>OZ020613.1:22593018-23001702 GCA_963971575.1 Liopterus haemorrhoidalis | reverse complement strand
GGGTATAAAGTTAAGCTTGTAGTCCTGATAGTTGGTGTTTTGGGTAGTATGAAAGCCTCCTATCGAAAGGAAATCGAGTCCATTCCCGCATGCAGATCTTCTGCTAACTCTTTGATCTGCAGGATGCAAAAAGCAGTTCTCGGGTCACTCCGCATTGTGCGGGGACTGGATCAGGCGTAATATCCCCGACTGCATATCGCCAGGGTTTGGGATGCAGCTGTGTGTATCTAGCTCCACTAGTCTCTAGTATGACGCGGCTCAAAAGGCTGCTGAAGTTTGCGATTAGTGGACGCTTGTCAAGACCTGACAAACCCCAAATAATAAAATTAATTCGGGCTTTAATAATGTGAATATAAAGTTTTTTGTGAGGTTTCTAAAAGAACTTTTCAAATTGTATTGAAACCTCCAAAATTGTTACATATATCGTGACCACCAGTCCCGATTTGACCGAGACAGTCCCGGTATTGAATCACTGTCCCGGCGTTCAGAAAAAATAAAGTGGATAATAATAATTTTGTAAGAAAAATGGAATAAGGATAAAATTAAAACTAAAAGCGCAACAATTTAATAGATTTTTTTTTATGCGAATTTTATTTCTTGAAAGTATACAAAGCCAATGGCGCACCCAGGAATTTGGGGGGGGGGGCGGTAGACAATAAAAAGTGAAGATATAAAAAAAAGCTCCTCGCTTCTGAAATACAAGTAATGACAAAAAAAGGTCTTCATTTGTAAAATACAAGTGATGAGCAAAAAAAAAAAATGTCCTCATCTCTACTTTTAAATCCATATCTATATATTTACCTAAGATCATATAGCTAAAAAATTAAAAAAATTGGTATTTCCATCCGTCTGGGGGGGGTGCCCCTTCTTGGGTGCGCCACTGTACAAAGCTATTCGTCAAATTTGTCTGCTGTGTTCAGGCAACCAATAATCCAGTTTAATGAGTATTTATACGCTTATTCTGAACATTTTTACACTGCTGTAATATGAAGCAAATGGCCAGACAGGCGCGTTATAAGATAAAGTTTAAAGCAATAACAATGCCGTAAAGGCTAATATATATTGTAAATTTCTGCTGGTCAGACGAAAATATATGAAGCATCAGCCGTGCACCCAGGAATTTTTCTTTGGGGGGGGGGGGGGGTCAGGCGAGGAAATTATTTTAAAGGGAAGGAATCGAATAGAAATCGATAGAACTGAAATAAATACATTAAAGATTATAATAACTGTAAATTAGTTTGAAAAAATAAATTAAGTAAATAAGAATAAAAATAAAAATAAATATTAAGAATAAGTTCTGCAGTTCTGGTAAATTATGTATGGTATAAATTTGTTATGTCCATCAATTATTATTACTTTACCAGTCCAAACTGTAACAAATTTATTTGAAATAATAAGAAAATATTTAATATAGCAGATTGATTTGAAATATTATGGGAGATTTTAAATACTAGGGAAGATTTGAAATACTAGGGGAGACTTGAAATACTAGGAAAATATTTGAAATACTAGGAAATATTTGAAACATTTCTAAAGTATTTCGAATACTGATGTTTTCAGACAATAAATATCAAATACAAATACCACGTAGAAGGTATTTGTAAATCTAAATACCAAGAGCATTTTTTGGAAGTATTTGAAATACAATATTTCAATACCAGAAAGTAATTGAAATACTTTTTCAAATACTTGATTTCAAATATCACCAGCTCTGTTACATAGTATACGTATGTTAAAGAGTATTTTTTCTTGATTAATTATTTGTGACGTATACATTCGATTTGCTATTTGAATTTTAGGATTTCTCATATCATAAATATTTAAGAAATCATTTTAAGTTATTACAAGGGCCTAGTACTTGAGTTTTATATATTTGTATAAAAATTATCGTTGTCCAGTTCAAATATAACACTCTCGAATTTTTATTGGTAAATCTTTCTGAACCTAATATTCACTGGGGTGTTAATTGATAGCGTGAACATTTTTCTGTTCGACACCTATCGGTAAGTAAACAAAGGTGTGCTAATGCATCTCACAGCATCATTGGTCCATCGTGTTTACTCTTGAGGGTGGTGCAACAAGAAGTAAATATCAGACCCCTAAATAACCAAAAAGAAAGTGTTTCTAAGAAGGGATTTGAATTGTTTTATTTATTTTAAGATAGAAAAATAAATATACCATAAAATCTATATAGGTACAGTATTTTGTTGCCGATCTGTCATTGCACCGTGGCTTGTCTTGTGCGGCAAGTCTTGTGCGGTCTAAATCCGCATTCAGAGCTCTTTAAATTAAGAGGTTGTAGACTGTGCTTCGGTAGCTGTAAGTTATGTTTCTATGCATTCATTTTAACGTTGCATGTACCGTTCATATCAAGTTAGAAATTAATATGTTACGAATAGTCCGCCATCTGTGAATTTTGAAACCAACTATTTAGCTTCATAAAATGTGTTATATGTATTATCGTTCTTATAATTCTGTTGTCTTAGATATTAACTACCTAATTACCTAAATTGATCATATTTACTGTTCGTCTTTGTAATTTTGAGCAAGATTTGTTAAAGATGACATTATGTTTAAGCCGCATTTAGAGCTCTTAAATCAATAGCTTATGCACTGTAGATTATAGAATGTTCACTGTCACCAGAAAGTCTGTCATATGGTAAGACGTGAAACCGTTCAGACCTCCAAATTTAATACTCTGTTTGTTGTGGATTGTGCATAATTTTCTAAACTTATAGCTAGTGAGATGTTTTAATGAGACAGACATATAAACACATTGGCTATCGCATTCTATCAGTGACACCGTAGTTATCGTATGCCTTTACATAACCTAACATAATGTCATCATTAACAAATCTTGCTCAAAATTACAAAGACGAACAGTAAATATGATCAATTTAGGTAATTAGGTAGTTAAAATTTACGACAACAGAATTATAAGAACGATAATACATATAAAACATTTTACGAAGCTAAATAGTTGGTTTCAAAATTCACAGATGGCGGACTATTCGTAACATATTAATTTCTAACTTGATATGAACGGTACGTGCAAGGTTAAAAAGAATGTACAATATAAAAAAAAAATAAAGTACAGGCTGTACTTTATTTTTCATAATATGTCACTTTTTCCTTTTGCCATTTAGATTTTGGCTGCCATCAGGAATCTTGTTACAATTTGAGAAAATAAAAATTCAGTTTAGTGCCGCTTAAACATAATAAACAAAGTATTAAAAAAAGGGTTATGAGTAAAAGCAAAATATCTTTACTGCCTCATCGTATTAATCTGTTAATACGATTAATCAAATTTTAAACTGGAAAGCATGAAGGAAACCGGATAAAACCGGTATTGAATATTTTTAATTTCATTTTCGTTCTTGAACAGACAACAAAATGTTGTCTGTTTCCATACTTTAAAAATTCTGGTAATATGGTTATTTTGCTTTCGTTTTCATCCTTGATAAAAATTGAATCAAAGAGTCGGGAGTCGATAACTTTTTCCGACTCCCGACTCCGATTCCGACTCCTCCACTCCCGACTCCCGACTTCGACTCCCCATCCGTGGTATTAAATTTAGAACTTTGAACGGTTGCTCGCGTTACCATATGACAAACTTGTCAACAGTGCACAAATCATAGCCTATAGTCAACTAATTTAAGCGCTCTGAACGCAGCTTCAAAGCAGAGTGGCAGTAATGTGTTGGATACTAAAAGTAAACATTATATTTTCTTATTGGTGGGCCGCATTAAAACGTTTGGTTGCCGACCCCTGATGTAGAATGTGATTATTTTCGCAAAATACATCTAATCAGTATTTGCAAAATTACGCTACTATCCGAAATACGGCTACTTTTCACTAATCCTAAATTTTGAAATTGGTTTGTTTATATTATATTTGCTTAAACATAGCCTTGTATTGTCCAATTTTGCGTCGTGCCTCACGACTGGTGTAAATTTAAAATTTCGAAATACACGTAAGCTTTCACTTTTTGTAAATTTTAAGATTTTAAGTTAACGATCTGTTTACAAAGTTTATAATGAGCCTAAATGTCATGGTTTGATATTTGTTTATGTAATTTTATCGTGATATAGGCAAACTAATCACTATTTGATTTATTACTTGAGAAAAATAATCGAAATTAGAAAACGGATGGTACAAGTGGTTTATTAAAAAGTATTTGCGACACGTGTGACTTGTTTTGTGACATTCGTAAGTTAAATTTATGATTCAGCAATATATCACTTGTATAAAGTCAACTCACCTCATGATTCATTTCTTGGATCTGGTTCAATAAGCATTGTTCATATCCGCCTTCAGCACGTTCTCCTTGAAAACTACTAATGCTAAACTTAATCATACTGAACGTATGTAATTATTTAGTATCTGAGTTAGCAAATTTATATTTAATGAGTAATTTGATTACAAAATTATATGTATCAGTACAAATCAAACGATTTGTACCATTCAACAATATACCAACCAGGGTGTTATTTAAGGATTTCAGAAAAAAAAAAAAAAAAATCGATTCAATATTTTTATAAAAGATTTGTAATATTTGTATCAAAAAGTGGGAAAAATCCGAAGGAAGCGCTAAACCTTGGGCGGTCAGAAGGTCTTTTAGGGTTTTGCAGGTATGACCCAAAAACCCTTATAACGTCACTCATGTGTCTGTCTCTCTGTACGATAGAAATTGTGGCCAACGGCTGGACCTAGAAAGTTGAAATTTGGCATATTTATACAACATATTGACCCACATATAGGATAACTATTAAGAGTTCAAAAAAACACATCGCGTGAAAAATATAAACAAATAGGTATTTAATCAAATAATACATATTAAAAAATTATGTGAAGTGTGATTTTTCACACATTTCAGGGTTTCGCAGGTATTTAGTAAGTGAATGATGATTATTTTGGATGCCAAAACAAATTTTATGTTAAAATATTTTTTTATTAATTTAATTCGAATACCTAATACCATTATTTGGGTTTCTAAATATTTGCAGTATTTTTTTTATATAGCAAGGTTCATTAATATTTTGAAAATTGCGCCTACGGCTACCGTTGGCTGTTTAAGTCATAAACTCCACCCCTCTGATTTCGTATACATTCAAACATAGAATTAAATTATAATTTCAAGACTTCCAACTGGTTATTAAATTTACGCTTTTAAAAATTAAATACAACATTTATATGCCAAAATATAACTAGAGTTTTACAAAATAATTTAAACATAAAAAACAGAAAAAATAAAAATTTACAGGATTCGAACAGTAGTTTCAACTCACGTAGCGACAACGTTACCACTGTACTACGCAGGTTCACTCGTTTACTATGTTAAATAGCGGATTAAATATTTTACATATTTTAGTTAAAAACACAAAAAATGCGTTATTTTCCGAAAACATAATCTGATCAAAAATTCCTGTTGTACGGTTCACACCAATGTACATTATTTAGAATTTTTTCAGAATTTTAGTTTAAACCATCTGGGCTACAGGGTGTGGGACAAAAATTTTTTTGCACAATTTTGGAAAAAATCGCCTCAAAATAATTTATTTTGTAAAAATTAAATTTTGATAGTTAATCCACGTACTAAGGGCTTTCATTTGATACCCTACACAGAATTGTAAAAAAATATTTTTTGTTTTCGATGAGCATATATTTGTTTATATTTTTAGGGGGATATGTTTTTAGATGTTTTAGTATTTTTCCTATGTGCGGGTCAAAGAGTTGTATAAGCATGCCAAATTTCAACTCTCTAGGTTTAGCCGTTTGGCTACACTTTTTACCGAACAGACAGACAGACAGACAGACGACAAAATGACAGTATAATGGCTTTTTGGTCATACCTACAAAACCCTAAAAATAATTAAATGGGTTATCTATAACCTCTTAATGCGTGGATAAGTAATAAATAAATAAATAATAGGTTCCCAACGTCTAGGTAGGCGTTTCCGTTTCTATCAAAATCACGTTGACAGTGTTTCGTTTCTTAATGCGTGGATAAATAAATTTTTATTTTTGAACATTGCGGAGGAAATATAAACAAATATGTATTTAAAAAAAAAATTATTATTTAAAATTATGAGTGGGGTATCAAATGGAGCCTCTTACTATCAGGATAAACAAATTTTTGTTTTTGAAAAATCAATTTATGTAATTTTCGTAAAAAATATGTCTAAAAACTTTTGCCCCACAATTTCCCAGAAAGGGTGATCTAAAAATTTGAAAAAATTCTCAATAATGTAGATTGATGGGAACCGAAATATAATAATTCAACAGGAATTTTTGATCAGATTAGTTTTTCGAAAAATATCGACATTTTGGTATCATAATTATTTAATTTTTAATTTATTGTGTGATATCAAATGAAATGCTCTTAGATGTAGATAGAAGAAGGGAACGTAATTTTATAATATTTCTTTTTTTATATCCCTTATCCCGCACCCCTTAACCCAGGGGGATTAATCTAAAAATCTAAGAAATTTATTAACTAACATTTATTGTCTGCTCTAGATTATGTAAGCTTTGTATCAAACGTCCATGCTTGCGAGGAGCAAAACTAGCTCGAGCACGTCCAAATAAATACGACGTATTCCTTCGTGTTTGCAACAACAGTCGACACAGAGCGGATTAGCTCGAGCGCTGTGGGAACTATTTGCTATTAGACAAAAACGTTACACGGTGTGTTACCTTACGCGATATATTACAGGATCGATTCGCTAATATGAATCCAGCTTTACGGATACAAGTTTGCATTCTAATATTGTAAAACTCGTTATTACGGATAGTTTGACAGATCAAAGACGCGTATACAGGGTGTCCCAGCCAAGTGGCTCACCATTGCTATCTTTCTTAATAATATAGATAGAGATTCGGTTAAATAGACAAAGTTCGAGTATTTTGCATAGGAAATATCATGACAGACTCAAAAATATTTTTAGATGTTTCGTTGACCAGATATTTTGAAAATATTTTTTTTTTAAATGGAATACCCTATATATTGTTATGCCATTGGACCAACGAATTTTTCTTTATAAAAAACATATTTACTATGAATTTGTTTTAATAACGGAGATATCAACGTTACAAACTTATAAAAATAGTAAAATTAAAAACTTGCGTATAATAAAAACAAAAGTAAAAATACCAAAAATAATCTGTATAGTCTGTTTATTGAAATCTAGTCTAGACTTTAAAATCTAGTAACTTTTAACGATTAAATGAGGCTTTTGACCACCTTGATTAAGAAAAGCCTCATTCAACCGATAAAAAGTGAGATAAAAAGAAAATTACAATTTTGATTAGTTCCGCTTAAATGTTTGGAATATATTATAGCTTCTGCGATTACTGAGATATGACTGCTGAAGTGGCGCGGAATAGCGTCATTTATGCCTCGCGTGCTTTCACGTGCTAGCGCCGTCAAAACTCAAGAACATGATAAGTCACAATAATTATCACGCGTATATCTATGGTCTATCACGGGATACTATTGCCATGTGCCTCCAATTATCGTACGCGTAGCAGTAAAGCTACGTTCAGAGCTCTTTAAATTAGCTGACTGTGCATTGTGCGCTTTGGATTAGTTTATTAGATAGTTTTAGCATGCAAAGTAGTGTTTATAGCTCTGGAAATAAGTGAGTTACGAATAGTGCGACATCTGTGTGTAACCAACTACGGTGGCTTCGTAAAATGTTTATTGTCTATTACAGTTCCTAATTCTGCTGCATAAGATTTTTACTTTACTAAGTAAACATAACCTAATTAACTAAATTGATCATATTTACTGTTCGTCTTTGCAATTTTGGGCTAGATTTGTTGTAATCGGCGCGATGACATTTGGTTATGTAAAGGTATACAATATGAACATTCTCTCCGATGGAGACTGAGATAGCCAATATGTTTATATGTCTGTCTCATTAAAACAACTCACTTACTATAAGTTTGGAAAACTATTCATAATAGACTACGCAAAATCTATTAAATTTGGAGCTCTGAACGGTTGTTCGCCTTACCATATGACAAACTTTAGTGACAATCAACAATGCACAAGCTATAGTCTATATCCGACTAATTTAAGGGCTCTAAATGCAGCTTAAGTCAATTCAATCAATTTATTTACCACAAAGTATACTTATTAATTTTACAATAATTTTGTTTTACTTTTAATATAAGTGTAGCTATGCAAATGGTTAGCTAATATGCTAAACCTGTCAATTTTTTATTATATCAGCTATTTTTATTTTTATTATTATAATCGATATACATTTTTTTTAAATTAATAGATTTAAAATATTTAAAATTGATTTAATAGTTTGGATGTTAATTCAACAGCAAAAAAATATGTTTAAGTGTTTGAAATCTATCTTAATTTCGTTACGTTTGATTTCCGAGAATGACCCACATACCACCATACAAAGACGTCAAAAATATGAGTCGTTTCATGAACAAAAATCTTCGAATTGAAGTATAATTTGTTGCTCGATCCGTCTGATTTATCTTGTTTAGCTCTGTCTGATTGTCATCTATTTCCAAACTACAAAAAATTCCATTTGTTTTACATGAAAATGTGTTAAATTTTTTGAGATAAACATAGAATTGATGTCGTGCGGAAATATACAATATAAAATAGCAGATGACCATCGGCAACGTACAACTGTTAATAGTTCAAAGGTCAGCCATTAGTCCCGGCCTATGACGCCATCTATACTGTCCCCCCACTCTCATATTGCCCCCATCTCATGACGAAACACTATATTCTCATAAATTGATAGTTTATTGGCTTACAATAAATTACATTTGGGCACACAGCAATAATAATATATCATTATTGATTGTATCGTCAGTCAGAAAATCTGCAAGAATAAAATCAGAAAGATTTCATGCCTATCAGAATTTAATGCATATAAATTACATATTAAATTTCACACGGTTTTTGGGTAATTGCAAAATCACATTTCGAATACCGCGTACAAATTACAATCAAGAAAATGACAGGTTAGCGAAGAAAACAATTGAAGAGTTGACCCCCTAGGGGTCGATGGACAAATTAGGTATTTTCTTTTTTTATTATTATTATATTAAAAGTGAAAAAGTGAGGTTTAATTATTGTAGATAAAAAAATCCAGGCAGTTTCAAAACCACAAAAAATGTGAAAACTCTATATTAAATAACGCATTTTGCCGGTCGCTATGGCGTAGTGGTCACCTCATTTGACTGCTAACCATGGGGGCTCGGGTTCGAATCCCGGTGATGGCATGGATGTTTGTATTTGTTGTAAAAATTACTAATGTATCCATAATAAAAATAAAGATATCCAGGTTAATGGCCATCGTAGCTAAGACCAAAAATTAATTTAAAAAATAAATAAAATAACGCATTTTGTATATAATGACGTTGGTATGTGGGAGAGGGGCATGGGCAGATTAGTAGTTTCCATTAATAAGGGGGTCGAATGGATATTTTCTAGGAAAGGTCGATGCGTGAAAAAGACAAAAAATCCAGTCAAATTTAAAACCTCAAAAGGTGTGTTAACGTGAAAAATATTTATACGAGGGTTACCTTTTATTCGGGATTTGAGATCAAAAACAATTATTTATCAACAAAAGTGGCTTTATTGTTTTTCAAAATATTCTTCATGAAGATCAATACACTTTTGCACGCGTTTGAACCAATTCTGGAAGCACTTTTTCCACTCCGATTGAGGCTTTTTCCACTGCGATTGTCAAATTATGTGGGATCCAACGCGAACAAATCTTTTTGACGACCAAATGTTCATGCAAAAGTGAATGTATGCTGGTCCCACTAATGCCCAAGGATACCCCAATCTCACGATAAGTCACATAACTATCTTGCAGTATCAGTTCACGCACAGCATCAATGTTGGCAAACCATCGATAAACAGTAGTCCTTGATGGTGCTTCATCGCCAAAAGTCGAATTAAGTTCATCGATGCACTGTTGTTAAGTTAATCCATGTCGAAAGTAAAAAATATTCGCTCGAAAATGTTCACGATTTAATTTAATTTTTGCCGAGATTAATTTTTTCAAGTTACTGTAAACAACACAAATAGCGCTCGTATGTCAAAACGTTCTGAGTACGTATACCGTCAAAAATATCAAACTTTACGATAGAAGCGTTAGTTGCCAGATGGCAGCACTAGTTTAGCGCAATCGCGAAATATAAGAGGCAACCCTCGTATATATATGCTTTTTGTATAAAATGACGTCGGTGTGTGTGGGGGGGGGGGATTAGTAGTTTCAATTACCAAGGGGGGTTGATGGACTTGGATAATTTCTTGGAAAGGGTCGATGCGTGTAAAATACAATAATACAGTCAGTTTTAAAACCTCAAAAAAATATATAACATGAAAACTAATAATGCAATTTTTGTATAATAACATTGGTGTTTGTGAGGGGGATTAGTCGTTTCCATAACTAAGGGGGTCGATGGAATTGAATAATTTCTTGGAAAGGGTTTAGAAGATGAGTTTAGAAGATTAGGAAGCTCTGGTGTACGGGAAAAAGCTTGTCCAAAGTATGAAATTTTTTAAAATTATTAAACTTATAAACTCATTGCCTGTTTGTCATTATGAATTTGGAGTTTATTTTTATCATTCTATTAAATTTGTTTGCTGCCATTAACTACAGAGTAAAGAAAAGAGAGTAGTTAAAAGTGGCATAACTATGGACCCGCTACGCCTGCAACCGCAGGGGGCACTTTTACATTTTAATTAAGGGCTATCGAACCTCTAATAACTGGTTGCTAAAGATAAAGTGTTTTAACTCGTTAGTTAGTTAGTTAGTTAAAATTTTTGGCGCACAGCAACAAAGGCTATTTGCGCCTAACGCAGCCCATCTAAATGACTAGACTATATATTAAAAACAATAAATTAGACAATAAATAAATAAATAAATTCATATATAAATTAAAATACGCATACTCAATAAAAGAAATGTTGCACTGACAGTTAAATAAATAATATAAAAAGTCTGTTCGAAAAATTGAACAGACTCAGGGTGATGATAAGAGGCTGTAAAGAGGCCAATTACCATCGAATATCACAGTCAATAACACATTAACACATTAAAATAAGGTGCAAGACTTCACACATAAAACAGTAAGTTTGATTCTCTCAGGAAGAGTATCAGCCTGTCCATGACTACCCTGTCGTCACCTAAAGCAACTGACAGGTCATAGCACAGGCCTAACCTCTCCCTGACATCCTCGAACTGTATACACTCAGTTAAAAAGTGTAATACAGACAAATCTGTGTTACACGTCTCACAGATAGGGGACTCTTCACCTCGAAGGAGGTGTCCATGGGTCCACCAACAGTGACCTATACGGAGGCGTGTGATGGCGGTTTCCTCCCTGCGGTGAATCCTGCAGGAAGAACCCCATGATTTAACGTCTCCCTTAATCTATCGTAACTTAACGTTCTGTGTGCGGCTCCACTCATGTTTTAACTCGAGTTATGTCTAATTCGAAATTAAAAAAAAAACATACAAAAACTATCATTTTACCCTACCGTATTTTTCAGACCATAAGACGATAAGACGCACCTCAAATTTATGAAACGATTTTTAGAAAAAATATTTATTTTTACGTTAACTTGTACCAGGAACATTCTGTTTATCTTCACTCTCTGTAGGTATCACTCGTCTCGTTAATGTCACTGTTCGTATTATTTTCGTCTGAACTATAGTTGTCGTTTTCTACAAAATCAGTCATCTTCGATATTATCCAATGCGTTACTTCTTAATCGGGTTATCCACTGCGATATTATCTTATGCGATATTATCCAATATCGCATTTCTTAAAAGACTTTATCATCGTCTTTTCTTTTACAGCTTCTCATGAAATTTTTATCCAGATACTTCTGAATTTGTCATCCGTTACATACGTCCTGTTGTTGTAACATCTTGATTTGGCTTTATCATTCGTTTGTTCCACTCTTCCCGCATAAAATTATTAAATGGTTTATTAATCGACACATCCAAGGGTTGTCGTTGACTTGTAAGGCCTCCAGAAATGACAGCTAATTCTGTATTCATTTCTGTTATATTTTCTTGGTTGATTCTGTTTTATGCGCTCTGAATTGATTCAACACTAACATCGGACACATTTTAAACAACGTACCTATATCTTCGGACCATAAGACGCACTCCGATTTTAAGTAATTTTTTTTGCGTAAAAAGGTGCGTCTTATGGTCCGAAAATACGGTAAGTTATAACCTAAGGAATATCTTGAGTTAAAACATTTAACTCGTTCATTAGCAACCGGCCATAAAAGACTTTTTTTTATCTTCCGGCACCTATTTCTTCCTTGGTTTTCCTTGGTTTTGAACTCCTCTTGGTTTTATATAGCAGTTCCTAAAAATGGGATTTTTTTAAAACAATTTTAAAGCTAAAGCAATATAATAAAGCAAATGTGTTTAATTGCTTACAGCAATGGTTATTCAGAAACGGACATAGATAGAATTTTATTAAAAAAAGAAAGAAAGAAACTAATTAATTTTTGCTACAGTATTAAAAGTCCGCCCGCCGAAAATTTAAAAAAAATCTTATTTTTAGGAAGATTAGCTACAAAATTGGTAATACGGGAAACTTTTTAAGATCGCAGCGCCATATGCGGCAAAGCTGGAACACTCGAAAGTGACATTAAACTGTTACTCGTGTATTTGTTTACATGGTGAAAATGAACACGAGTTGTATTTTTCCCGTTTTCCGAGCTTTTTTTTTTAATTTAAAGGTAATCTACGATTTATTATACAAGATATGTAATTTTTAGTTTTTCATTGTATTTTTTATTCTTTTTGACTGTCTGTCAATATAATAACAACAAAAATATGGTAAATATATTAGTAAAAATTAATATCTCTGCCTGAAAAAGTAGAAGGGCCTTTTAATATATTAACAGATGATTTAGGCAAATTTTGGGTGGGATGATTGCTTTTTTTCTGTCTTTTCTTGGACGTAAGAAATCACTTTCCATAAAATGCAACGAGCAAACATGCATGCATGGGCTTGGATTTTTGCCCATTTTTAGTTTTTGGGTCCATAAAACCTACGATCCACTTTCTCTCTGCCTCCAAACGTCGTTTCAATTGATATTTTTTTCGATTTAGGTAAATTATGGAATGTTTAAGAAGGATTCTTCCTTATTCACGATTTACATTGCGGCACACAACAAAATTGATTGTTTTTTTCATGATTCACAAAAATAAAACACAAACAACAAATAATTGAACATTGAATATTTCTCCATTGAACAAAACAAAACAATGTCACTTTCGTATCTTCCGCAAATTGCCACCAGATGTCAGGGCGCTTAGGAAGTTTTCCCTATACACTCAAAAATTATAATATTTCACCTGCATTTTACGACCAAAAAACCATAAAAAATTACTTAGTAAATAATAAAATAGATAATAGAGAACTTAAACAAAAAAGAGGTATTTATAAAATTCAATGCCAAGATTGTGACTACATTTATGTTGGGAAAACACAAAGACAATTTGAAACTAGATTCAAAGAACACCTATGAGCCCATAAAAATCGTAAACCCGATTCCTCAAACGTTGCAAAACACCTCATCACCAATAACCACAATTGCGAAATAGAAGATTGTTCCGTAACCCACATAAACAACAATAAACAAAAACTTACCTTATTTGAACATTTGGAAATTCATAAAAAATTACAATCTGTAAGTCCCTTAATAAATGAACAACTGATATTATACAATCGCCCCTTACTGAAAATTAGAATATAATAAAATCGGTCTTTTATCTGCTTTCAGCCCTAAATAATTTACCTGAATAACAATGTAACAGAAAAAAAAATGTATTTGTTAGTTTGTAAGAAACTCTTGATAATGGCATAACAGCCGAAATACGTATCGAGTAATAAAGAATTTGTGAAACTTAAACTAGTGTTTTATATTTCTATTTAATATGTTTCACCTAGAGATAACGGAAAACTCTGTTCAACGGCCTAATTGCACCAAAGTATATCCAAAATGACCAATATTGGATTCTGATGGTTTTTTAGTCTCTTCCAGTTAAGCCTTATATATTTATCCTTTTTATGTGTTTATATATTAAATATTCTGCTTCTCAATATCCTTCCCAACATATTTTTAGTTCTCAGTTTACATTTCAAAAGTAAATTTATGCCGTCCCAAAATTTACATTGCATTTCGCATTCATAAATCTTTAGAGAATGTTGTAGCCATTGTTTCATGTGATATAATGTATCATATTCTACCATGTCACATTTAGGCGGGGGTTCTCGGAATTGGAGGACACCCTGGGTGCACCCATAGCAAGGGACAGTCCAGTAGGAAGTAGGTAGGAATAGTAATAGACCAGTATTATTGGTACAGTATGGATAAAAATTAATAGAAAAAAATGGAAATTTAGAAGCTGTTTTTAGGTATAAACTAGCAATCATCACGCGTGTCTCTCTGTCTGTACGGTAGAAATTGTGGGTAAATGGTTTTACCTAGAAAGTAGTAGTTTGGCATACGCATGCAATTCATTGAAATGCATAAAAAATATACAGAATACATATTTTTGTTTGACTTTCATCAACTGAATTGAGTAAAATCTGTGCACGCGAGATTTTTTTAACATACTAGCTGGAGTGCTCGTACTTCCTTCTGTTTTTGTTATGTATATTTTTGCAAGGGACAGCTCGATACGGTAAGACAGGTAACCACCGCACTGGTGTCCCCCCCCCCCCCCCGGGCGGTGTTAATTTCAAGTAGAACAGAAAATAATCGATTCTTTATTCAAAACCACTATTTTGAATATATATATTTTTGATGTTAAGTAAATAAGTAAATAACAAGTGAAATACTTCGTTTATAGGTTGCACTCCCCATAGCCCCCAAATACTTATTTTATTAAAAATAATCTTGAATAGTATAGAAACGTTTCTTCATTCCAAATTAATGTTTTTAAATAAAAAATTTTGGTGTTAAGTACGCAATAATTGAGATATTTCAAATTTTGTAGGTAGCGTTCCCCATAGTTCCCCAAATATATCTTATTAAAAACTGCATTGAAAAAAGAAGAATCGTTTTTTCATTATTTACAACTTTTCTTATATTCATTTTTGCTGTTAAATAAATGATAAATGAGATAATTCAACTATATAGGTAACACTCCCTTTGGTCCCTAAATAATCTTCTTTTCAAAAATAGCATTAAACAGAAAATAAATGTTTTCTCGTTCTAAACATATTTTCTCATATATATTCCCTATACAAAGTAAATAATAAGTAAGATATTACAAGATTTTATTTTTAAGATCCTCCATCATTCCCCAAATATTTATCGAATCGAAAAAGTGTATAGAACAAAAAAGATATATTATATTATTATAAACAAGTCTGTCATATACATTTTTGCTGTAGTCAATTATAACGAGATATTTCAAAAGTTTAGTTTTAAGGTGTTCCCCCGTAAATCTCCAAATATTCATCCAAATGAAAAAATACATTGCAAGATTTTTTTTTCTTATTGCAAATAATTTTTGTTGCATACATTTTTCTGTTAAGTCAATAATAAGGGAAAAACTTATAATATTAAGTTTTTGAGTAAACAGTTTTAATCCCGAAACACCCTCTTACAATGAGAATTTTGAGAAGCCAGACGGCCTATGTTCGAATCCTGGTTCTACCCTATCATCGTATTAAATTTCGTTAAAATATATCCAGCCATTTTTGTATGAACCTCGGACAGAGGGACAGACATAGAGACAGACAGACCGATTGATTTTTTTGGCGGATACCGTTTTATAATCACCTGAAACTTTTAGAAACCAGATATGAGGACAAAAAATAAAAAACAGATATAGCATCCAATTTTATTAATAATGATTTAATAATTTGACAAACATGCTCAAGTGATTAAAATTTAGTAAAAATATATGTAAAGTCCACAGAACACGTTGATTCAGTATTATTATTTTTTTAATTCGTTGTTCGTTATAAATTAATTATAAATACAGTGACTTCGTTGCGTAAACAATATAAGATCTTAGTTGATATTATAAGTACTGATATTAATTGAAATCATTTTTAAGGAGCAGAAAAGTTGTTAAACAATCCGACAGACAGATTTACAATTTCACATCTAACCAATATGAATGATTACAAACTAACCTAACCTAAATAATTTCATTGTTGATCTTGTTTCTTTAAGCTATCGTTTCTTAGTTGGAGTGTACCCTATGTGGTACCAAATTTATTATCTCTCTAGTACCATATGGTCGGTGATTTGAATTTTTATGTACTAGAGAATAGAAATTTTAAATACAGTAAATTATGTAGCATGTAAGCTTGTCTAAGACCGTTGTAACTCCTTGTAAAAATCACATTACAACATATCTTACTACTATTATACTTGTCTAGTTGTAATTATTAACTAGAATAGTTTATTACTGGGTTTATAAAACAATATTCCAAATATCGGGTGTCCCAAGAGGAAACTGCCAAACTTCAAGAGTGCGTCTTTATTAATTTTAAGCAAAATAAGTAATATCAACATTAGGACCCGAAATGGAAAATTTCACGACCCGAAACGTCTTTTCAAAATTATTGTGCTACTAAACAATTCAACCAAATTTCAATATGTTCTATAATTTGTCGAACCGGAACTATATTTTTCATTATGCACGAACCGAAACATCGTTCCGGTTTGTTCCGGTACATTTCGACCTCTGATCAGCATAGCTCCGTTTCCTAAAAATTACAGAGTTAGGGCTTGTTGAAAGATAAATGTAATATATTTTATAAGTAATTTTTTTTATTTGAGAAAATCAATTAATAACGAAGTAATAATTAAATAATTCACAAGAATTGTTCCAAATGACCACTTGCGACTTGAATGCACAACTGAGCACGGTCAAAAAAGGCGCTTGTCGTATTTTTTAAAATTTGAGGATTAATACGAATTTTATCAGCAGCTTTAAATTGCTATAAACAGCAATTGCAGCTTTATACATGTATATTTTTAGTGCAGATGATCGTTTTTCTAAAAATGTTCAAGGTGGAGTAAATTTTACTCTGGCGTTTAGACTGATATTAAATCGAGTATCACATTACTGTACCATTGAGCAAGTAGTACTGAGCAAGCCTGTGGCTGCAAACTGTACCTGCTACTTGACCGCTGACCAAGGGTACGGACGTGAGTTCAATTCCTGCTTATGTCAAATAATTTGTGTAAAAATATTTATACAAATTACAGGTTCTGCTTAGCCGTTCGCAACCGGCTTTAAACTGTAGATGCCTTTCTGTGTACGCTAAAAAAATGGACGTAATACTGATTGTACTGGACGTAATACTGACCATATTACTCCTGAATGTACATAGATTGAAAACATGGTCACGAAACCTGGAAACAGGCGGCCTTGGCTCATTTCGGGCTGTTGCGCCAATGATGATGATGATGATCACATTACTGGCCGATGGTTTTCGAAAGGTCTAGTATACATTAATTATTAGAGTAAAATTAATCAAAGACAATGAATCAGTGATTTTGAACTCAACTAAATTGTGTGTCAGTTGGCATGTTTTTGTTTGTATAATCCGTTCAACTGTTATAATGCAGTAATTTCTCTTATAGGTAATGATAGCGGTGTTGCTAAATGTTATAAAAATGTCAATGACTCCAAAATATTATGCTGAATTGTATAATCTTTTGTTGTTAATTTATTGAAATAAAATGGGAAAAATATCAAACAAAAATGAATAATGATTTTAGTAACCGTATAAGCAGAATCCATTAGATGGATTAGTATGGAAAAGAAGTACTGCATGTAACCTGTACTGCATTCTAACAATTGAACGGCCTATAGGAACAACGCGATATAGGTCTCTGTACTTACATGGAAGAGTCGTATCCATATCAGCGGACCAGGAAGCAAATAATATCCCTATCCGTATCTGTATCCGCGGATCTGGCTTTTATGTGATCCGGCACAACTCTATTTCAAACACATCTTTTTTTTGTCTCCGGGTAAGAGTGAGACATTAAGTGGCAACCCTAGGTATACCGTGTACTTAAATGAGTAAAAATGTATTTGAAATACATAATTTTGTATGTTTAGCAATCACAACAATTGTTTAAAACCCGTATGTACGTCAATATGATCAGTTGTTTTCTCGCTCAGAATTGATGACGTAATTTATGATATCTTGTGTTTTTCTTATGATGAACGAAGTCTAACTCGGTACGCGAATGACAGTTATCGACAAATCCTTTTTACGGACGAAAAAAAATTAATTAAAGGTATATTAAATTAAAAGTATTAATAAACAAAATGATTGTGTTTATGCTCGGTCATCTCTAAAAACAAGTCGACGTGTTTAGAGGGTTGAAAAAAATCATTATCCCTCAGCTGTGATGGTTTGATGGGGAGTCAGTTATGAGAGTGTTACGAAACTCAATTTTTGTAAAAAAGGAGTAAAAATATAGGCGAAAGTTTACCAAGAAACGTCGTAAAACCTTTTAGTACGACTTTATTTAATAATAAGCCATGGACCTTTCAACAATTCCGCTCATAAAGCAATAGACACATAAAGATGGTTCGAGATAAACGTACTCGATTTCTTAACAGAAGAATGGCCTTCTGGAACTCCCGATCTTAATCCACTGGACTAAAAATTATGGTCAGTTTTCGATGAGCCTTAACTGCTCTAAACGACACCCAAATATTAAGTCCTCGAAAACATTTCGCTACCAATTTTCCAAGGAAGGTGGTGCGTACTATGATTGATGAGTGGCCGAACAGATTTAAGTTCTGTGTCAACACAAATGGTGGACTTATTGAGTAACTATTTTATTTAGATAAATAATATGAAAATAGTCCTATAAAATTATACACTTAGGTGTAAAGATAAGTCTAATAAACAAGAAAAATTAAATCATCTAGGACCAATATGTGATGAGCTAGAACGGAAGCTCATACTACAATCTTACCAAAACATCAAACTAAACTTGTAAAAATCCAAGTGGCTACAAACAAAACTTGGCAAAACTAGTTAGATTTGAAAAACAATAAATAATTTGAAATATTTCATGGCTTTTGTTTTCTTCCAGTAAGCCGTAATGCCGTAATCCGTAAAAATTTCCAATCGAATCCATATTAATATAATTTTTTTTCTTAAAATTAATGAAGGAACAGGGATGGAAATATAAACTTGTAAACCCCTCGATTTCGGTGGGTGGTGCAAAATATGTAGTAAAAAGGGCGGAGTATGTTCAGTTGCAGGGGGTGCAATGATACCAAGCTTTGCCAAAGAATGTACCTTTAAATTTTAAAACTAGGTTAAAACTAAGTTTAAAAAACCACCCGTATTTTAACACCTTCAAATTAGACATTGTTCTATTTTTTCTCAAAGGCCCCGATTTTTTATGTGTCAAAAAACGCGTGAAACCACTCGAAGTGTTCATTAAGAACCAGGTGTGAAACGTTACTGAGATAATAGCCGTAGCGCCACTACAATTCGCACCTCACGACAAAAAAACGTGAGAAATACACACAGAAAAATCACGACATTATAATTATTTAAACAGTTATTCTTAAAATGAAATTAACATTAAAGAAAAAACATAAATTCCATATGTTCAAAAAGTATACATATAGAATGGCAAACAATGCAATTTTTTTTAGAAAGCGTCCACAAATGAGTAGTTGAAATTTTGTTTTAGGAATCATAATTTCTGTTGTACCGGGAAACCTTTTATCATAGCTTTTCGGAACTCATACTGGACACAGACAAGGAGATGCCATCTTACCTTGGTTGTTTAACCTCGTATTGGAGACGGTTCTACGAAAAACGGAAGATACCAACCACCGTGGTCTACAGTTTAGTGGACACCACAAAATTTTAGGATATACAGATGACCTGGATATTATTTCAAATAAGGTTGAAGACGTAATAAGAAAGTGTAGTGTCTGCCCCTAGTGTGAACAATTTTATAAATAGACTGGACCTTTACAATCAGTTGCTACTATCCCCATAAACTGAATTTTTCTGTTTTTGTACACTTTTTATATTTGTTATTGTTTGACTTTAGTTGTTTATCAAAGTGTTTTGTTTCTTTCAACTTTCCTGTATCACAATAATGTGAAATATTGTAATTTTTCTATAAGAACTTTACAAGCCATTGGCTTCAGTTCTTTTTAAATAAATAAATAATAATAATAATAATGAGAAAACCAAGTATCTTATTGTTAGTAGACGCAGTCAAGAGAACATGATCAACTTAAAAATTAATGGCAACACTTTTCAGAGAGTTTATGCTTTCAAATAACATATCTATTTTTTAAAATTTATAGCCTACTTAAAGCATTTAATTATTTATAATTTGAATCTTTATTTTACATCAAAATAACATTTGTGTAGCATGGTTGTATACCTTATTTATTATCCCTTTAAAAATATGTAGCCCGACACCAGAGATCAAGGACTAAGTAAGTAAATAATTAAAAATATTTAGGATGGTCTATTTAAATTTTTATAGGTAATGGAATATCTTCCGTATTATATAGTCAATAGGCTTGTAGAATGATTTAAATTAATGAATTTAGTATTTATACTCAAAGAATAGCAATCAGAAAATATTATGAAGCATAAAAAATAATATCTTATTCCATAAGAATGTTATTAACTATTGAATATTAAAGAGTTTCAAACGACGCCCTTTTAGTGACGTAGCCACAGGAGCGTCTTTAATTAATTTGTGCGCAAAGGACGTCAATGATACCCATTATTTTTTATTTTTGTTAATTTATAAATCGAATGATCAAAATATAAATTGATATAAACTTTATGACTGATAATATTAGCAGGATGCATGAATGTTCATGGACTCGAGAGAGATAATAAACGTACGTTGAATACTAATAAACAGAACATCCACTGAAGGCCGTTACGTTACAATGACGTAAATATTAAAATGTAAAAGTATTTATACTTATTTTTTGCCAAAATCATAACGAAACTTGCAAAATTAACTATGCCAGTGTGTATAAAAACTGCTTAATATTCATTTAAAAAAATAATATGAGAATCACTCTACAGGTCTATTGTTTCAATTTGTTTTAATATAACCTATTATAGATAATGTAGTATCAAGCAATTTTCTAATTTAATGTTATACCCTATCTTCAATAAAAAAAAAGTTGTACATGTAACTTCAACCATTCGATATGTGACATAAAGTTCATTCACAATAACTATGAAATGGATCATGATTGGTTAATTTAGTTACCAATGTTATAATGTAGCTAGCATGTAAGCATTACTCAGTCGTTACATTTGGTTTCCAAAGCTTGGTAGCCCTTTCCCACGTTGCAACATCTTAAACAGCAATTAAAAATTAAAGTATTATATAATTATTATATGTAAATCTTCTTCTTCTTTGAGTGCTGTCAGTCGGGTTGACTTTTGGCCTCACTCACATAAGTCCTCCATCTTGATGTGTTCATTTTCAGGTCTTTCTATGTGTCCTCTATTCCAATACTTGTTAGATCTTCGGTTAGCTGATTTCTCCATCTCTTGCGAGGTAAACTCTCTGGTCAACGGGTATTCAAGCTTCCCTCCCATATCTTCCTAACCATTCTGTCCTCCCTCATCTTTATCACGTGTCTTTTCTACTGTAATCGTTTACCTCTCAGTTCTTGTGTGATACTTGGTCTTGAGTACAGTTCTCGGATATCTTTCTTCTTACGGATTCTCCATTCACCATTAATTTGAATGGGACCAATTCGGAGTAATATTTAATTTTCGAAAACTATGAGGTGTCGTCGGTCACTCTTTGTTAAGGTCCATGTTTCGGAACAAAATTTTAATTCGAATAATAAAATATTTTACTTTTTTCTAATTCTATATCTTAACTCACATTAGCCTCTTTACTCCCTATAAAATATAGGGTTTCGATCCCTTTTTACAAGTGGTTGAATAGAACCAAACTGTTTTGAGATTTGTAAACAAATAACTGGCAACATAGTAAATTTATCAACTATAAAGTCATTTCATAGTCATCGTGAAAGAACATGAAGTGCATTCTTTGGTTGTGCTGCATATGCTTCGTGATCGGCCATTTTTTCTATTAATTATCACCCTATATCTAAACACTCCAAGTGACATTTCATCAGTTTTTCTATTTGTCAGCAAACACTTTGAAGTTTTGTGATGGCCGTTGCATTAGACAACTAAAACCACACCTTACGAAATTTTGAGTTTTCAATTAACACCTAAGGTCATAAAACTGTTTAAAACGTGAAAGAAGTTTAGCTTTCTGATACTATTTATTATTCCAAGTTGTATTGAAGTAAAGTCGATCTAAATCTCTTTTTATCTTTAAATTCTCGAAGCAATCAAGTGAATGCCATTAATTTCACCATATCCAGCGGTGTTGAGTGACACTAAGAAGCCCATACGTCCATGGACCATACATTAATCAAGCCCATAATGAAACCAACGTCAATCCACGATAAAACAATACAAAATCGATTACTGGATTTCTTTTATTTGCAGACAGATTCATTATGATCAAGTTGATAACCCGAAATGGAAATGTTAAGAGTCGACAAGACATTAGCGCCAAAACGGGAATTTCTTAAAATAACAAAATAACGAATTCTGTAAAATCTTCTCTAGCGATTTTTTAAACTCGGTTTTCTTTACCCAGTGATCTAAGGATTTAGTACCGTGTAATCAAAATAAGAAAAATAATCAAGGGAAACCTTGAATTTACAAACGAAAGTAACAATAATAATAATTTCTGTGTACGCTAAAAAATTTACTTAGATTGAAAATATGGTCATGAAACCCGGAAACAGGAGGCCTAGGCTCATCTCGGGCTGTTGCGCCAATGATGAATAATAATAATGTTCTTTATTTCCATTATGCCTTGCGGCGTTTAGGGCATTCACTATTAGAAAGTAATTAAAATAAAATAACATTATAATATGAATATTTCACAATATTTTTTTATTTCATTTCCCTGTTCTTCCTCTGGTGTCTCTTTCTTCCTATTCTCATTCCGGCTTCCTTCTCCTATTTCCTTCCTTCTTGCTTCCAGTTCTCTCGTCCATCTTTCTACCCTTGTCTTCCGCACTCATCAGTTACTTTATCTCTTCCTCCCAGACTGCCATCTTCCTGCATTTCTTGGCTAAATGCTCTATCGTTTCCTCTTCTTTCTTGCACATTCTGTAGAGCTTGTCCTCTGGCTTTGCCCAGTATCTGTTGATCTGTTCTCTGTTGCCGCATCTTAACCTCGCTATCCTCCTGACTCTACCCCGTGATTTTTATCTTTTCCCCTTCAAGTATCTCGGTAGCCCGATTACTCTTATCTCTTTATATCTTTTTACAGTCCGCGATTTGTCTATTCTGTCTGCTCTTTCCTGCTCTTGTACCTCCTTATCCATCATTCTCAACTCTTCTACTATATTTGTTTCTCCGTTTCTCTTTGTCTTTACTTTTTTTATGTCTATTCCACACCTCCAAAAGTACCATTTTCTTGTCTTTCCCCATGCCGACAATTTGGCAGCATTCCCTTGGTATTTTTCTATTCTTTTCTCTTCTGACTTTCTCTTCATAATAACTGCCCGCGCTCCGGCACCCACTCTCACCGATTGAACTATTAGCAACCTTAAGCTAATTTTCCGATAGTGCGTTTTGCTTTGCTACGTCGTGAGTTTTTATTGGTTGATTTCATATTTCTTGTTTTGGCGCCAATGTAATTGCAGCGACGCAGAAAATTACTACGTTTTAGAAAAAAAACAGATTGACGTTTGGCAGAGTAGGCAACAGTGATTTGGATAGCTATTTGATAATCTATTTTACGTTTGAGGTCTAGAAGTGAAGAGGACGTTGGTGGTCAGCACCGGCGTTACCCATAGACAAAGAAAGCACTTGCCTGTAGCGCCAGATTTGGAGAGGTGCCAAAATATTAAATGCAAGTATAGCGAATAAATTTTTACGGTTATCACCAGGTTGGGAAAAAATCTTCCCTATGGTGGCAAAAAGTCTAGCACCAGCGCTGTTGATAGCTATTGGTAACAAAAAAATCACCATTTCAAAGGTGTCAATTTAAATGTAGAAAGCAGACTACAAATAACAGCTCAATTATCGACATCTGACTATAACGGCACCTTTATATTCGAACCATGAAGAACCCATACCTCTTTCGAAATTTCTAAAGTTAGAGTAAGATGCGCGTATGCTTTATTACTACCAAACAATAAACATTCAATGAGAAACGCAATTACAATCACAAAAGCAACCACGTGTACGTGCGTCGTACTTAGGGATGAAGCGATACTACCGATACTAGAAGTTATCGATACCTTTATTTTGATACTACAATATGATAATAAAGCTTCTAGTAGGCCTGGAATTAATTTTTTTTATGTTAAATTGGCAATATTGTGCTAATTTAAAAATAATTAAATTGCATGGCTATTTACACGTCATTTTCTCTAGATCATATAGTAGTATTTTACTACACGATGCTTTTTGTTTCGATATTTTAATGGTATTGATATTTTTTTACTGGTATCGATATTTTTTTTACTGGTAGTGGTTATAATTATTATCGACATTATTTGTACAGTAACTTAAATCAGCGCTCCTAGCAGTGAATGGTGATATTTGATATTAAGTAATGTTGTAAAATTTTTTACTTAAACCAGAAACTCTAAGCCTAAAATCAACTACTACAGATAGAAACTCCAAATTAATCACCAAATTTAAATAATTTGGCGCCAATTTCAAATCGGTAAATTATTATTTTGGTAATTTATTGCAACTCAGAATATTACGTAATAATAAAATTCCAATTATGTAACAGTAGCAAGTCTTAGTATAACACGTTATTTTTATAAAACATCCAAAAAGACGTTTTTTCTCAATTAAGCCCAAACCTATCCAAACCTTTTTTTTAATAGTACATTAATCACTAAATATTGATACTTTTTTCCGATACCAATATTACGAAAGAAGACTGATATCAATAAAAAGTATCAATACCTTTGATACGCTGACAGCATATTGTTTTTATTTTAAGAGAAAGGTAATCGATAGCACGTAGTATCGATAATTTTTTGCAGTACTAATATCGATTATCAGCAGAACATTACGAATAAAATTAAAGCTGCTAATGCATCGTATTTTGCACTTGGTCTCCTCTTCAAAACGAAACTCCTGTCTAGAAACACAAAGTTTCAGGATATACCAAGTTACAGTACATCCCGTACTTATGTATGGCTCCGAAACATGGACCTTAACAAAGCGAGATGGACAACACCTCATAGTTGTCGAAAATAAAATATTACGCAGAATATTTGGTCCCATTCATATTAATGGTGAATGGAGAATCCGTAACAACAAAGATATCAGAGAATTCTACTCAAGGCCGAGTATCACACAAGAACTGATAGGCAGACGACTACAGTGGAAAGGACACGTTATGAGGATGAGGGAGGACAGAATGGTTAGAAAGATATGGGAAGAAAGATTGAATACCCCTCGACCAGTGGGAAGACCTCGCAAGAGATGGAGAGATCAGCTAACCGAAAATCTAACAAGTATCGGTATACAGGGTACTTGGCAAGACCTGACAAGGAATAGATCAAGATGGAGGACTTATGTGAGTGAGGCTAAAAGTCATCCTGATAGTGCCCAAAGAAGAAGAAGAAAAAGACTAATATTGATACCGATACTATGAAACTATACCGATACAGACACAAAGTATCGATACCTGTGATCGATATTTACATCTCTAGTCGTAATTCAACTTGTTAGAGACTGCATCATGAACGTTGTTAATATCATCCAATGATCTTTCCTGATACCTTCCCATACTGCGTTTGGTTAGATTCCAAACAAAGGCCTTTAACCTTTTAAAACATTTGTTTTTATTTGTAAGTGCCCTGTTCTTACGCCACTGGAATTGTTTCAATTCTTTGACACTTTAGTTTAACAGTAGGTTGTACGTCTTGCTGTATAAGGCGATGTTAGTACGTGCGCTGGTGAATTGCATTTGTCACCATGTTCCGACAATATCCCCCCGGTCCGCTCTGCAACAAGAACACCGACATCAGCTAATGTGCAATTAGTGGAATTAATGATATCTCATCGACGCTTTCAGCTAACTCGCATTGTTTACAGCATACTTTTTATAACAACTCGACTCTTGAGAAGCAAAGGCGGCCATTGTAATTACGAAATTATTAACTGATGGATAACAGATTTATAAATACTAGGGGAGCTAGATTTGACCTAGACTTTTTTATACATCAACAATAACAACACAAAGTTAATGAAACAAAATTTATTTTTCAAAATTTGGCCCTTATTTTTTGATTGCCTGCGAAGTCAAATTTGCACGAAACTCTAAAAGAACTTTTCAACGTTTTCAAATTGAAGGAAATGATTTTCTGGAACGACCTATTACCGTAGACCAGTGTTTCTAAGTAAGGTCTGTTGAACCCTAAGGGCCCATAAGACTTTAAAAAGGGTGTCCGAGACCTCTCATGATGTTTCAAATGTTGATTCTTTGTATACAAAAAGACTCACTGGGGGTCCTCAGAGTAATAAGCTTAAGCAACACTGCCGTAGACAAATCTTAGATGCACTATTACATCCTAGAAAACAGACTAGCATAGAATGGTGCCACACAAATTTTCCGTCACCAAATAAATTTAAAATCGTCAGCGACGCTATAGGGGAAACTTTTTAAGATCGCAGCACCATATGCGGCAAAGTTGGCGGACTCGGAACCGGCCCATCATCTGTTTGTCCCTCATCTGATGAAATTTCTCTTGTTGCTTCAGCTTCCTGTTCTTTAAGCTCGAGTAGCTCTTGTATTGTGAGATCCGTTTTATGATTCTCCACCAATTCTTCTACATCTGCACTATCAATCTCCAATCCTATGGATATGCTGAATTCATTGTTCGGGTAGTGAAGTCACTTCCATGATTTATCAATTAGCCTCAAACAATGCAGGATATTAAAGTGATTTTTCCAAAATCTCGCAATGTAAGTTCGGTCCCTGACGTCAATTCAAAACATCTTTGAAACAGTGCTTTCCTATATAGTTTTCGTATAGGCGGCCACGTCGGTGGTAGGAGGTGGAACGAATATTGACTTTTCGGATGAATATCAAACAAAAATTTCAACAAAAAACAGGACGAATATCAAAAAGACAAATATTGTAGTGGACGAATATTGGAGTTCCACTGTATATGTAAGTTGCAGTAAGGATATCAGGTAAAAGCTAATACTCAATAGAGCTAAAGAAACGTAGTGGCGTGCCAAATTACTACTTTCTAGGTCCAGCCGTTTGAATACAATATCTACCGAAGAGACTGACATTTAAAAATCTCCCTTTTGTCTAAATTTGTATTATGATATCTAATATGTAAGTAGACCCGAACGTGCTTATCTAATATTTCAATATGCTTAGCATACTAAACAAAAATTCTAAAGATATGTTTGCCGAGCGTGTCTCTGACTATTATCAGAAATCAATCAGTAGTGCTGACCACTTGGACACGTAGCCCTTAAAAACGATTTTAGACTTAAGTTGACTCAGGTGTCAGACCATTTTAATTCTACAGGATAACTAGAAAACCATGTACAGGAATACTCCGTTGATAGCGCTTAATGTTGCCAGAAGAAAAGAAAAATAAATAAAAATAAGCAAAACCGCAATAATAGGGGATACGCATAAAATTTATATTTTCTTAAAACTACATTTTTTTGATACGTTAATGTTAGTTATGTCACCTAACAAAACAAAAATCACATTTTAATTAATATTTCAGCCAAATTTTTTAATTAAAATATTGTAAATTTGAAATAAGCCGACCACAGCGCAAAGGTTGCCGAGTAAATACGACTGAGCATGACGTCAAACCCTAGACGGCCCAGACTACAACATAATCTTGTACCTGTGTATATTGTATTGTTCGAGAGTTTTGTATTTGTTCTTAAACAATTTTTCACGCATTTATTATTAAAATGGCAGATAAAGATTTTGTTAGGGCTCAGAGTGACAATTTACCCAACATTGATTATTTTCTTCCTTTTCGTTTGTTTTTCACCATTAGGTAATGAAATAAATTGGTTTTGTGGAGTTCTAAACAAAGTATTTGTTCACATCGGTACTGAACAATATTTTCGATGTTTCGAAGTACTGGGCCCTGGTTTTTTATGTTTATATGCAACAAGAGGAATATAATAAAAAATACAAAAAAATCATGCGATGATTAGGTACTCATAAAAGATCCCCTATTAGGAAAATACGCGATTATTACCAAGACTTTTATTTTGAATTTCTTACATCTATTATTTGTTATTTTACATACACATTTAAATCAATAAGGAAGTAAAAAATGTAGATTTTAATTTTAATAGTTTATTAAGGAGCACCACCACGTACTAGAAAAATAGATTGAAAAGATTTTATTTTTTGGCAAAATATTTAATAAACTTGTTTGCTTTACATTTTTTCATCACTCGACAGAAAATTGAATTTTCCACATCTCTGCCAGAGCCGTAGCAAAGGGTTGATATCGGGGTACTTGACAGGGGCGTGTGGTCTGATAAGGGACCCTATTATGTTTATTTGGTCATTAAAAGCATTGGTAGGTGCAAAAAAATTTTTTTTTGCTCATCACTTGGATTTTGGGGAATAAATTTTATCAATTTACTTTAATTGCCAAGGGCGCTAAAATCATTGCTACGGCTCTGATCTCTGCACACTTTTATTGTAAATATGCTCAACATTAACTGCATCCATAAGTTGGTGTTTTTATTGTTTTGGGCTGCGCGATACCTTTGAAATACTACAATAACTCGAATGCCGCAAATTACGCAATATTATGTACTATTGAATATAATTTCTATTGAAATGTAAACAACAATAATCATATATAAACCTAATAAATCGAAAGCGTAAAACAGCGGTAATATTTTACGCATGGGCGTCCGCAGAAGGGGCAAACGGGGCACATGCCCCCCGAGACTTGAGAAAAAAGAAAAAAGAATATTTTAATTTTATATTTAAAATTTCAGTTACAAAAATCCTTGTGTCGATACAGGTAAACCTAAAGAATTGAAATTTGGCATGCATTTACAGTTAGTTAAAATTTCTGGCGGACAGCAACGATGGTGATATGCATGACATGGTTACCTTTTACGTTTTTACAAACAACCACTAGATGGCAATATTGAAATTTGGCATTACTATATTCGTAAAATTTGACATTTGTTATTGTAAAATCAGTGTTAGCTTATAAATTGACTGAGTAGTTTGTTGACTGTGAGTGTTTAAAAAAAAACAAGTTTGTGAAAAATTGGATATTACTCGTGAAGGTTTTCGTTGGATGATTTTTTTACGATTTTAGTAAAGGCCTAACTCAACAACAATGCATAGATTCGCTTTGTTCAACTTTTGGTAATGAAGCACCATCAGAAAAGACTGTTTAAAATTGGTTTACAAAATTTCACCGTGGTCGTGCGTCCGTCAGTAATGAATCTCGTGAAGGTCGACCAAAATCGGTTGTGATTCAAAAAAACATCGATGTTGTGCGCAAAATGATTGTAGAAGATCGGCATGTGACTTACCGTGAGATAGAGGCATCCTTTGGCATATCGCAGACTGTAATACATTCGATTTGCATGAACATTTAGCTGTGAAAAAGATCTGTTCTCGATGGATTCCGCATAATTTGACCGAAGCTAAAAAAAAAAGCTCGTGATGATTGGTGTAATGGTAATGAAATGCTAAAAAAATTCAACCTAGGCACTGCAAAATCCGTGTACAACACCATTATAGGTGACGAAACTTGGATTTATTCATATGAACTGGAAACTAAGCAACAATCCACTGTTTGGGTCTTCCAAGATGAACCGAAACCCACAAAAGTTGTTCATTCACGAAGCACTTTCAAGAAAATGATCGCTTGTTTCTTCGGTTGTACTGAACATATCGCAACCTTTCCTTTAGAGCATCGTAGAACAGTTAATGGCGAATGTTATACAACAATTTGTTTGCCAGAAGTCATCGACAAAATCAGGAAAAACAACCAAGCTGTTGAAGACTTCGAAAACCATGTTTTTGAAATACCAACTTCAGAGTGGAAAAAATGTTTCGAGAATTGGTTTAAACGCATGCAAAAGTGTATACAATCTTAAAAGCGAATACAGTCGATTCCGCTTAGTTGGGACACATCGGGACTTAGGCATTTTGGCCCAATTAAGCGGCTGCCCTAATTAAGCATATTTCACATAAAATTAAACAATGCATATTTTTCTTTTAGACCGGGAGCTCATGACAGTTTTTGGTCTCCGATTTCATACAGCATGCCTTTTGGAGGAGAGAATATTTACCCTGTGACAACAAAAAAGGGATGGTACTAAACCCCTGCACGCTTTCCGGTCATAGGGAAAATTGCATTTCCACTTAAACACAAAATTTTTGTGCTTTTCTCTGATTTAATATTGCTTGCCCTTTTGTCAAAAGAAAGTTATAACAAATTTAAAGTCTTTTAAATATATGCATGCGATTCGGAGGGTCCCAAAGGGCTCAAACGGTCATGTGATCTTGTAATAAAAAAATATGATTTTCCGCGTTTTCATACAGCATGCCTATAATTAAAAGACTTTAAATTTGTTATAACTTTCTTTTGACAAAAGGGCAAGCAATATTAAATCAGAGAAAAACACAAAAAAATTGTGCAAGTGGAAATGCAATTTTCCCTATGACCGGAAAGCGTGCAGGGGTTTAGTACCATCCCTTTTTTGTTGTCACAGGGTAAATATTCTCTCCTCCAAAAGGCATGCTGTATGAAATCGGAGACCAAAAATGTCATGAGCTCCCGGTCTATTTCAATAATTTTACTTTATAAACTCTTGGTCAAAACTATAAATTACATATAACCAAAAAATATAAACTTTTAAGAAAATATAATAATACATTCCAAAATAAAATAATAAATAGGTACGTACAATTTAATTCAATGCAAAAATGCGTCAAATGTAGTCTGTCTTTTGTTTTTGTAACATTTCACTTCTACAAAATCAGCACAGGTATTCAGTGTGGATGTAGGGCTCCCTTCATTTCCTTCCTGCATAAAATAACGCTGTAATATTAAATTCTTTGTACATATTTTTTCTTGAGAATATGTGTAACATAATATGTACTGTGATCTTAAATTTACTGTCCCAATTAAGCGGAATGTTGTCCCAATTAAACATGTAAATTTATTGTTGGTTCCTTGGTTTGGTTTCTGTTCTTTAAGATTTGGCCCAAATAAGCGGCTGCCCCAATTAAGCGGTGGCCCAATTAAGCGGAATCGTCTGTATTTTGAAAAGCAATAAAACAGTTTGTTCAAAAAAAAAAATCTTTCATAGTTTTTGTAAAAACTTAAAAGGTAGCCCTCATATACAGTTCTTTGACCCGTATATAGGGAAATTATTGTTGAAAATACTCTTAAGGCGTAGATCAAGGAACGAACCCGTTTTCAAAAGTTCTTCTTTTCAACCCTTTTTGGATGTGTTAAAAACATTTGTTTCACAACCTATAGCCAAAAAGGGTTGACCTAAATATCTGAAGAAATTTATAATATGAGTCGAAATAGCATGTCACAGGAATTTTTGAAAAGATTATTTTTCCAAAAGATATCGAAATTTTTGTATATTTTTTTGTACAGTATTCAAGAAGAAGGTGTAACGGAGAAAAGAAGAATACTACATAAATAAATAAATTTATATTTTCTAGGCAGAAAGCCAATACACATATCTTATATAAAACATAATAACTACATATATACAAAAATATAACAAATTAATAAAACATAATGAACTATACAATTTGATTAAGGTATTCTTTAAGTTTATTTTTAAACAGTTTCACATTCGTACTATTTTTTATTTCATTTGGTAATTTATTATATCTTACAACTCCTTTATCAAAGACAGTGTGCATAGTTGACTTCTTGGCTGAAATATGTATGTTATGTTTTCCAAGCGTATTATAACTATGGATCGTATCTCTCTTAGTATTTATATAATCAAAACAAGAAGGCAAACCATGATGTCTAGTCTATCTCAGAAAGACTGATAGTAATAAAATTTATTATTTGCAAAAAGTTATTGTTTTTTCACACAGAAGCGGCTCACAAAATATGAATAGTTCGAAACGAAATATTGTTAAAAACAACCGAGTGTGCCGCACATCTTATATGGGAATACGAACTAGGGTTAAACACAATAGATCATAAAAATTTTACCATAAAATTTTGAGGAAAAATATGGTGACAGGCGTGCGTTTAATGATATGATAAATATGGTCACAGGCGTGCGTTTAATAAAATGATAAATAGTAATATAGAAATACACAAAACCAATTTAAACGTGTTTAAAATGTGCACGCCTCTGGTAACTGCCTGACAAAAAGATTTATTACTATCAGTCTTTCTGAGATAGACTCTAGTTGATAAATAGTTGTAAGCAGTGATGGCATCCTACCGGTTCGGACCGGTTCGCGCGAACCATTTCTTAAAATCTTTGAAACCTGAGGGAACCGGTTGTTAGAATTATTAAAAATAAATGAATTACTCTGACTTCAGTTTTGAATCGTGCGCCGTGCCCTGCAGTGTTGCAAATGTAATATTTATTTTATAGGTTATTAATAATACGCTCTTAAAATGTTTTTCTTATATTTAATAAATGGAAGTAAGTGATTTGTTTTCACTCTTAAAAATACAGAAGAGGTTCCTAGATATCATATTACTTTATAGAACCGTTTCCTGAAAATTTAGGATGCCATCACTGGTTGTAAGTACATTTATTTCTATTTTATTGTTAATATTTAACCAATTTAAGTGATTTAGCATACTTTGCATATGGGTATCTTTCGGACATTTTAAGATAATTCGCTTTGCAACACTTGTAGCTTATGTATTTCCTTATCGGTAATTGCATATAACATAGTATTGCAATTTTGAAAATGCGGTTCAATTATAGTATTATATACTAGTGTTCTTGCATATGGAGATAAATTTCTAGATATTCTGTTTAGCATACCTTCTTAAGCCTTCAGCATAATTTCTTCCCAATTTTTTCAATTAAACAATTTACAGATGAACTAAATTTAAGTTTGTTGTCAATTACAAAGCCCAAATATTTAATCTCTTCAACCCAGTCTATATATCATTTATCCATAATTACTCTATTAGAACCATTAGACACAACACAATCCCATTGATTATTGCTCCCAATACACGTACATTTAGTCTTCCCCACATTAATTTTCAATTTATTAAAAACAAAATATATATTCAGAATCTCTAGCTCCATATTTAATTCTTCAATAATCTTACTAGGATTATCCCGTACAGAGATAATAATTTGGGAGGAATAACATAATTCAAACTTGATATTCAGTCTGTAACGTATTTTCTCTAGTAAGTTTGAGGTCTACGGTGTTTCACACACAATCCCGCTATTGTGCGTAGTTTACTTGAAGTGGTGATTGATGAGCTGAGTTAAACTGTTTTAAAAATTCTTCGTGACGGTCCTGGACACGCATTCAAAACACCTTATTTTAGAGTCACGCACGCTGACGATGCCGTGAGAATTTTCCCGATAAAAATTTACTAAGAAAATTTTGAAATCAGGTATATAAAAAAATTTCTGTGAAGTACGACTTTTCACATATTTCAGGGTTTTGTAGGTGTTTAGTAGATGACAAGAAATTGTGAGTACATATTAAAAATCATAAAATATGATAATGCTTCCAGATATCAACTTACAAGTGTACATAACTAAATGATGTGCGCGCCTAAAAACAGTTGTCCAGTTACCCAGTTATACAATGTTATTGATATCGCAAAAAACTCAATAACATACGAAAAAATAATCAGATCAAAATTCCTGTTGAATTTTCACAGGAAATACAGGAAATACGACAGGATGTATAATTCACCCCGAATGTAGATTCACCTCTTTAGGATTCGATTAGGATAAAATACTGAAAAGTTTTTGGCATTTGTATAAGTAATCTTTATAATCACCCCTTTTAACCCTTTAGGCGGAAATTAAAATAACCGTGAAAACTATTTCGAGATATTTAAAAAAGACACCTATGTGCCAAAAAGGTATGTTATAAGTCAACCAACACAGAAAAAATTACTGCATGTATAATTCACCCCAATTGGAGATTCACTCCTTTCGGGGTTGATTAGGGCAAAATCCTAAAATAGGTTTTTCGGCATTTGAATGAGTAATCTTTGTTAGCAAAAACCAAGTCGATATTTTATTGGTCCTAAGAGATATTAAGAAATCCTTGAGTTCACATTTCACCCATTTTCACCCTTAAGGAGTGCAATTTTAAAACACTGTCAATATTATTTAGGGATATTTTAAAAAGATACTTATGTGCCAAAGAGAAATTTTATAACTCAACAAACACAGGAAATACAACGGGATGTATAATTCACCCCGTTTGTAGATACACCCCTTTAGGGGTTGATTAAGACAAAATCCTGAAATAAGTTTTTCGGCATTTGTATGGGTAATCTTTGTAAGCAAAAACCAAGTCGGTATCTTATTGGTCCTAAGAGATATTAAGAAATCCTTGAATTAACATTTCACCCGTTTTCACCCTTTAGGGATGTAATTTTAAAAAACTGTCAATATCGTTTCGAGATATTTTAAAAAGACACCTACGTGTAAAAAATAAATTTTATAAGTCAACAAACACATGAAATACGACGGGACGTATAATTCATCCCGTTTGTAGACTCATCCCTTTAAGGGTTGATTAGGACAAAATACTGAAATAAGTTTTTCAGCATTTGTAAGGGTAATCATTGTAAGTAACAACCAAGTCGGTATCTTATTGGTCCTAAGAGATATTAGGGAATCCTTGAATTAACATTTCAGCCCGTTTCACCCTTTAGGGATGTAATTTTAAAAAACTGTCAATACCATTTCGAGATATTTTAAAAAGACAACTATGTGTAAAAAATAAATTTTATAAGTCAACAAACACATGAAATACGACGGGACGTATAATTCATCCCGTTTGTAGACTCATCCCTTTAAGGGTTGATTAGGACAAAATACTGAAATAAGTTTTTCAGCATTTGTAAGGGTAATCATTGTAAGTAACAACCAAGTCGGTATCTTATTGGTCCTAAGAGATATTAGGGAATCCTTGAATTAACATTTCAGCCCGTTTCACCCTTTAGGGATGTAATTTTAAAAAACTGTCAATACCATTTCGAGATATTTTAAAAAGACAACTATGTGTAAAAAATAAATTTTATAAGTCAACAAACACATGAAATACGACGGGACGTATAATTCACCCCGTTTGTAGACTCATCCCTTTAAGGGTTGATTAGGACAAAATCCTGAAATAAGTTTTTCAGCATTTGTAAGGGTAATCATTGTAAGTAACAACCAAGTCGGTATCTTATTGGTCCTAAGAGATATTAGGGAATCCTTGAATTAACATTTCAGCCCGTTTCACCCTTTAGGGATGTAATTTTAAAAAACTGTCAATACCATTTCGAGATATTTTAAAAAGACACCTATGTGCAAAAAATAAATTTTATAACTCAACAAACACATGAAATACGATGGGATGTATAATTCATCCTGTTTGTAGATTCATCCCTTTAAGGGTTGATTAGGACAAAATCGTGAAATAAGTTTTTCGGCATTTGAATGAGTAATCTTTGTTAGCAAAAACCAAGTCGATATCTGATTGGATCTAAGAGTTATTGAGGAATTCCTGAAAACATATTTCACCCCCTTTTTACCCCCTTAGAGGTCTACTTTCGAAAAATCACTTCTTAGTGGAATATATTTTGCGAATTTCATGTATTTATGTCCAAAAAACGTTCTATCGAATAAAAAATACCCATTTACCCCTTTAAGGGTGAAATTTTAAAAAACTGTCAAAATTATTTCGAGGTATTTTAAAAAGACATCTATGTGCCAAAACGGAATGTTATGACTAAACAAACACAGGAAATACGACAGGATGTATAATTCACCCCGAATGTAGATTCACCTCTTTAGGATTCGATTAGGATAAAATACTGAAATAAGTTTTTGGCATTTGTATAAGTAATCTTTATAAGCAAAAATCAAATCGCTCATAACTTATTGGTCCTAAGAAATATTAAGGAATCCTTGAAATCACATTTCCCCCTTTAGGGATGCAATTTTAAAAAAATTTCAAAACCATTTCGAGATATAAAAAAAACAACCATCAGCCAAAAATAATTGTTATGACTCAACAAATACAGGAAATACGACGGGAAGTATAATTAAGTCCAAATGTAGATTCACCGTTTTAGGTGTTGATTAGGACAAAATCCTGAATAGGTTTTTCGGCCTTTGTATTAGTAATCTTTATAAGCAAAAACCAAATCGATATTTTATTGGTCCTCAGAGATATTAGAAAATCATTGAAATCTCATTTCACCCCTTTTAACCCTTTAGGCAGAAATTAAAATAACCGTGAAAACTATTTCGAGATATTTAAAAAAGACACCTATGTGCCAAAAAGGTATAAGTCAACCAACACAGAAAAAATGACTGCATGTATAATTCACCCCAATTGGAGATTCACTCCTTTCGGGGTTGATTAGGGCAAAATCCTAAAATAGGTTTTTCGGCATTTGAATGAGTAATCTTTGTTAGCAAAAACCAAGTCGATATTTTATTGGTCCTAAGAGATATTAAGAAATCCTTGAGTTCACATTTCACCCATTTTCACCCTTAAGGGGTGCAATTTTAAAACACTGTCAATATTATTTAGGGATATTTTAAAAAGATACTTATGTGCCAAAGAGAAATTTTATAACTCAACACAGGAAATACAACGGGATGTATAATTCACCCCGTTTGTAGATACACCCCTTTAGGGGTTGATTAAGACAAAATCCTGAAATAAGTTTTTCGGCATTTGTATGGGTAATCTTTGTAAGCAAAAACCAAGTCGGTATCTTATTGGTCCTAAGAGATATTAAGAAATCCTTGAATTAACATTTCACCCGTTTTCACCCTTTAGGGATGTAATTTTAAAAAACTGTCAATATCGTTTCGAGATATTTTAAAAAGACACGTGTAAAAAATAAATTTTATAAGTCAACAAACACATGAAATACGACGGGACGTATAATTCATCCCGTTTGTAGACTCATCCCTTTAAGGGTTGATTAGGACAAAATACTGAAATAAGTTTTTCAGCATTTGTAAGGGTAATCATTGTAAGTAACAACCAAGTCGGTATCTTATTGGTCCTAAGAGATATTAGGGAATCCTTGAATTAACATTTCAGCCCGTTTCACCCTTTAGGGATGTAATTTTAAAAAACTGTCAATACCATTTCGAGATATTTTAAAAATACAACTATGTGTAAAAAATAAATTTTATAAGTCAACAAACACATGAAATACGACGGGACGTATAATTCACCCCGTTTGTAGACTCATCCCTTTAAGGGTTGATTAGGACAAAATCCTGAAATAAGTTTTTCAGCATTTGTAAGGGTAATCATTGTAAGTAACAACCAAGTCGGTATCTTATTGGTCCTAAGAGATATTAGGGAATCCTTGAATTAACATTTCAGCCCGTTTCACCCTTTAGGGATGTAATTTTAAAAAACTGTCAATACCATTTCGAGATATTTTAAAAAGACACCTATGTGCAAAAAATAAATTTTATAACTCAACAAACACATGAAATACGATGGGATGTATAATTCATCCTGTTTGTAGATTCATCCCTTTAAGGGTTGATTAGGACAAAATCGTGAAATAAGTTTTTCGGCATTTGTATGGGTAATCTTTGTAAGTAAAAACCAAGTCGTTATCTTATTGGTCCTAAGAGATATTAAGGAATCCTTGAATTAACATTTCACCCCTTTTCACCCTTTAGGGACGTAATTTTAAAAAACTGTCAATACCATTTCCAGTTATTTTAAAAAGACACTTATGTGCCAAAAATAAATTTTGTAACTCAACAAACACAGAAAATACGTCGGGATATATAATTCACCCCGATTGTAGATTCACCCGTTTAGGGGTTGATTAGGACAAAATCCTGAAATTAGTTTTTTGGAATTTGTATAGGTAATTTTTGTAAGAAAAAAGCTATCTTATTGGTCCTAAGAGATATTAAAGAATCCTTGAAATCACATATCATCCCTTTTCACCCTTTAGGGTTGAAATTTTAAAAAACTGTCAAAACCATTTCGAGGTATTATAAAAAGACACCTATGTGCCAAAAAGAAACCTTATAACTCAACAAACACAGGAAATACAACGGGATGTAAAATTCACGCCGATTGTAGATTCACCCCTTTAGGGGTTGATTAGTACAAAATCCTGAAATAAGTTTTTCGGCATTTGTATGGGTAATCTTTGTAAGCAAAAACTAAGTCGATATCCCATCGACCCGAAGAGATATTAAAGAATCTGTGAAATCACATTTCACCCCTTTTTCGCCCCTTAGGGGTTGAATTTCGAAAAATCCCTTCTTAGTGGGTGCTTACGTCACGGAGGGAATATGCTCTCCAAATTTCAATTTTCAGCCCGTACCCCAGGGGTACGGGCTGGGCGGTGATGAGTGAATCAGTCAGTCAGTCAGTCAGTCAGTCAGGACACTGCCTTTTATATATATAGATTGAGAATTTATTCAAATATTTTAACCCCTCTTGGAAATAGGGTGGGAAAAAAGTATTTTGACACATTTTTGGCGAAAATTCCATAAAAAAGTTATTTTTTATTAATTAATTTTGGCTTGATTTGGGCTTCATTTGACACCCTACCCAAAATTTAAAAAAACATTTTTTCCTTAAATACATATTTGTTTATATTTTTCCCTATGAGTTTTTTTGAACATTCTATAGTTTTCGTATATGTGGGTCAAAGAGTTGTATAAACATGCCAAATTTCAGACAAACAGACACCTGAGTAACGTTACAAGATTTTTTTGGTCATACCTACAAATTCCTAAAAATCATAGTTTCCATCTATCAACTTATGGTGGACCCATGGATACCTCCTTCGAGGTGAAGAGTCCCCTATCTGTGAGACGTGTAACACAGATTTGTCTGTGTTACACATTTTAACTGAATGTGTACAGTTCGAGGATGTCAGGGAGAGGTTAGGCCTGTGCTATGACCTGTCAGTTGCTTTAGGTGACGATAGGGTACTCGTGGACAGGCTGATACTCTTCCTGAGAGAATCGAACTTATTGTTTTATGTGTGAAGTCTTGCACCTTATTTTAATGTGTTTCTAGTTATTCACTGTGATATTCGATGGTAATTGGCCTCTTTACAGACTCTTACCATCACCTTGAGTCTGTTCAAATTTTCGAACAGACCTTTTATATTATTTATTTGTGTTTGTCAGTGCAAGATTTCTTTTATTGAGTATTCGTATTTTTAATGATTTTATTTATTTATTTATTGTTTTTAATATATAGTCTAGTCATTTAGATGGGCTGCGTTAGGCGCAAATAGTCTTTGTTGCTGTGCGCCAAAAATTTTAACCAACTAACTAACTAACCATCTGTCAACTTACAATCTTCAATGTATATTACTAAGAATTAATTTACAATTTTTATATTGAACCCTGAGTTACATGGTGTGGGACCAAAGATTTTTGGCATGTTTTGGTGAAAAATAAATACATTTTGAAAAACTACCTTTCGATCCCTAATCTACGCCTTAAGAGCTTTCTTTTGATACTACAACAATGACATAATGGTAATTTTAGTGTTATTTTGATGCTTAAATAACAACGGCTATATTTCACGAGGATAAAGTTTACCATCCGAGCCGTAGGCGAGGGATTTTATTATCCGAGTGAAATATATCCATTATATGCGAGTCAATTCCAATATTTTACCTACAACTATATATAGGTCATGTCTTTGGTTTTGGCGGAACTAAATGGCGCTTTTGTATTTTTAAGTTTTCATGAAAACAGAGCTAAGCTATTTCATTTTTCATGTTATTTTTCATGGCATTTATTATTAAGAGTCATTTATTAGAAAAAATAAATAAATATTACATTTTAAAATTTTTGTAAAATGTAAGAATTTAAGAAATGAGACATTTGTATTAAAAATTACACAAAAAATCAAAATGTAATGAAAATAACATATTATAATGATATTAACTTTAACCTAAAAATGTTTATTGTAAGTATGATTTACAAAGCGTTTGGCCTTGCTTTAATAGCTCATGATACACTACACCCTTCTGGACCCACCATATACAGAGCATTACTTTTTTGCCGTGAATATTCCGCTTTGGTCTCGATGCGGATGGTTTTCCTGGGTCGCAAATGGATTTCCTTCGTTTGGGGTTATCGAAATATATCCACTTTTCGTCTGCAGTACGATGCAAAAAACTTCTTTTTTGCCTGGAAACCAAGATTTCAGACATGGTTTTGCGCCTCTCGATGTTTCTTTCTTTCAGTCTTTCAGTTCGTACGGCATCCATCTTCCATCTTTGTAAATCTTTCCCATGGCTGCCAAACGCACAGAAATTGTTGATCGACCAACATTCAACAATTTCGCGAGCTCATGTTGCTATTGACACGGATATCGATTTGCGCCTGCAATTCCTCGTCCTCGAACTTCTTCGGCTGACCTGAACGAGGTTTGTCATCGACACTGAAATCATCACTTTTGAAACATCGAAACCATTCTCTGCATGATTTATCGGTGGGAGCACTTTATCGATGAGCTTCAGCGGCTGATTTCTTCAAATGAAAACAGAAAACGAGAAAATGAGAACTTCCCAGAAATGATTTTGCCTCGAATTTCGATATTTTCGAATCAGATCAACACGATGTTATTGTTACAAAACCAAACGTTTATCAACTGAATATTATTGCCATATGGCAACACTAAAAACATAAAGCCGGTTGCAGACATTAGAAGTTAGAAAATTACATAGTACAGCAATTGACCGCCAGATGGACCGAATTAATTCACACACCTAATATGTATTTAGCATTGGACACATAATGAATTTGTTATTTGATGGTCGTAGATAAACAATTTACTGACATCAATATAAAATTATTTAATTGTTTTATTATATATTTCTTAAAATTCGTAGTCTATTTAATACATTTATTTATTATTTGAGCCTTTATTTTACTTCAAAATGCCACTTGTATGACATGGTTGTATACCTGATTTATGTGGGTTTCAAATTAACTTAAAATATACAGCGTTACTTTTAAATTTTTCATAGATAATCAAATATCTCTCGTATATGATAGTCAGTTGTATAAGAAACTTGTAAGAATGTTTACAATTATAAAATTCAACAATTTAAAAAAAAATGTTGGAATATTTTTAAGGCTCTAATTAACCTATTTTGATTACAAAAAAAATATTTTAAGAGGCCAAAATTTTAAAACATCCGCAGGCGTTACGTCATTTACGGTCAAAAGTTGTAACAACCGAACCAGTTGTAAAATTATAAAACAAGCCCAAAAACTTTAATTATAACCTACTGAAAAAATTAATGAAAAATTTCGCGAAAAAATTCTTGAAATATTTAATGTAGAATCAGACCAAAATAACAACCAGTTTAACTGGTAATTACCAATTATATATCTTAAAGAATTACCAATTTACATTACCCATACATTACCAAAGTGAGTTACGTATTGATAATCGATTTACCAAAAAGGATTTAGATTTCTACTTTCACTGTGCAAGATGATAACTGTAAAAATTCAGTGAGGGCAGCAATTAAGTTTCATTATAGTATCAATTTAGCTTTATTGTATAGTCGAGATATTTGCATTTTAATTGTAGATTATTAAAATTAATTTCAGAAGCATCCTGATGGTTATGTGTGTATATGACAGTATATTAGCAAAGATGAAACGGTGATTGTAGTATTTTATCATAGCTTCGGGATATTATTTGTTTTCATTAATTAAAAGGACAAAAAAATCAGTCATAAAAGGCCTGCATTTTGGACAGTAAATAATTATTCTTTGCAGGTGTGTACATATTTTGTTTTACAGCATCTTTTCATGGGATTACGCTCGTTCACGAACAAGTAAATTTCCCGCTCGGAATTCGTTCACTAATCGTTGTTTACAGATTGACAGATCTATGTACGTGCAACAGTGACGAATAGGTATATGTTTCATTTTTGTAATACGTAACTTAGAGCAAAACTTAATTTTTTTAATTAATTCTAAAATGGCACCTTTCAAAATATTTGATATTAATGACAATCTGATATTTGTAATTTTGGAATGAACTTATCCTTAATACAATGAAACCTAACCAGAAACTGAAAAGCCAGATTTACAAGTTCACATGGTTTCATAGAAGTCCATTTACAACACAAAGTCACCAGATCTATAGTATGTTTATTTGGTTTAAGCGGATCTAAATGGGAGTTTCGATCTTTTAGGTTGTCACGAGAAGGGACCTTTTTCTAAAATATTTTTGAACTTTGAACTCCCAAATATGCTTTCAATCCAAGAGTATACAGGGTGTTTGTTTGAAACGCCGTACTTCGAATAAATCCTTTATTTTAAGAGATATAAAAAATTCTTCAGAAGAAAAGTTAAACTAGACAAAAGGGTTCACTTAAAGACTATAATAAGAATTCGGCATCAACTTCCGCTTTCAACTTTTTATCTAGCATCGGGAATTTTTTTCTTTCTTGAAAGTACATTAATTCAGCTTTACAAAGATATCAAAATATCATATTTTAATTTTAACCCTTTCAAAATGGCGACCATTTATTTACAAAATACTACCTCCGTTCCACAATAAGTGAGCTATTTCAATTTTTATTTAAATTTATTGAACTATAATAACTTTTGTTTAAATTTTAACTATTAACATATAGTATTTCGTACTACACTACGAACATAGTCAGCAATTCATTAAAAATGTTTCCTGTTGAAGTTCTTAAATTTTTTTAATAGCTCACTTATTTTGGAATTTTTAAATAGGTTTAATAGCTCACTTATTATGAAACGGAGGTAGCAATAAATAACATAAATCATACAAAGTTAAACATAGCAAGCTTTGAAAATGATTTTGTTACATAAAAATACCAAATAAAACCTCCAAATTTTCTTGCCTGTTAGTACGAGTTTGATATTAAAGGTGATCAAATCGTTTGTAATTATGGCTTACGTACGTTATTTAAATGAAGAAATGACAGATATGGTTTTGACATTCGGGGAATGTCAAATAAATTCTGTTAGGGCCCAGCAACTCTACAAAGAAAGGTATCCTGAAGGTAAAGCTTAGAAGACTTAGAACATAGAGTAAGAACATCCATCAGGGAAATTCAGTTTCGTATTACAAAATGAGACAGATTATATCATTGTTACACTGAAAACAGTTTAACAATATAAGCTATTATTAAACTGTTTTTGGTAACTTTTTACTTTGAGAGATTGGCAGTACTACTCGTCTACGGCGTGTCATTGATAACCTCAAATATTTTAAAATGTTTATTTAATCTAATTTGTAAGTATTTCCATGTCAGATTATTATTTTATAATATTATTATTAAAAGAATTCAAAAAGAAAGTTTGTTGTTTTGCATCTGTCAAATTACTGTTGTGTTGTGATATCACAGATATTGTTTTATTATACATTGTTGCTATGGTGACCTCATTTCATAATAATCCCTAGATTGTATTCCGATATTTATTATAAATGAAATTTTAAAATTTCTATAAAATAAGTGCTGTAAAGTATAAAAAATAGTATATTATGCTCGTTTTATACGACGTATTGTCACACTTGTCACTTTGGAGCACTCCTCGCTTCGCTCGTCGTCCTCCAAACAACTCGTATGACAATACATCGTCTTATAAAACTCGTATAATAATATATTATTTCAAAAAACTGCAGATTTTGAGGTTATTATAGAAAAAATATTGTCCTAGTCATCCAGTATTTGGTTACCCTTATTAAATACCTACAAAATCATGAAATGTGTGAAAATTCACACTCATCAGTTTTTTTATCTTTCCTTGTTTCGCGTTCGTCGTCATTCGTTTCGTTTAAATCAGGGGTCGGGGAACAGGGGTAAATTACCCCAAATGGGGTAAAAACGAAATTCTTGGGGCTAATGGGATATTAATAGATATAAATGATATAAATACAAAAAATCATAAAAAGTGCGTTTCTAAATAAGATAGAAATTTGACGTCTATTTCGTGAGTTATGTAAAGATGGCGAGACCGAGTACACAGACCTGCTATACCATACAGAAATAAGATGGTTTCCACGGGAAAATGTACTCAACCGATTGTGGGCTCTTAAAAGTGAAATCAAAAGTTTTTAATCGACCAAAATCATGTTCTGTCACTAAAAGTTCACAACTTCTTCATGGCCTGCATGCTCGTTTATTTAGAAGACATTTTTGAGCATGTCAACATACTTAATAAAGAATTACAAGGGAAGAAAATCACGATAATATCTGCCAATGAAAAATTGTCAGCGTTTGGTTCGAAGATTTCCTACTGGAAACAAAAAGCTAATCAAAACAAGATAGCTGCTTTTCCAAAATGAGATTTGTTTTTAGAAGATTCGAATGATACTCGTTTTGAGGACATCAAGGTCACAATCAACAAATATCTTGGCAACCTAAAAGACCGTTCGCTCAATATTTCCTAGAACTTGATTTAAGTTCAGTGAGTTGGGTTAAAGATCCTTTTAAATGTCAAATGTCTGACATGCCAGAAGAGCCAAAAGGGTTGCCTGAGTCACTTTTGGAACTGAGATCAAATAATGAAGCACGTATAGAATTTGAAAACAAAACCGATGTGTTACATTTTTGGATGTCAAGGGCTGTAAAGTCTTTTAAAATTGTTCATGAGGAGGCAATTAAAAAATTGTTGCCATTTGCAACAACTTATCTCTGTGAACAAGGATTTTCCATTCTAACGAACATTAAATCGAAACAAAGAAATCGACTGGACCCCAAAGACTGTATACAAATCGCACTAACATCAAAAAGTCCCGATTTTGATGTTATTTTATCAAAAATTAAAATCAGTACAGGTTTTTTATTTTACAATTTATTTTTCCTGTAAAATCCAGCATTCATTGTAAAAAAATTAAATATTGTTAAATGTAAAAACAAGATTTATGTAAATAGTATATGGTTAATACTAGAAGCATAAGCTATCACTATTGTACATGTTCCACACACAATGTAATATATTTTTATCAAAGACAATAAAAGAAATTTTAAATAAATAAATCAAAAATTAAACAACATAATTTCTCCAAATAAAGTTTTTTTTTTGTTATAAAATATATATATAAGGGGGTAACGTCGGTATAAAGAAATATATTTCTGGGTAATGGGTAAAAATGTTCCCCGACCCTGGTTTAAATCGATTATTAGAATATTAAACATCCTTCGTCCAGTGGAAGATTCAATGATATGCTGTTCTAAATAAACAATTGAGTTTTGATTGTCGGCCATAAGACGTTCTATACTGGACTAGGAATATATGTATACTATGTATAGGTAAGTATATATAAAAGTGTGCTGTGCTGTGCTGTTCCAATATGAGTGGAGTGTTAAGTTCCATGAACTTGTAAGACGCCGTGGGCGAGTGTAGGGTGCGCCACACTGTTTACCGAGTCATACAGTGGAGACGAGACCACGCGCTCTTCAGAACATCACCGAACAAACACCAGTAACCCAACACTTCTTGTAACGGAATACAACCATATATTTGTTTAATATTATATATATGCGAGATCATATACTTGTTTCTGTAAACACACGGGGACTCTAGGCTTTAGTTGACAAAACATAAAACAAAGAATTTTTTCCTCGTTCCTCATGACAATAAAATACCGTATATAAATATTTTTCATTGTACTGTGCGGTGTAGAAACCTGGTACATGGCAGAAGCTTAAAGAAATGTTTTCGAAATGTAGATCCAGTTATTATCTGTCTCATTTTGTAATACGGAACTAACAGCAAAAGTTAATTTTTTATGTTGTATATTGACAATACATTTATAATATTATCATAGTATTGGTTCACACGGATACGCCAAAGTCTGTTTAAACCACAACATTCACCAAAGTAACCAGATCTGGTTTCGTATTATAAATTGAGACAGATTATACTAGATTCTAAGTCACTAGATTTTGAAAGCTAGTTCCGCACCGTCTAAAGAAATTATAAACATAGAAAAGATATTGATACTTGAAAAAAACTGTACTTGAAACTAACTTAGTTACAGAATTGGTCTGATTATGTATCTAGCAATGCTGTCGCCATCTCTACAAGATTCCGTCGACACCGCTCTGAATGATGATTATTTGGGATGCCAAAACAAATTTTATGTCAAAATATTTTTTTATGAATTTTAATTCGAATGCCTAATACCATTATTTAAAATTCTAAATATGCGCAGTATTTTTAGGGTTTTGTAGGTATGACCAAAAAACCCTTATACCGTCATTTTGTCGTCTGTCTGTCTGTCTGTCTGTCTGTCTGTCTGTCTGTCTGTCTGTTCGGTAAAAATTGTAGCCAAACGGCTAAACCTAGAGAGTTGAAATTTGGCATGCTTATACAACGCTTTGACCCGCACATAGGAAAAATACTAAAACATATAAAAAACATATCCCCCTAAAAATATAAACAAATATGTGCTCATCGAAAAAAAAATATTTTTTTATAATTCTGAGTAGGGTATCAAATGAAAGCCCTTGGTACGTGGATTAACGATCAAATTTTTATTATTGCAAAATAAATTATTTTGAAGCTATTTTTGCCAAAATTGTGCAAAAATTTTTTTGTCCCACACCCTGTAGCCTAGATGGTTTAAACTAAAAATCTGAAAAAATTCTAAGTAATGTGCATTGGTGTGAACCGGAATAGTTCAACAGGAATTTTTGATCAGATTAGGTTTTTGGAAAAAAACGCATTTTTTGTGGTTTTTGGCTAATAATGTACACAAGTTATAGCTTTGTAACACGCCACACTGTAATATGTATGCTGGCTAGTGGTATTAGACGCTGATTTTTCAACTAAGTAACCCGATCCGAAAGGGATCGAATCCTGTGAGAAGAGACTATATTATTTTTTGTTTTTTTTTTTTAAATTTTTGTTTAAATTATTTTTTCAAAATTCTAGTTATATTTTGGCAAATGTTGCATTTAATTTTTAAAAGCGTAAATTTAATAGCCAGTGGAAATTGTTTAAATTATAATTTAATTCTGTTTCAATGTACACGAAATCAGAGGGGCGGAACTTATAACAACCAATGGAAGCCATAGGCGCAATTTGTAAAATTCTTAATGAACCTTGCTATATATATAAAAAAAAAAATACTGCACATATTTAGAAACCTAAATAATGGTATTAGGTGTTCGAATTAAAATTAACAAAAAAAAAATTTTAATATAAAATTTGTTTTCGCATCCAAAATAATCATCATTCACTTACTAAATACCTGCAAAACCCTGAAATGTGTGAAAATTCACACTTCACATCAATTTTTTTTATGTAGCAAGGTTAGGTTAGGTTAGGTTAGATTTTGAAAATTGCGCCTACCGCTTCCATTGGTTGCTTAAATCATAAGACCCGCCCTCTCATTTTGATTTTGGAATGCCAAAACAAATTTTATGTTAAAATATTTTTTTATTAATTTTAATTCGAATGCCTAATACCATTATTTGGGTTTCTAAATATTTACAGTATTTTTTTTATATAACAAGGTTCATTAATATTTTGAAAATTGCGCCTATGGCTTCCATTGGTTGTTTAAGTCATAAACTCCGCCCCTCTGATTTCGTATACATTCAAACATAGAATTAAATTATAATTTCAACACTTCCCACTGGTTATTAAATTTACGCTTTTAAAAATTAAATGCACTATTTGCCAAAATATAACTAGAATTTTGACAAAATAATTTAAACAAAATAAAAATGCAAAAAAAAAAACAGAAAAATGAAAATTGACAGGATTCGAACTCTAGTTTACAAATTAAAAACCAACGACGAAACCTACTACGCTATCAGTCCTTATTTATCTACTGTGTTACATAGAGAATTAAATATTTAACATATTTTAATTAAAAACACAAAAAATGCGTTATTTTCCGAAAACATAATCTGATCAAAAATTCCTGTTGTACTATTCCGGTTCACACCAATGTACATTACTTAGAACTTTTTCAGATTTTTAATTTAAACCATCTGGGCTACAGGGTGTATGAACAAAAAAAAATTTGCACAATTTTGGCAAAAATAGCCTCAAAATAATTTATTTTACAAAAATAAAATTTTGATCGTTAATCCACGTACTAAGGGCTTTCATTTAATACCCTCTCAGAATTTAATTTTTTTTTTTTTTTCGATGAGCACATATTTGTTTATATTTTGTTTATATGTTTTTTAGATGTTATAGTATTTTTCCTATGTACGGGTCAAAGAGTTGTATAAGAATGCCAAATTTCAACTCTCTAGGTTTAGCCGTTTGGCTACAATTTTTACCGAACAGACAGACAGACAGACAGACGGCAAAATGACGGTATAAAGGTTTTTTGGTCATACCTATAAAGCCCTAAAAAGATCCAGTGATACTTGGAAAGAACATTTTATATAAATGAAATGTAGGATTCGCAACCCAAAAGTCGATAGAATCCAAGAAGAGATCAATAATAATTTAAAATATAACTGATTTTATCAAAATTCCGATTCTAATAATCTTGTTTTTCAACTGAAATTTGTGTTTTGTGTGATTATTTCATCTGGGCGTGCTGTAGGATGGTAGAATGTCTGAGCGGCTACTGGTAATGAACTCCGTAATTACCGGGAGTACTTCGTTGCCACGAGACCACTACAGTCCGCCAATAAAAGCAAATACCATCGCACACAACTCAAGTGGCTGTTAGCTGCATGCAGCCACTTCAACATCTAATATACGGATCTCCAGACCATTTTTATGAGCTTCTTAAAAGATCAAATCATACTAATTGAATTTGTAAATTATTTTAAAATAAAACAGTACGCGTTATACTGCTAAAACAGAAAAGGTAAGAGGTTCTTAAATAAAGCGTATAGGTTCACATATAAGGAGTTTAGGAAAAAAAATTCTGTTAAGTTGCACTTCTTTACAATTTTCACACATTTCAGGGTTTTGTAGGTATTTAGTAAGTGATAACAAATTTTGAGGACATATTAAAAATCATATATTTTGATACCTTTTGAAAACAGGGCCAGTTTTACCATTAGGCGAGTCTACGCGGCCACTTAGGGGTGCCACGGCGTAGAGGCTTCATGGGAAGGCCATGAAATTAGAATTTTATGCATTTATGTGTAGCATGTAAAACTCTGTTTTGAAATTTTTCTCATACTTCTTTGGAATTATATTTATAAAGCGCTGAATTATGTCTTGCCTAGAGGCACTGATAGAAAATACCATATTACTGTTAAACTACAAACGAAGTAGGGTACATGTTTACAACCACGTTGTAAACAGTCAACGGTCAGTAGCGCATACATACGTTTAAGTACTAACTATAAATAAGTATATTTGTTTTTGTTAATCCTTTAATGGCCGGTTGCAAAAGTAAGAATTATCCCTAACTCGAGTTAAAATCATTTGTTTTTGTATATTGTAGCATACAAAAACAAATGATTTTAACTTGATTTAGAGAAAACCCTTACGTTAGCAACCCGACATAAGTAAGATGCGTAATGTAAAAAACTAATCCCTACGGCTATTGGTTGACACGCCTAGTTATATCACTTCTGTTGTAATTTTATGAGTTCCCTAACTTTTATTATTTTATTGCGATTTTCAAAACTAATTTGGTGCTATGTCTTGAATAGGGCCGCGAATGACCCTGGACCTGTTTGAAAGAATAATTCATTTCTTCCAACGAGAGACTTCTCCAGTCAGTCAAATTAATATTGTAAGCACGGCTAAATATTGTAAGAATGGTGTTTCGAAATAATTATCAGAATAAAGTATTGTACTATTCTGGTTTATATTACTGTGTATTAGTCAGGATTTTTTCAGATTTTTAGGTTATCCCCCTGGGTTCTTGGAAGTGGAACAAGAGTTTCTAACACAAAAATTATGTTAAAATAAGAAAATTTAAAAAAATTACTTTTCTTTTCTTCACCTACGTCTTACGAGCTTTCTTTTATTAAAAATCCGCGTTGCTTTAAATGTATTTTTTTTTACCAGTGACATACAGAAGCAACAAAAAAGCTTGGATGAAAAGCGAAGTATATGAAGAATGGTTTTCTAATTTAGAAATGCAATGCCGAAAAACATAAAATCTTATATTGTGGATAACTGTCCAAAAATTCAAAAATTCAAAAGCAGCTTAATTCGATTCGTGTTGTTTTTCTCCCACCAAACATGACGTCAAAGTTACTAACCTATGGACCAAGGAATTATTAACACAGAATTTTCCGTTTTTTATTTATATTATGTATGTTGTATATGTTTATATGTACATCCATATAAAGTTTGTTGATTTCATGTAGTCACATACGTATTTTCTGTCAATAAATTTAAATGAAAACGTTATTTTACTTTTTTTGTAGCTATTTCTGTAACTCGAATTTTCTTTATCTCGATTTTTTTCCGTGAACTATAATGATTCGACTTAGGGTAGTTCGACTGTATTTATAATACCGCGTTTTATTAGAATCGGATCTAAATACCAAACTCTACCCAAAATGCCGCCCCTTTAGTGAGACGCACACCCTGACAACAACACGCGGCTGGCCTTCTTGTTATTATGAATTTTAGAATTATTTTTATTTCTCAGTGCTATTAAACTTATTTGCTGTCATTATCTACAGAGAACATTGTAAATTACGAGTAGCGAAAGAAACGCATTCAAACTCAAAAAGTAGTGATCGTTTTTCCCTACCAAAGATATATGACATTGTAAAGAAAGAATATATGTTGAATTCATAGCTTTTTATTGAAATTAATAACCGCGTTTACACAGGGCCGGTGCGAGGGTCTTTGGCGCCCTTTGGTAAGACATAATTCGGCTCCAACTAAATAAAATTCAATGGGAGTATACGAAAAATAGTAAAATAGAATTTTTACATGGTACAGGTAAGTACACAAATGGACCATCTCAGATTTCAATAAACTTGCACGCTCGCCTCGGACGCTTTTTATTGCAAAGCGCCCAAATATTTTTTAATTTGTTTATAAAAATGATAATTTTAAGGCATAAAAAGAGGCTTTAGCCTGCGGAAAGATTATCTGAACACGTTGGTGCAAACTAGACACTCGTGCGATAATTCTGAGCATTAAGTTTTTAGAGAATTATTTTCAAATAATTTAAAGCATTTAGCTTGATTTTAATTATTAAAAATAAATCAATGCATACATTTATACCATGAGTTCAAAAAGAAATTATAGAAGGGTTGGCTATGGAAAATAAATTTATTGTCATCAGCAAGCTTTAGAATTAATTAACTTTCACCACTTTTGTCGTTGTCATAAGTTTATATGTGTTATATAAAGCTTGTAGTAGACTAGCTGAAACGCCGGTTGTCTCACTCAAACTTTATCCCTCCCTTTACGTCTCTACGTTCCGTAGCTATCAACACACTGTCTGCGCTCCGTGAGCAATGCACTAAACATGCTATGCTCTGGCGCTCTGTCTCAATGTTATTTAGTTTTTTCATAAAAATTAAGGCATAAAAAAGTAGGCCTCAGCTTGCGGAAAGATTTTATACACACGTTCGTACAAACCAGACTATCCTACGAAAATTAAATACAGAGTTCTGACCATTTATGTTTGTTGAGATATTTTCCTAAATAATTTATAGTTTCTGTTTGATTTTAATTCTTTTTAAAAATTCAGAGATTTTGACTTCTTATACACTGAAATTTTCATTTTATTTCATTTAGTACACATTACACTCTTAATATAATTTAAACGATAAATGTCGCGATAAATCGGTTGGAAAGAGCTACTCTGCATCATAAACCCCTCCCAAGAGATAAACACACGTGGTTTTAGTGTTTTAAGGAATATAGTTGAATTCTAGAGCTGAAGACCACTTGTACCGAGTAATTTCCCGATTCCTACCCTTTTAAAATATTTTGTCTTCTGATCCCCCAAATAAAATTCCTAGGTGCGCGCCTTATGTATGTTACCTTAAAAGGTGTTACCTAAAGAACGGCTACACCGATTTAATAAATATATATACAGACTATTCCAAACGTTCAGGCGGAACTAAATGGGAATTTCGTTCTTTTAGGCTGTCACGAGAAGGGACCTTGCTTGGGGTATTTCATATTTCACGTTGGTAAGTGAAAATTTAAAATTCCAACAGTGAAACCATTGAAACGAATGACATTTATTAAAAATATGACACATTTTATATATTTTAAAGACAAACAAAATAAATAAATGGGAAATTTTTATTAAGAATGAAAACAATTAAAATGCAATGAAAAGGACATATTATAATGATAATCAATTTAATCTAGAATTTGTAATGTTAGTGTGAGTTACAAAGCAAAATGACCAAAAGTCCGAATTAATAGATTACAAAATCTAGTTCTATAATAATAATAATAATAATAATAATAATACATCTTTATTTATGAAATGTAGTACATTTATCATAGTGTCACATAAATTAACTTAATCCTAAGATGAAGGAAACAAAGATATTAACACAGAAATATATTGAACTGGACGAAAAATCTATTGAATACACTTTCCATTTTGGGCTATTTTATACATATATTTATATTTAAATCCTTCTCAAACTCTTCTATACTATAGTATGCCTTTTTTATTAGGATATTTTTTAATGTTGATTTAAATTTTGTACTGGTTAGGCTTTTAATTTCCTCAGGCAACTTGTTAAATAATTTTATTCCAACTATATTTATTTGATTTCTAAAGTTATATTTAGTAAAAGGCACCTTGATATCATGTTTCTTTCTAGTATTGTATCCATGAGTGTCACTATAAGTATGAAAGCTTGTGATGTTTTCTTTACTTTAGCTATATCTACGTTTATGGTCAAAAGTTTTATGTGTCGCTAGGGTTAAAACATGATGACATGGAAATTACTAACACGGCAACGCGCCAAATTCAAACACGTGCCATTCATTAATGAACGCTCGGTATTTTGACCATGTGTTTATTTTGAGTTGAATAATTAAACAAGTATAATAAATAAAATAAACAGTTTAATTGTGTTTTATTCTCCAAATTTACCTATTTTCCACTGTAATTATACATTTTAATATAAAAAAATAATATGCGATATATCGAAAATATCGATATTTTTACTTCGATATATATCGAATATCGATAGCACACTTACAATATATCGAATCGCGCATATATCGATATTCAAAAATAAATTCCCATCCCTACTTGTATGTAGTCCATGTCTTTTTAGGATTTTGTAGGTATGACCAAAAAACCTTTATATCGTCATTTTGTCGTCTGTCTGTCTGTATGTCTGTCTGTCTGTCTGTCTGTCTGTTTGTCTGTCTGTCTGTCTGTTTGGTAAAAATTGTAACCAAACGGCTAAAACTAGAGAGTTAAAAATGGGTATGCTTGTACAACTTTTTGACCCGCACATAGGAAAAATACTAAAACATCTAAAAAACATATCCCCCTAAAAATATAAACAAATATGTGCTCATCGAAAAAAAAAATATTTTTTTAAAATTCTGAGTAGGGTATCAAATGAAAGCCCTTAGTACGTGGATTAACGATCAAAATTTAATTTTTGCAAAATAAATTATTTTGAGGCGATTTTTGCCAAAATTGTGCAAAAACACACCCTGTAGCCCAGATGGTTTAAACTAAAAATGTGAAAAAATTCTAAGTAATGTATAATGGTGTGAACCGGAATAGTACAACAGGAATTTTTGATCAGATTATGTTTTCGGAAAATAACGCATTTTTTGTGTTTTTTGGTTGACGATGCATACATGTTATACTTTTATAACACACTAAGTTGATAAGCGTTTGGTGGTCTAGTGGCTCAGTTGCTTGACAACCACACAGGATCGTTATTCACTACACAGGTTCGTTCCTGGCTTGTGGAGTCAATTTTAATTTTGTTTTTTTTCATATTTATTATGTTTAAATTAATTTGTTAAAATTCTAGTTATATTTTAGCACATTTTGAATTTAATTTTCAAGAGCGTAAATTTAATAACCAATTGGAATTATATTTTCATTCTGTGTCATTTATACGAAGCCAGAGGGGCGGAGCGTATGATTTAAGACAACCAATGAAAGCCATAGGCCCAATTTTCAAAATCTTAATGAACCTTGTTATATAAAAAAAATACTGCACTTATTTAGAAACCTAAATAATGATATTAGGTATTCGAATTAAAATTAACAAAAAAATATTTTAACATAAAATTTGTTTTTAAAGCTCTGAGATTAACAGACGATAAATTATTTTAAAAAGATCGTTCATTTTGCCGTGGTTACTACAACGCAAAATTTGTCCTACACACTCAGCATGCCGCCTTCACTTATTATATACCTGCGAAACCCTGCAATGTGTGAAAATTCACACTTCACATCAATTTTTTAAATATACCATAGATCATGTAGTATCAAGCAACCTATATCCTATCTTCAATAATGAAAAAAATTGTGCCTTGGGTAATGTAACCACCCTGAATACATCAGGTTCCGAATTTATTTAAATGACACTCGTATGTATCGTGGACCTAAAAACGGAGAACTTACCTTATCTAGACACTGTAAAGTAGTGTAAAAGTAACAGTCTGGCCAATGGTGACAACACCGCCATTAAGATTCCAAATAAATATTGGAAATATTAGAAATTCAAATTGAAAAATAAGATATTCTTTGCAGAAACAGTAAATTTATGTGAAACTATTCCCTCTGTTAAAATTGTTGATACGTCCCTGTCCTAGTCAGTAATAATTTTTAAACAGAAGCATTTTTAAATCTGCACCTGTGTACTTCATTCTGATCTAAATATTTTTATTTTTGTTCTTAGTTAAGATGCGACGGTCCTAAAATTTTGATGATATTAATAAAAGACCTCCCAGTTCGCTAGGCCCGTGGGGATGAGCGAAGATTGCTTTGGCTACGGTCTTACGCTCCAGATATGAAAAATTACATGTATTATAACTCGCGAAATAACTCCTGTTTAATATGCAAGAAGGTGAATTTTGTTATTTATTTTTATAATTAAGGATGAATTTTGAAGCTTGATTTGTGATAAACAGTCAAATTGAGGTCCACAAAATTATTTTGATTACTTTGATTGGATAACTTTATTTTTTATTTTCATAAAACTTAATCATATGTTGTTTTCTTAACTAAAGATTACTCTGAAAATGTGTATCTCAAAAACAGTAAGATATAGAGACTTCAGGATTTTTTGCATCTGATGTTTGAGGAACTATCATGTACATTTATTTCTAGTCCTTATTTCCTGGATGAGTAGCAGATAATCTACGGCTTCTTCCTTAATGTCTATATCGTCTGAATAGGTCTGGAGAAGGTGCAATCTAGTTCTTAGGAATTTGCTGGTATTAATATTATTCTTTCTGACAAGTGGGTCGTCTTGTCGCACTCCTTTAATGGATTCGAAGCTATTTGACATGTCCTCTTACATTTGTACCCTGTACTGCACTGTTATCATCGTAAGCTTGGTGAGGTATATGAGTTTTTCTCACTAATACACACCAGAAATAAAACATCAGTCAAAACAATTTGTATTTCTCCACCCCCCTTGCCATTTCGTCGTAAAGTCTAGAAAGATGATGACTTCTATTTTCTGGTATATATATTGGGTCCTATAACTCCTACATGGAACAAAGGGCTTTAATGAAGTGTTTCCGGGTACGATTTGGTGCTAATCCTTTAATTGGGTTCCAGATTTTTCCGTACGCATACCCCTCCTTCTCTATAGACATAGACCGTCGCCAGGTTAGTTTGGGTCTTTCAATGCACCTTTTGCCCTGCGGATTCTACTCCAAAGCTTGTTTTGCAGTGTTGTCATGTTCTTGCCTAAGGGCATAAGCAATAAACTTCCATTTGCGCTTCTTGATTACTTGGTGAATCTGTATTTGTTCTGTTAGGGTACATTCGATTTAATAATAATAATAACTTTATTTGATTCTAAGAAAACAAGAAGTTTTATACAAGAACCTTAAATTATTTAGAAATTACTTAAAAATTAACCTAACTAACAATACATTTAAACGTGTTACTTAATTATTGAAATCAAATTATGTTTTTGTGATCTTTTTACAAGTGAGCGACCATCATCTCAATGTACTAAATACATTAAATGGACAATAGATATTTTTACTTGCCCGACCTTAATATATAAGGGGCAAGTATTGTAATCGCGAAAATTTTCGATGTCGAGATTTTGACTGATGACCACGTTTCATGGTCCAGGGACTCCAAAAACCTATTTTCGAAGTGCCGTCCATATGTGTGTGTGTGTGTGTGTCTGTGTGTGTGTCTGTGTGTGTGTCTGTGTGTCTGTGTGTCTGTGTGTGTGTCTGTGTGTCTGTGTGTCTGTGTGTCTGTGTGTTTGTGTGTCTGTGTGTATACACGATAACTCAAAAACGGTTTAACTTAAAGAGTTCGTTCTGGTACTAAAAAATTCTCCTAATAACTGGGAAGAACCCTATTGTTTTTTATTAAAATCAGAAACCGGAAACGGAAGTTATGAAACATTAAAATTTAAAAAAATTCGTAACTAGTAAACCAAGCTTTGGACAAAAAATTGTATTGGACATAATTTGATGTATTTTTGAAGATTTACCTAAATCTTTTTTTAAATTTAAAAAAAAATATTATTTTTTTATTATTATTATTATTTTTTTTTTATGGGAGGGCAAGTCTAGCGGAGGTCTTCCTTCGCCACTGGTTTTATTTTGGATATACATGAACGAAGATTTTTTGTCATTAAGGGTTAACTTATGCGATCGTAGCCACTATGATACTTTTTGTATAACAGAACTCATTTGCGTTTTTATTTTCTGAGTATTTGTGTCCTTGTATAATAAGCTGGTATCATCTGTAAATAGTGAAATTTTTCCAAAACAATTTAAGTTCCCTATTGAATTAATATATATTAAAAATAAAGAATGGCCAAGGACCGACCCTTGTGGGACACCAAACAGAATTTTTTCCATCGGACTTATTTCATTATTTACTTTAACACACTGAGTACGATCGCATAAGTAGCTTTGGAACCAGTCATATGGTGTTCCTCTTATCCCAATATTGTACAATTTCTCCAATAAAATATAGTGGTCAACGGTATCAAAAGCTTTTCTCAAATCTAGAGACAATAGGCCACATACGATATTTTTATCCAAATTTTGTTGAACATCTGTAATCAAATCAGTAATAGCAGTCTCGACGGCAATTTGACGGTACGAGTTTTCCGAGCACATTCTGTACACTCAAACTTGTGCTATTTGACATGGAAGAAAGAGGGTTATGTATTATTTGTAAATTTATAGGAGCTATCAATGTTGGCAAGGTACCATAATCTATATATATAAAAGGCAGTGTCCTGACTGACTGACTCACTCATCACCGCCCAGCCCGAACCCCTGGGCCTAAAAACTTGAAATTCGGAGAGTATATTCCCTTCATGACGTAAGCACCCACTAAGAAGGGATTTTTCGAAATTCCACTCCTAAGGGATGAAAAGGGGTGAAATGTGATTTCACGAATTCCTTAATATCTCTTAGGGCCGATGGGATATCGACTTAGTTTTTGCTTACAAGTATTACCCATACAAATGCCGAAAAACCAATTTCGGGATTTTGCCCTAATCAACCCCTAAAGGGGTGAACCTACAATCGGGGTGGATTATACATCCCGTTGTATTTCCTGTGTTCATTTAGTTGCAAGATTTCTTTTTGGCACATAGGTGTCTTTTTAAAATATCTCGAAATGGTATTGACAGTTTTTTGAAATTTCACCCCTAAGGGTTGAAAAGGGGTGAAATGTGATTTCACGAATTCCTTAATATCTCTTAGGGCCGATGGGATATCGACTTAGTTTTTGCTTACAAGTATTACCCATACAAATGCCGAAAAACATATTTCAGGTTTTTGTCCTAATCAACCCCTAAAGGGGTGGATCTACAATCGGGGTGAATTATACATCACGTCGTATTTCCTGTGTTCATTAGTTGCAGCATTACTTTTTGACACATAGGTGTCTTTTTAAAATATCTCGAAATGGGTTTGACAGTTTTTTAAAATTTCACCCCTAAGGGTTGAAAAGGGGTGAATTGTGATTTCAAGGATTCCTTAATATCTCTTAGGACCAATAAGATATGGACCTACTGTTTGCTTGCAAAGATTATCCATACAAATACCGAATCATCAATTTCAGGATTTTGTCCTAATCAACCCCTAAAGGGGTGGATCTACAATCGGGGTGAATTATACATCCCGTCGTAATTCCTGTGTTCGTTTAGTTGCAACATTACTTTTTGGCACATAAGTGTCTTTTTAAAATATCTCGAAATGGGTTTGACAATTTTTTAAAATTCCACCCCTAAGGGTTGAAAAGGGGTGAATTGTGATTTCAAGGATTCCTTAATATCTCTTAGGATCAATAAGATATCGACTTACTGTTTGCTTGCAAAGATTATCCATACAATTACCGAAAAACTAATTTCAGGAATTTGTCCTAATCAACCCCTAAAGGGGTGGATCTACAATCGGGGTGAGTTATACATTCCGTCGTATTTCCTGTGTTCGTTTAGTTGCAACATTACTTTTTATCACATAGGAGTCTTTTTAAAATATCTCGAAAAGGTTTTGGTAGTTTTTTAAAATTTCACCCCTATAGGGTGAAAAGGGGTGAATTATGATTTCAAGTATTCCTTAATATCTCTTAGAACCAATAAGATATCGACTTGCTTTTTGCTTACAAAGATTACCCATGCAAATACCGAAAAACATATTTCAGGTTTTTGTCCTAATCAACCCCTAAGGGGTGGATCTACAATCGGGGTGAGTTATACATTCCGTCGTATTTCCTGTGTTCGTTTAGTTGCAACATTACTTTTTAGCACATAGGTGTCTTTTTAAAATTTCTCGAAAAGGTTTTGGTAGTTTTTTAAAATTTCACCCCTAAAGGGTGAAAAGGGGTGAATTGTGATTTCAAGGATTCCTTAAATCTCTTAGGGCCAATAAGATATTGAATCGCTTTTTGCTTACAATGATTACCCATACAAATACCGAAAAATATATTTCAGGATTTTGTCCTAATCAACCCCTAAAGGATGGATCTACTATCGGGGTGAATTATACATCCCGTCGTATTCCCTGTGTTTATTGAGATATAAGGTTTCTTTTTAGCACATAGGCGTCTTTTTAAAATATCTCTAAATGGTTTTGACAACTTTTTTAAATTTAACCCCTAAAGGGTGAAAATGGGTGAAATGTGATTTCAAAGATTGTTTAATATTTTTTAACACCAATAAGATATCGACTTGGTTTTTGCTTACAAAAACTACCCTTGCAAATGCCGAAAAACTTTTTTGATTTTGTCCTAATCAACCCCTTAAGGGGTGGATCTACAATCGGGGTGAATTATACATCCCGCCGTATTTCCTGTGTTCGTTTAGTTGCAACATTACTTTTTGGCACATAGGTATCTTTTTAAAATATCTCGAAATATATATTATAGACAGTTTTTTAAAATTACCCCCTAAAGGGTGAAAAGGGATGAATTATGATTTCAAGGATTTCTTAATATCTCTTAGGATCAATAAAATACCGACTTGCTTTTTACTTACGAAGATTACCCATAAAAATACCGAAAAACTTATTTCAGGATTTGGTCCTAATCAACCCCTAAAGGGATGGATCTACAATCGCGGTGAATTATACATCCCGTCGTATTTCCTCTGTTCGTTTAGTTGCCACATTACATTTGGCACATAGGTATCTTTTTAAAATATCTCGAAATAGTTTTGACAGTTTTTTAAAATTACTCCCTAAAGGGTGAAAAGGGGTGAATTGTGATTTCAAGGATTCCTTAATATCTCTTAGGACCAATAAGATATCGACTTGCTTTTTGCTTACAAAGATTACCAATACAAATACGGAAAAATATGTTACGGGATTTTGTCCTAATCAACCCCAAAAGGGTGAATCTACAATTGGGGTGAATTATACATCCCGTCGTATTCCCTGTGTTTGTTGAGTTTTAAGGTTTCTTTTTGGCACATAGGCGTATTTTTAAAATATCTCGAAATGGTTTTGACAATTTTTTTAAATTTAACCCCTAAAGGGTGAAAAGGGGTAAAATGTGATTTCAATGATTGTTTAACATTTTTTAGGACCAATAAGATATTGACTTGGTTTTTGCTTACAAAAACTACCCATGCAAATACCAAAAAACCAAATTTTTGATTTTGTCCTAATCAACCCCTTAAGGGGTGGATCTACAATCGGGATGTATTATACATCCCGTCGTATTTCCTGTGTTCGTTTAGTTGCAACATTACTTTTTGGCACATAGGTTTTTTTTTTTTAATATCTCGAAATGATTTTGCTATTTTTTTTTTTTAATTTCACCTCTTAAGGTTGAAAAGGGGTGAAATGTGATTTCAGTAATACCTTAATTCTTTTAGGACCAATAAGATATCGACTTGGTGTTTGCTTACAAAAATTATCCATACAAATGCCGAAAAACTTATTTCAGGATTCCGTCCTAATCAACCCCTAAAGGGGTGATTCTACAAACGGGGTAGATTATACATCGCGTCGTATTTCCTGTGTTTGTTGAGTTATAACGTTTCTTTTTGGCACATAGGTGTCTTTTTAAAATATCTCGAAATGGTTTTAACAGTTTTTTACCTTTAACAAATATCACCCCTAAAGGGTGAAAAGAGGGAATTGTGATTTCAAGGACGCCTTAATATCTTCTAGGATCAATAAGATATAGACTTGGTTTTTGCTTATAAAAATTACCCATACAAATGCCGAAAAATGTATTTCAGGATTTTATCTTAATCAACCTCTAAAGGGGTGAATCTACATTCGGGGTGAATTCTACATTCGGGGTGAACCCTTTGTATATCCAGCGGTTGTTGAGTTATACCATTCCATTTTGGCATATATGTGTTTTGACAGTTTTCTTTCACTCCTAAAGGGTAAATTAGTATTTTTTTGTTAGAAATAAAAAATTACGGGATTACATTTTTAAAATAAAAATATATAAAAATAAAATAAAAATAAAAAATTATAGGAGAGTACATTTTTCAGTATGACGTAAGAACTCACTAAGAAAGGATTTTTTCAAGTTCGACCCCTATTTGGTGAAAAGGAGTAAACTGTTTTTTCACGGATTCCTCAATATCTCTTAGGACAGATGAGATATCGACTAGATTTTTTGTTACGAAGGTTACCCATACACAAGTTTAAAAACAAACTGCGGATTTTATGCCAATGAGACCATCAATATACCGTAGCGAAGCACGGGTTTTCAGCTAGTTCTATCATAAGCTGTTACTCGAGTTTTGTCTCGGGATTTCCCCCTAGTCTCAGATGAACTTCGTCTGGCGCTGCTTGAGTTTTCAAAAACTGTAGGAGATACCAGAAAATGTGATTTGAATTGACGATCTGTAAAATTTGGCAATTGAAAAATAGTTCAACGGCAAACCGAAGTACATAATTTTAATTCATGACCTAATCTGACAGTAAAAACACCATCTAGAATTGTAGGGTGAATTTATAAACATCACAACCAAACTCGCTCCGTGTTCAAGTTGCTACGCTCCGTCAGTGTTCTATTCATGACGTCACCATCCACTGTTCGCTCAGCGCTCGCTCTACCCTGTACAACTCGAATGTACCCTTAGTAAACATAAGTCTTTATTAGTGATGGTATCTGGCCAGTGTATGCCTACAATAATTCGCAAACATTTATTAATACATGTTTATAATTTTCTGGTCATAGTTTCTGTGATTCGCCAAGTCTCATATGCGTACAACAGGACTGACTTTACATTCCTGTTAAAGATTCGCAGTTTGGTTTTTCGAGAGATAACAGTCGAACACTAGAGATTGTTGAGCAAACTAAACGCAAATCTTGCCTTATGTATTTTGGCATTTATATCAGCATCTGTTCCCCCACTTTCGGTAATTATACTCCCTAAGTAGCAGAACACTATTCGACTGATATCTGTGTCATTTAATTGGAGTGGTTGGTTACTGGTAGTCAGGGAAGTAGCCAGAATTACTGGGGGGGGGGGGCAAAAATAACAAAATATTTTAAATTGGTCGATACGACCTTAATTACATGACTTGGGTTGAAAATAACAGCATTCTAGGTCTTTTGTAGTACAGTGAAACCTCTATCTATCGTTTTTGAAGGGACCTATTAAATTAAACTATGGATGCGGGAAAACAATGAATGCGGGAATATAGAAAAAACACATTAATACATATTTAAGTGTTTAATATGTACATACATACTTATTCTAAAAATGATACATGTTTCAGGTATAAATCAATTTGTTTAAATAAAAAATATCGTAACAAAATAAAAATCAGCTGTGGCCACCACAGGACCGACCGCCATCATAAAGTACTTGTATAAAATACATTCTAGCAGCAGAGTAGAAATAACTTGGCCTAATATTTTCTAACAGAGATATTATTTATCATGACCATGTAAACGTTACATATCAGTAAAAAAAAAAATATTTTTACAAAAAAAAATCGAAATTTTTCGTTTTATTAAAAAACGTCTCAAATAAAAGTTATTAGTTATTGCATGTATAGCAACTTTTGTTAAATATTTTTTTTCGAAATATTTTTCTGTTGCTAAATATTCGCAAAAATCTTAAAATCGACACAGGTAAACTCCCATTTCTAGTCAATCGATTTTTACCAAAAATTGATCAACTCGTGCCATTGATGTCAAAAGCTTAAATATGCAGTTTCATAAAAATGGCGGACGGACGGGCGGACAGACAGACGGATAAACAGACGGACAGACAGACCGACAGACATCATGGTAAAAATAGTCAAAACGTTATGTAGGGACCTCAATTCGTGGAGATCCATCGAAATCTCGAAATGTCAAAATCGGATGATCACAATACCTCCCTTATATATGTTGGCGGTCGGTAAAAAGGAAGCTGCATGCAGACAAAAAAATATATACTTGTATTGTATATAATCTTTCATCGTCATTTACTTTTTAGCTTTTTTATTGCCGTAAGAAATCAATATTTCTTCGGTGTTACAAATTACATTTTTTTCGGCATCTTACAGTAATTTAAACGATGAATGCGGTAAAATGATGCATAGATAAACGACCGATGCGATCTATTTTTGCGTGTCTTGTATGAAATTAAATCGGAACCGCAAGAAATAACGACACATACGGGTAAACTATTATTCGAGGAACGATAGATAGCGGTTTCACTGTATACTAAATAATAAAAGTCGGGTAAAGTTATAAATTTTCTTGTTAGAAGAAAACTTCTAACAACCTAAATTATATTTTATATAAGGTAAACTATCCTGGGGAGGGCAAATGCCCCCTATGCCCCCCCCCCCTGGCTACGTCCCTGCTGGTAGTACATCTCTTTAGTTTTCCCTTTATTTTCTGGGATAAAAGGGGATATTGTTCATTGATTCATTGACTACATTTAAAAGAATCAAACGATAAAGGATTAAGGAAGTACTACTAACCTCTTGGACCAACTGAACAAAAAGAATTGTAGAAAAAGGTTCTTTATCAAAGGAAAAAAAAAAATTATCAGTCGCGACCATGTCCTCATACAAAAACAAAAATCGCTAAATTGAAATACATACGATATGTTGCGGTTTAAAGTATTAAAATTATATTAAAGAAGGGTATGTTTAGTCCCTACAATTGCTACCTTAATAAGTACCATTATTCCTAATTAGAAGACTTAATTTTTTAATTAACTTTGTTTGCAAACAGTGTAAAGATCGTTTAGCAATCTAATAAGATTTGTATACATTTTAGATGCGGAATCAATACGTAAATTAACTTTAAACCAAGTAATTGGATATTAATACGTTTTTAATACAATAGTTCTCCAATTTTATGCGTTATTAATACTGGAATTAGATTGAATTTTAAGCGCGTGACTAAAAGTTTTATAGAGCTTTTAATACTTATTATAAGATTGCGGTTGAGTTAGGCAGGGGCGCCGTGAGGGGGGTCGGGCCGCAGTAAAATAATAATTCCAGACCTGGGCCTAGGGAAAACAATAATTCCGCCCTTCCCCCAAGAAAACCATAATTACAGGCCCGATGACAGATAAAAAATGCGCGTAGATACAAATTGCTCTTTATTTTTTCTGTAATACAGGGTGTTTGTTTGTAACGGGGCACCCCGAAAATCTACTTTATTTGTAAAGATACAAAAAATCTTCAGAACAAAAGTTAAACTAGACAAAAAGGTCCATCTGAAGGTTACTATAAGAATTCTGAGGCACTTCCGGTTTCACCGGAAATGATGTCAACTTTTGATCTAGCATAGGGAATCGATAATTTTATATTTTTTTCCTAAAAGTACATTAAATTAGCTTTACAATGACACCAAAAAATCATATTTTTATGTTAACCATTTCAAAATGGCGAAAATGGCGAATTATTTACAAAATAATAATCAACATAAGTTTTACAAAGTTGAACGTAGCAAGCTTTGAAAACAACACGAATATTTATACAATACGAAAAATGTTAAAGTTATTATTAATGTCATTAATAGGGTACATTCGATTTGACGCTCCGAGCGTTCCGAGCACGTTCTGTACACTCAAACGTGTTCGATTTGACGCTCGGAGTACACTCAATTGCATTCGTTTTGCGATCGAGCGAGCATTTAGAGTGCACTCTATGTGTTCGGGGTTTTAAGACCGAGCATATGAAGTATAACATAAAAAAGTGGGAGAACGGCGGGAAAGAAATGAAAGTTTAAAATTAAATCTATATATATAAAAGGCAGTGTCCTGACTGACTGACTCACTCATCACCGCCCAGCCCGAACCCCTGGGCCTAAAAACTTGAAATTCGGAGAGTATATTCCCTTCATGACGTAAGCACCCACTAAGAAGGGATTTTTCGAAATTCCACTCCTAAGGGATGAAAAGGGGTGAAATGTGATTTCACGAATTCCTTAATATCTCTTAGGGCCGATGGGATATCGACTTAGTTTTTGCTTACAAGTATTACCCATACAAATGCCGAAAAACCAATTTCGGGATTTTGCCCTAATCAACCCCTAAAGGGGTGAACCTACAATCGGGGTGGATTATACATCCCGTTGTATTTCCTGTGTTCATTTAGTTGCAAGATTTCTTTTTGGCACATAGGTGTCTTTTTAAAATATCTCGAAATGGTATTGACAGTTTTTTGAAATTTCACCCCTAAGGGTTGAAAAGGGGTGAAATGTGATTTCACGAATTCCTTAATATCTCTTAGGGCCGATGGGATATCGACTTAGTTTTTGCTTACAAGTATTACCCATACAAATGCCGAAAAACATATTTCAGGTTTTTGTCCTAATCAACCCCTAAAGGGGTGGATCTACAATCGGGGTGAATTATACATCACGTCGTATTTCCTGTGTTCATTAGTTGCAGCATTACTTTTTGACACATAGGTGTCTTTTTAAAATATCTCGAAATGGGTTTGACAGTTTTTTAAAATTTCACCCCTAAGGGTTGAAAAGGGGTGAATTGTGATTTCAAGGATTCCTTAATATCTCTTAGGACCAATAAGATATGGACCTACTGTTTGCTTGCAAAGATTATCCATACAAATACCGAATCATCAATTTCAGGATTTTGTCCTAATCAACCCCTAAAGGGGTGGATCTACAATCGGGGTGAATTATACATCCCGTCGTAATTCCTGTGTTCGTTTAGTTGCAACATTACTTTTTGGCACATAAGTGTCTTTTTAAAATATCTCGAAATGGGTTTGACAATTTTTTAAAATTCCACCCCTAAGGGTTGAAAAGGGGTGAATTGTGATTTCAAGGATTCCTTAATATCTCTTAGGATCAATAAGATATCGACTTACTGTTTGCTTGCAAAGATTATCCATACAATTACCGAAAAACTAATTTCAGGAATTTGTCCTAATCAACCCCTAAAGGGGTGGATCTACAATCGGGGTGAGTTATACATTCCGTCGTATTTCCTGTGTTCGTTTAGTTGCAACATTACTTTTTATCACATAGGAGTCTTTTTAAAATATCTCGAAAAGGTTTTGGTAGTTTTTTAAAATTTCACCCCTATAGGGTGAAAAGGGGTGAATTATGATTTCAAGTATTCCTTAATATCTCTTAGAACCAATAAGATATCGACTTGCTTTTTGCTTACAAAGATTACCCATGCAAATACCGAAAAACATATTTCAGGTTTTTGTCCTAATCAACCCCTAAGGGGTGGATCTACAATCGGGGTGAGTTATACATTCCGTCGTATTTCCTGTGTTCGTTTAGTTGCAACATTACTTTTTAGCACATAGGTGTCTTTTTAAAATTTCTCGAAAAGGTTTTGGTAGTTTTTTAAAATTTCACCCCTAAAGGGTGAAAAGGGGTGAATTGTGATTTCAAGGATTCCTTAAATCTCTTAGGGCCAATAAGATATTGAATCGCTTTTTGCTTACAATGATTACCCATACAAATACCGAAAAATATATTTCAGGATTTTGTCCTAATCAACCCCTAAAGGATGGATCTACTATCGGGGTGAATTATACATCCCGTCGTATTCCCTGTGTTTATTGAGATATAAGGTTTCTTTTTAGCACATAGGCGTCTTTTTAAAATATCTCTAAATGGTTTTGACAACTTTTTTAAATTTAACCCCTAAAGGGTGAAAATGGGTGAAATGTGATTTCAAAGATTGTTTAATATTTTTTAACACCAATAAGATATCGACTTGGTTTTTGCTTACAAAAACTACCCTTGCAAATGCCGAAAAACTTTTTTGATTTTGTCCTAATCAACCCCTTAAGGGGTGGATCTACAATCGGGGTGAATTATACATCCCGCCGTATTTCCTGTGTTCGTTTAGTTGCAACATTACTTTTTGGCACATAGGTATCTTTTTAAAATATCTCGAAATATATATTATAGACAGTTTTTTAAAATTACCCCCTAAAGGGTGAAAAGGGATGAATTATGATTTCAAGGATTTCTTAATATCTCTTAGGATCAATAAAATACCGACTTGCTTTTTACTTACGAAGATTACCCATAAAAATACCGAAAAACTTATTTCAGGATTTGGTCCTAATCAACCCCTAAAGGGATGGATCTACAATCGCGGTGAATTATACATCCCGTCGTATTTCCTCTGTTCGTTTAGTTGCCACATTACATTTGGCACATAGGTATCTTTTTAAAATATCTCGAAATAGTTTTGACAGTTTTTTAAAATTACTCCCTAAAGGGTGAAAAGGGGTGAATTGTGATTTCAAGGATTCCTTAATATCTCTTAGGACCAATAAGATATCGACTTGCTTTTTGCTTACAAAGATTACCAATACAAATACGGAAAAATATGTTACGGGATTTTGTCCTAATCAACCCCAAAAGGGTGAATCTACAATTGGGGTGAATTATACATCCCGTCGTATTCCCTGTGTTTGTTGAGTTTTAAGGTTTCTTTTTGGCACATAGGCGTATTTTTAAAATATCTCGAAATGGTTTTGACAATTTTTTTAAATTTAACCCCTAAAGGGTGAAAAGGGGTAAAATGTGATTTCAATGATTGTTTAACATTTTTTAGGACCAATAAGATATTGACTTGGTTTTTGCTTACAAAAACTACCCATGCAAATACCAAAAAACCAAATTTTTGATTTTGTCCTAATCAACCCCTTAAGGGGTGGATCTACAATCGGGATGTATTATACATCCCGTCGTATTTCCTGTGTTCGTTTAGTTGCAACATTACTTTTTGGCACATAGGTTTTTTTTTTTTAATATCTCGAAATGATTTTGCTATTTTTTTTTTTTAATTTCACCTCTTAAGGTTGAAAAGGGGTGAAATGTGATTTCAGTAATACCTTAATTCTTTTAGGACCAATAAGATATCGACTTGGTGTTTGCTTACAAAAATTATCCATACAAATGCCGAAAAACTTATTTCAGGATTCCGTCCTAATCAACCCCTAAAGGGGTGATTCTACAAACGGGGTAGATTATACATCGCGTCGTATTTCCTGTGTTTGTTGAGTTATAACGTTTCTTTTTGGCACATAGGTGTCTTTTTAAAATATCTCGAAATGGTTTTAACAGTTTTTTACCTTTAACAAATATCACCCCTAAAGGGTGAAAAGAGGGAATTGTGATTTCAAGGACGCCTTAATATCTTCTAGGATCAATAAGATATAGACTTGGTTTTTGCTTATAAAAATTACCCATACAAATGCCGAAAAATGTATTTCAGGATTTTATCTTAATCAACCTCTAAAGGGGTGAATCTACATTCGGGGTGAATTCTACATTCGGGGTGAACCCTTTGTATATCCAGCGGTTGTTGAGTTATACCATTCCATTTTGGCATATATGTGTTTTGACAGTTTTCTTTCACTCCTAAAGGGTAAATTAGTATTTTTTTGTTAGAAATAAAAAATTACGGGATTACATTTTTAAAATAAAAATATATAAAAATAAAATAAAAATAAAAAATTATAGGAGAGTACATTTTTCAGTATGACGTAAGAACTCACTAAGAAAGGATTTTTTCAAGTTCGACCCCTATTTGGTGAAAAGGAGTAAACTGTTTTTTCACGGATTCCTCAATATCTCTTAGGACAGATGAGATATCGACTAGATTTTTTGTTACGAAGGTTACCCATACACAAGTTTAAAAACAAACTGCGGATTTTATGCCAATGAGACCATCAATATACCGTAGCGAAGCACGGGTTTTCAGCTAGTTATAAATAAAATAAAAATAATAGCCTTACATAAATAACAATAGACAAATAATATAGTTATTTGTCTATGGCTACAGAGTACGGCCATTTTATGTATTTGTCACGTTCTGTAAACAGCAAAAAAATTATTAAAATACACCGGGCATAAAATTAAAATGAAAAAAATTCATTAAATTAATTCATTAATTATTATTTCATTTTTAATTAATTTTATTTCTTCATCATTGAAAAAAAAATCAAGGAAAAACCGATGTATATAATTTTGATTCATGACTGACGTGAACTAATTTGACAGTAAAAACGCCGCCTAAAATTGTTGGGTTAGATTTTATAAACATTACGTCACAAGAACGCTCGCTCCGTTAGTGCTCTATTCATGACGTCACCATCAACTGTTCGCTCAGCGCTCGCTCTACTCTGTACAACTCGAATGCACCCATAGTAACTTTAACATTTTTCTTATTCTGTAATATCAAACTGAAGTGACGTCGCTATGAAAGTTATATCTTAGTTACAATTACTGAGAAAAGAATGAAGTTAGTTACAGAAGCGCAACACGCATGCGCATTGGTGATATACAGATGACATTTGAGGTTAAAAATGTCAAAATATTGTATTGTTTACAATATTTTGTTGTTATATAATATATATTATGGTATATACATTTACAAGTTATCTTGTAGTAACGTTACTACACGGTAACTATTATAGTAACTTTTTACAGAATTGATCTGTGTTGTATTGTGAAAAAATGCGATTTATAACTGGATGTGTAACTTGATTATTTTGGACGATAACGTAGAGGCCACATACCCTTCCGAATCCTTTGTTCTAAACCTGATTGTGATACAAAATAGATGTTATTGTATCATTGAACAATGGTATGCTAGGTTTGTATTTATATTAAAATATATGCGTCATTAAATACATTTAAGTCGGGGCATTAATCTGTTTTTATATTACAATCGCTGATCTCGCCTACGTGCGTTAATATCTGGTTGTAATTCACGTTATGGCCTTATTGTGTCTGTTGTAGCAGTCCGCCCAACTCAGCCTTAAGGCTCTCCTTAACGAACTCTTTATTCAATGGCCATAAATAATCTGGGCGCGACCGCGACCCTATTGTATGCTACGATGTGACATATTCCAGTTTTATTTTTGAACAAGACTTTTTTGCGTTTTTAAGCGTTGGAGGAAAGAATCTGCACAATATAGCATTGTTTGAAATGTCACGCTAATGAAAAATTATTATATGCTAATTCTATGAATATTACGTAATTGGTTTTTCAAAATGTCTCGTGTCATATCAAATATAATAATTCCTATAATATCTACAAAAACAAAAATGCACAACTAATAAAAGATGTAGCTATTGTTGGCATCCCAAAGAATGTTCTGAAGGGAAAATTCTGAATTGAAATATACATACAAGTTTTGCCTAAGGATATTTAAAAAAATTGATGCGAAGTGTGAATTTTCACACATTGCCGGGTTTCGCAGGTATATAATAAGTGAAGGCGGCATGCTGAGTGTGTAGGACAAATTTTGCTTTGTAGTAATCACGGTAAAATGAACGATATTTTTAAAATATTTTATCATCTGTTAATCTAGATATGTTAAAGTATATTTTTTGTTAATTTTAATTCGAATACTTAATACATTTTTTTTTAGGTTTATAAATATGTGCAGTATTTTTTTATATAGCAAGGTTCATTAAGATTTTGAAAATTGCGCCTATGACTTCCATTGGTTGTTTTAAGTCATATGCTCCGCCCCTCTGGTTTCGTATACATGACACTTAGAATGAAAATATAATTCTAACAATTCCAACTGGTTATTAAATTTACGCTCTTAAAAGTTAAATACATCATTTGTCAAAATATAACTAGAATTTTAACAAAATAATTTAAACAATATAAAAATGAAAAAAAGACAAAAAATAAAATTGTCTCCTCGGCCCGGGAGCGAACCAGAGTTTGCTGTGTTGCAAGCGAGCAAGCTAACCATTAGACCAGGTTACGCCTTCTAGTATAGTGTGTACATAACTATAACTTTTGTACATCGTCAACAAAAAATGCAAAATTTTCCGAAAACATAATCTGATCAAAAATTCCTGTTGTACTATCCCGGTTCACACCAATTTACATTACTTAGAATTTTTTCAGATTTTTAGTTTAAAATATCTGGGCTACAGGGTTTAGGATATTTTTTTTTGCATAATTTTGTCAAAAATCGCAATCAAAATAATTTATTTTGCAAAAATAAAATTTTGATCAATGATCTACGTACTAAGGGCTTTCATTTGATACCCTATTCAATTTTGCCGAATTTAAAAAAAATATATATTTTTTTTTGATGACCACATTTTGTGGTGGTTCGGATGCATAGACGTTCTAATAAAAAGGGTTGTTTATATTACATTCCATTACCTGGACCTCGAATTTAGCGCGAATCAATCTTTCACAGAAAATAATTAGTCAAAAAATATCGCGTTATATTCGGGCTTATACGGTAATTAATATTTAACTACTCTAAAATAATCTATTAATTTACCAGTTGGATTCCTTGTTTTGTATACAACTTTTATGATCGTAATTCAATTCATGTTGAATAATGGAATCAATTATGCAAGAGCAATAAACCGCAGTACAACCACCCCAACGTAACTTAAGACATAGGTAGGTACACCGCTAAGTAACTTAAGAAAATTTTAACTTTCGTAATTTTAGTACCAAGACATTTATTTTTACGTGGCTTACGGTTTCTGATTTTTATCTTAAGAAATAAGTTGGCCTACTTCTTAAAACCAAGGAAAAAATGTATGTGAACTGTAAATTTATACTTTCAGGATTTCGTAGGTATTTACTACGTCCATTGAATAGAAAGATTAAAGGAAGGAGGCTTACATGCTATTTGGACAAACCAGGATGGTATTTCAAAATGGCGGAAAATAGTTTCCGCCATTCCGGTTGTTTAGTGACTATTATATTTCAACAGAAAATAATAATAATACTTTATTGATCCAAAAAATTACATAATTTCAGGACAAGTCATTTATAAAACATAGTTATTGATTAAAAAATATTTTTACAGTCATATGATAAAAAAATAAATAAAATACAAAATGTTATAAAGTGTTATAAGTAAGTGTAAAATGTAAAAGTATAAAATGTATAAGTAAAATATAAGCGAAATAGCCACTCATGTTAGACTAACCGTTGTTAAAAAAATCCTCAACAGAGTATATGTTTCTATTGATTAAAATTGACTTCACTTCTTTCTTAAAGGATTTTATGTTATTTATTTCCTTTAAAGTTGTAGGCAAATGACTATAAAATTTACAAGCATTATACCTAATACTTTTTTCAAAAAGTGTTAGATTGTGCTTGTTAGTGTTTAGTTCATTTTTGTGTCGAGTGTTATGTTGATGCTGCGGGATGTTAGCGTTAAATAAATGTATATTTTTGAAAGTGAAAATTAATATTTCATAGATGTAAACACTAGGAGCAGTCAGAATTTCGAGATTTTTAAATGCCGTTCTACATGACTCTCTATTTCTTAAGTTAGCTAAAATTCGAATAGCCCGTTTTTGAATCACAAAAACTCTCTGAAGCTCGGATAATTTTCCCCAGTGCATTATGCCGTATTTAAGAAGCGAATGAAAATTAGCGAAATAAATGTTCTTCATAACCAATTTGCGGCACTTGGAAGACATTATTCTCATTCCGTATAGAGCCCTGTTTAGCTTTTTGCACAATTCATCAATGTGTTCAGTCCAGGTAAGATCTGAATTAATGTGTAGGCCTAACATTTTAGTGGTACTGACTTCTGGTAATATTTCAATGCGCTGAAAGTTTAAATTAGATCTAGAGGTTTTGAAAATTACTGCTGCTGATTTTGAACTGTTGACTACTAGATTATTTTTCTCAGCCCACTCGATAAGGGTTTTGTACAGTAATTCTATACGCCAATTAGGATTGTCGGTTTTCTTTATTCTAATTATAAAATTGTTGTCGTCCGCATATGACATCAATTCTACTTCAAATGGGAGGTTGGCTAAACATCTAGGAAGATCGTTGACATACAGGTTAAATAATGTAGGTCCTGTAATAGAACCTTGTGGAACACCAGTATTTGATGCGCTGATCTCTGATATGACTGTATCGGATTGGTCTGTCGGAATTTTAACCGCCTGTGTTCTATTGCTCAGATATGACTTAAACCAAGCCAGAGCATGTCCTCTAATTCCATATCTTTCTAGTTTGGCTAGAAGAGTTTGGTGTTCAACATAGTCAAATGCCTTGGACAGATCAATAAATACTCCTATTGCAACGTCCTTTACCATCGATAATTTTATAAATATGGTCCAGAAAGTCAAAAAGGGCAGTATCAACGCTTTTCTGCTTTGTGAAACCATGTTGTGTGATTGATAATTACATAATTAAAAAATTATGCAATTTATCATTTGCAATTATTTCAAATATTTTCAGTAAGTTAGATCTAAAGAGGTTTAAAGTATACTAGCTATTATTTCACAAATAATTTATTGAATTAATAACAACTGTGTTGGGGGCCCCTAAAGTATCGGGGGGCCTGTCTGTAGCCTAGTCCCCTTCCCCTTAATACACCACTGTTTTAACTTTAAAAATTATTTGCTGTGAAATTAAATTTTTAGTTCGCCTCTGCTTACACATAAAATAGTAGTTAATTTTTCTATGGCTAATTTTAACTGTTGCGTCAGTTAAATCAAATATTTTTCATAAATAACAAGCACAAATGACTACAACAGGAATTTTCTTCGCGAATAAACAAGACAATTACAATAAATTCCAATTAATAATAATAATGAGAAGAACTTAATGAATATAACCTTCGCTCGTACAATCAACTGTTCCATATGTTTAAAAACATTTAAATACCAGATTAAAAATACAATCAAATTGCAGGGCACGCCGCTTATTGGAATCACGGATTATGTTACGAGTATCATTTGGATATTGTTATCACTTTCGCGAAGAATGGGCCGGACGTACATGGCTACATAGGAAAAATGTCGTTTATAGTAATCTTAAGGGCGTATCACACTGGAACACTATCCATGTTTTACTTTTGTAGTTTTTTTTTTCAGGATTCATGTTTTTAGTTTTTGACTTATCACAGAATAACTTTCATTTCCGCTGCAGCTCTGTTCGTATAGCCATTTCTAACGGTTTATTATCATCAGACGCAAGCGCAGAGTTCGTGCGTTAAAATTACTCTGCGCTTGCGTCAGACGATAATAAACCGTTAGAAATGGCTACACGAACAGAGCTTCGGCGGAAATGAAAGTTATTCTGACAGAATTAGAGATATGCCTGGATAAGAAGAAGCTAATCTTATATATTATATTACAGAAAAAATATAGTACAATTTATATCTACGCAGTTTTTTTACTGTCCTCAAGACCGTAATTATCCTTTTCCAAAGGATGGGACGGAATTATTGTATTATCGGGTCCAGAATGGTGCACCTGCTAACATTTTCCGAGGCCCCAGGTGCTCCAGTGTTCCAAGGACCCTTAATACAAACTTGAAACGAGTAAATGCACATGAACTAAAATTTGGTTAACATTTACAGGCCTAGTAGGCCCATGGCTTGTTAAACAACTGTACTCCGCTGTTTTTTGTCTCTCGCCTTATCCTTCCAGTTCCTGACACTTAATTCTAGGTCTTATTGGACCGCACCAGACCATCTTTCTTTTGGACGTCCTTTCCACTTTTTGGCAATTATTCCCCTTTGAAGTACTATTTGTGTCACTCTATCTACTGATAAACGGATTACATGTCCTAACCACACTAGTCTTTTGACTTCATTACCTAAACTGAAATCCCCTTGCAGTTCCCTTATATCCTCATTAATTCTATGAAACACTTAACCGAACACTTTTCTCTCCCATATTTCCAATGTTTTTGTTCGAATTATTCATTGTCCATAATTCATTCCCATACATCACTGTTGGTCTTATTATTGTCTTGTAAATGCGCACTTTTGCCGACCATGACACTTTGTTCTATTTTAAATGTTTCTATAAAGAGCCATTTACTGCCTTTAACCAATCTTGTAGCGATTTCTAGCTCTTCATTACAGGTAGGACCCGTTTTACGCCAGTGTTACGTTCCGGCGTAAAAAAAATCGGCAAAGAGTCCAAAATGTGAAATTCCAGAGACGGATTGCCTTCAAATCTACATGTCATTGACGTATTTTTGTCTTGATATTTCAACGATTTTAAATATATTTGCAAGTGTTTTGTATGAATACCACGAATTTCAATACTTTGTTTTCAGGGACCGACCTATATAAATTTTATTAAAATGAATTAGACATAAATGAAGCAAATAAATATTTATTCTTTGTGCTATATAAATACAATACAACGATATGATTTAACAACAAACTTACGACTAACAAAACTAACAATAAAAAATTAATAATAATTTAACATAAAGAAAAATATGATGTAGAAAAAAAAAATAAGATAATTATATTAAAAAAATATATTTTACAAAATTATTTTTCTGTGAATTTTCTCTTTTTTTCTCGGAGGAGCTCTGCATACGGTGCCAAAGAAGCTGCAACACTCCTCTTTACTTGCATACTGCGTTCACTATCATTATCGAGCTCACAAAGTTTTTCAGTAAGGATGTCTATATTTGTCAAGATTCGTTCTAAAGCATTCTTCATGATGGTTGTAACAGTCGATGGAGGTAAATTGAGTACACTATATATAATACAATAAATTATTACTTACAAACAACAAATTAAATTTACCTTAAAGGAAAATTAAATTTGGCAGACGTAAAAATTTATATAATATATTCTATATAATAATTCCAATAAACTCAATGTGCTGAATGCAACCCTGTACTGGCAAAATATTACTAAGCAATGATATACTTTATTAACTGCGCGTGCGTAAAACATCCCCGCTTCGACCACAGATTCGGCGGCGACGTCGACACACGACTCTGGCGTTCAAGCGGCGTTATTTCGAGACCGGCGTAAATAAAACCGGCGCAAAATGAGTCCTACCTGTATTATTGTATGTGACGGTTACACCCAAGAACGTAAAATTGTCCACAATTTCCAAATCGAAGATTTTTCCACTTCCTACTTTTATTCTGCAAATTTCTTCTGGCTCCCTTTGACTTCCTCTGACCAACATGTATTTGGTCTTTGATTAATTTATCATCTGAAATTTCTAACGGGACTAACACTATAAACTTATCGCTGAAAAAATCTTTATTGTTGCTACTTTTCTACGTTTGCTCCTTTCCAGCTCCATTGTTCTTCTTTGTCTCTCCCTCCTCCTTTTTTATATTTCATTATTTGCCCATGTTCACAATTAGCTTCTACTTATCCAGGCATTTCTCTTGCTAATTTTTCAATGTTTTGTAGCTCTTGTTTTGTTCTTGACATGATGACTATGTCATCTGCATATATAAGGGCTCTGATGCCTTTTATTATAGATGGTTCCTTTCGTGTACGTATTGCTTCGTCTCATAATCCAATCTAACACTAGATTAAAAAGTAGGGGGGCAATTCGATCAACTTGTCTTAGACCTCTTCTAACGGCAAAGTTTTAAGTTTTTTTTATAATAATAATAATAATAATAATATATTTTATTTTCTTAGATGTTTTTTACAGAACATATGGAACAAGTCATACAATTGATATAAAAAAATTAAAAAACTAGTATAAAAGTACAATCTACAATACGAAAATGCCTTTAGCAACAATGAAAATTAGATTTAATTGTTCATTATTGTTATTAAAAATTCATCCAGGTTATAGAAGGAATGTTCCAGGAGGAAGTCTTTTAATGTTTTTTTAAACCTTTTTAGGTTTTCAGCTAAAGTTATACTGCTAGGCAGATTATTAAAAAATTTGACCCCCATGAAATCAGGTGAACTTTCAGCAATTTCCAGCTTTGTTAAAGGAGTAGCTTGTTTTTTTGACGAGTATCATATTTATGAATGTCTTGATTTGAATTGTAGTTTTTTAAATTTTTATATATGTAAACTGACATTTCATAAATGTAGATGGAGGTGACTGTTAGTATTTTTAGATTCTTAAATGTACCGCGGCAGGATTCATATCTCTTAAGGTTTGCTATACATCTCAAAATTCTTTTTTGTGCAATGAGTATCTTCGTTACCGCTGTTGAGGATCCCCAGATACAAATGCCATAGTGTAGGCGGGATCCGACTTGTGCATGATATTTTGTGCGTAATTGACCTATATTTAATATTCTTTTAATGTTTCTGAAAAGAAAACACGTAGAATTGAGTTGTGATGTCAATTCAGCGCAGAGTTCTTTCCAGCTGAGATTTTCATCTATGGTGATACCTAAAAATTTAGTGTGCGTGGTTCTTTCTAATATTGTATCATTTATTTTCACATTAATACTAAGGTCGGAAGTTTTTTGAGGGTTGTGAAATATTATATAGTTAGTTTTATCCAAATTTAAGTACAGATGGTTTAAATTGAACCATGATAGAAGTGTTTCTGAAATATCGTTACATTTTTGCTCTCTTGTTATATTATTTTCTTTTGAGACTGTCAGTGATGCATCATCAGCGTATAAAGTATAATTGCAATCAGACAGATTTAATCCTAAGTCATTAATGTAAAGAATAAATAATATAGGCGACAGAACAGCCCCCTGTGAGGTCCCTACATTGATATTCACTTTTGTAGAGTTGGAAGTTAGTTTACCTAAAGTGTTATGGGTATAATCGACTGACACATACTGTTGTCTGTTTTCCTACACCTTACTTTACAGCGTGTGCCTCTGAGTGTCATTTGATAATTTAATGAACATAAAATATACATAATAAAAATAGTTATAATATAAAATATCAAAATAAATAAATTTGAAAACAAAAAAGCATAAGGGTTTGGAATAAAACACTTAAAAGTGGACACTCCAGGAAGGGCGAGTGCCCCCCCCCCTCCCTTACTGCGGGCGCCCATGATATGTAGTTTACACTCACGGAGTTTGATAGTTTTTTCCTGACTCATCCTGTATCTGTTCAAAAAGTATCACGAATTTTGTGTTTTTTCAAAAATTATTTATTTATTCATGAATATCTATTTTGTCCCCTTCAAAGTAATCCCCACCAGATATTATACACTTGTGCCAACGTTTTTTCCAATCCTCGAAGCACTTGAAAAAATATTTTTTTTATGATCTTGTTCAGCTTCTCCTTCGATGCCGTCTTTATCTCCTCACTCGTAGCGTAGCGTCGTCCTTTCATGGGCTTCTTCAGTTTCGGGAACAATAAAAAGTCACAGGGGGCCAGATCTGGGGAATACGGTGGCTGCGGCATTATTAGTGTGTTGTTTTTGGCCAAAAATTCGCGCACAAGCAATGATGTGTGGGTACGAATTTCGCGGCGACCCGTCCCATGCCCAAATCATTGGTAAAAATCGAATGGCACGAGCCAATCGATATGTTTAGGTCCTCAGCAACTTCTCTAACGGTGATTCGACGATTGGCCAATACTATTTTCTTCACTTCATCAATGTTTTCGTCTGTTGTTGACGTGCTCGGGCGTCCGGTACGCTCTTCGTCGTTCACATCTTCTCGGCCCTCTGAGAACATTTTATACCACCGATAAACGTTGCTTCAGTCCAAGGTAGCTTCACCATATGCCACAGTCAACATTCGGAATGCGTCCGCGCACTTAATTTTGTTTTTCACACAAAATTTGATACAGATTCTTTGATCCATGTTTTGGTATACGCAAAAATCGAAGACGAGCCAAAACACGTGCAAGCAAAGCAATTGTCAAAAATTAACTGAACATTCAAAATGGCCGAACTTGTCGGCATAAGTGAGAGACATGAGTACGCCACAAAAAAATTGAAAATCGAATATATCGTATAATAGATCTCGTATTTTGCTTGTAATATGATTTAAATTAATCTCAAATTCGTGGAAATCAATATATTGAGTAGGTTAGAATAGGGCAGAGTTGAAGCCAGAAGCATTTTTTGGGCATTATTTTACATTACTTTGTTTTGTTTTTGTTCAATACGTAATTTGATATAGTTGTTCGTGTTTAAAATATAAATTACTTAACTATTTGTGAATAGTAACGCCAATAATCACGTTTACTAGGTCAGGTTACATTTCAAGAATTAGCGTGATTTGGCACGAAACACTCGTCTTACACAAATGATAATAAAGTTTTAAACTAAATTTTTAACTGACTTGTCAGACAAGTTGACCTGTTAAAATGATGACCTGTCACACCAGGCCTGTAACAGAAGATTTGTAGCGTGCTAGAGAACCAACACTATAAACTTATCGCTGAAAAAATCTTTATTGTTACTACTTTTCTTGTTACTACTTTTCTTGTTACTCTTGAATATTAAATTTTGATATTGTTTCTGTAAATTTTGGGTGGCTATATGGGCTTGACACTGGTAGAACCATGGGGGTAATTACTCACCCTAAGATTTGTTTTGATAAACTAAAATTTTATGTATTATAATAAATATTAATTCAGAAATTAGCCTTCAGCCTGCGAAAATATATTATGAATAAGTTGACTTAGAACCAGACTTTCGTACGGTATTTAGCGTACTCGGAAAATCTACACTTGCAGCTAGCAAATAAACTGTTTGATTTGGCAATAATATTTGAATATTCATCATTCGAAGTAAAGTTTAATTAGAAGGGATAATAAGGAACAGATACCTTAAAATTTATGGCTTTTAAGGAATTTATTTCCATATATATGATAGAATGCTTTATAGCGTTCATGATAATAACAATTAAAACACACAAATCCAAGCACATATAAGCATTTATTACTACGTCTATATGTACATTCTGTCACATATATGTCATAATGTTATGGTTACTAACGCAACAAATTACAATGGAGGTCCAAGAACTAGTTTTGACCCTAACAAATATACTAATGTTTTCGCTTGATTTTAATTATTAAAAATATAAATCGAGCATGGCAGTGTCGGAGACATATTGTGACAGAGTAGTTTTTGTGTAGTAATGAAACGATAGTTAGCAATGAATTTATTGGTTGATACAAAATTAACGATTATCATTATTATTATTATATATGAGTTTATTCAACAAAAAAATTGCTGCATGTAGACGATCTATTGATGTATGGAGACGATCGAGTTGAGCTAGATAAACGCTGTTGATGTAAAATTGCCGTTTGCCGTTTTTTGTCCGGAAACCGCCAAAGTTGACGCTCATCAATGGATGATTCCGCTTCTGTGCCACTACATTGCATTCTTACTGTGGGCACCTTTTGCTATTCCTTTCGGTATTTCACCCGAAGATACACAAACTTTCTTTCTTTTGACGTTTTTGAAGAGCAACCACGATTCATTACCAGTAACAAGATTCTTCAAAAATGACGGTTGCTCGTTTCACTGCAGTAATTCGGTGAAAATTCGAATACGATCGGCTTGGTTGTTTTTGGAGAGTTCGCGAGGCACCCATCCAGCCAATTTTCACACCTTTCCAAGCTTTTTTAGCCGACGGACGGTCGTGGATTGGTCGACATTAAAGTCTTCGGCCAGTAGCCAGGTTGTCATGCTATCGTCCTCTTCTTTGGTAATTGGAAAAATAGATATAAGTATGGGCGCGAGAACGTGTTACGAACCGCAGCTCATATGTGCACAATATGCTGCTCTAGTCGGCGTCCAGTCAGTCCAAAGGAGCAAATCGTAGTCTTTCGACTCGATGATTTGCGAGCAAAGCCGGGCATCTTACAAATCTTCTGGATACAAGGCCTTTTTTCCTCAACCTTCTTTGGACAGTTAGAGATGAAATTGTCAAATTTCGATTTCTTGCGAGACGATGTACGAGAAAAGTTGAGGGCAAATCACGATCGCGCCGAATAGCTAGCGTAAAGAATCAGTCGCCTTGAGCGCTTGTAGCTCGTGGATCACTTGAACCAGGTTTCTTTGTGTAGGGACCAGCCCGCTGATGCCGCTTTATAACGAAATTATTCGCGTGTTTAGCTACTTTCAAAATGTCAGCGATATTCGAATACTACAGCCATCTTTATGTAACAGAGATAAAATTTTATTGTTGCGATATTTTTTCCGCATCTATTTTACTGGCAGTTTGAAAGTCATTTTATAGTGACATTTTTTTTTTACCAAAATGCGACTTATTTTATAACATAATCTCCTTTTAGCTCAAATTTTGCCCAATGATATTCCAACTTTTTAAGCCTTTCAAAAAGTACGATTTCTCGAACTCTGTAAAAGAGATGTGTTTCAGCGATGATCTTCTCATTCGATGCGAATCTTTTTTCAATGAGCTATTTCTTTATGTTGGGAAAAATTAAGAAGTCGCATGGGGCAAAACTTGAGGGAAGGGTGGAGTGGGAGCAGTTTGTAGCGTAATTCGACCAATCTGGTCATTGCAATTGCACACGAGTGAGCTGGTCATTGTGAGCAGACGCGGCATCCATCTTGCCGATGACATTTCCATGCCCAAATGTTCGTGCAGGTTATAAAACACACGTTCGTCTGAGATGTTTATCATCTTGGCTATTTCGCATATCTTCACTCGCTGGTTGTCCAACACGATATCATTAATTTTATTGACCATTGCTACTCGTCGAAACACATTTGTATAAAGTACTGGGATAAGTGCTAACGAGAAACAACAGAGCAGAGAAACACGTTAGGGTTATGGGAAAGCTATGGAGCATACAGGAGAGGAGGTTTAATAACGATATCAAGTGGAGAATGAAGGATCAAGTGGAGGATTAATTTGATGCAATAGTGAAGAGTATCCTTATGTACTTTACTGGGAGATTTGGGGATGGAAGGAATGGGAAATGATGGAAAGGGTACAAGAGGGCTTTATGAAATGAACATTGGGTGTAGATAGAACAACATCAGGATATATTGTGAGAGATGAAGAGGGAAGAGCTGAGAGTGGGTGCCGGACGAAGGCAGTGAAATATGAGGAGAAAGTCAGAAGGGAAGAGAATAGAAAAATACTAAGGGAATGCTGGCAAGAAAGAATGAAGGAAGAACAAAAAGACAAATTGTCGGCATGGGGAGAGTCAAGAAAAAGTATTTTGGAGGTGTTGAACAGACATAAGAGAAGCAGAAAGGAAGAGAAACGGAGGAACAGATATAGTAGAAGAATTGAGAAGGAGGGATAAGAAGGTACAGGAGCAGGTAAGAACAAACAGAAAAGGCAAATCGCGGGGTGTGAAAAGATATAAAGAGATACGCGTGATAGGAATACCAAGATACTTGAAGCGGAAAAGAGGAAAATATGGGGGTAGAGGCAGCAGGATTGCGAGGTTAAGATGCGGCAACGAAGAACGGAACAACAGATACTGTACAAAGCCAAAGGATAAGCTCTAGAGCAGTGGGTTTCGACCTTCTTACATCTGAGGAATCCTACAGTTTAAATGCTATTTCTTTGAAACCACAAAGCAAAAAGCCCCAATAGGCTTTTTTTTAAATTTTAAGGTCAAACGTTTAAAATAATTATTTTAAAGTATACATCTGTATACTATTGAGTTTAGTCGAGACTAAATAATCAATTTTGATCAAGATTTTGGCAATACCTACCTAATATAATTTTCAATGCAAATTATAAATAAAAATTTAATCTAATAATTAGCGATATGCTGTTTTGAATCTTACTTATTAATTTATTATAAACTGCTCAATGCAGTTAATTGAATTCAGTACAGTGATAGAGTGATACAAATGAGCGAATATCTGGTCTAGTCTATACACTACACGGAATATACCGCGAACACTTAACTGTGTATTAACTGTGGTGTAAGTAACAAGTATAATAACAATCATGTTGTTTAAGTGATCTTATTGTAAGATAATTAGTGTACGAATCAATTTTTTAAGTACTGTAATAATTATACAAACACAACAAAATTTTGCTTATGTTTTATTTATACCCAGTGGCGGTGTTAGGCGTCGGCGACGTCGGCTACTGCTGACGGCCTCGCGCTTGAAGGGGCCTCGCAAAAATTTTACAAGTTATTGAAAGTTTAAATATTATATATTAATTATGACTTATGATATTCCAGTAAGTACATCTTCTGCTGAGAGAAGCTTCTCAAAGTTAAAACTGATTAAGACCTACTTAAGAAGCACGATGAGCCAAGAAAGACTATCTGCGTTATCAGTTTTGTCAATTGAAGCTGAAATAGCGTAATCATTATATATAACATAAAATCCAGTGATTAAAATTTTTGTAGCACCCTCAGATTTCAAGAGTTCAATTTTCAAAATTTACCAAAATTATTGTATCTAAGCAAAGAGTCATTAAAAAAACAGAATAAAACTGTTTAATTAAAGTTGCGGAACCCCTGAAAACGTTTCACGGAACCCCAGTGTTCCTCGGAACACAGTTTGAATACCACTGTTCTAGAGATAGAGCATTTAGCGAGAAGATACAGAGAAATGGCAGCCTGGGAGGAAGAGATAAAGGAACTGATGAGTAAGGAAGGCAAGGAAGAAAGATGGGCGAGAGAACTATAGACAGGAAGAAAGGAGATCAGAGAAGAAAGCCGGAATGAGAATAGGAAGAAAGAGAGGGACACCGTAGAAAGAACAAGGAAATTAAATAAAACATATTGTAATAGTTAATACCCTAAAAGCCGCAAGGCCTAGGGGAAATAAAGAATATGTATAACACACTTGTAGGAGTTTTAAAATCCCTAATATAGGTAACTAATGCCCACCATTTTATTTTAACAATGAAATATTTTTGTTTAAATACGTTGACCTAATATGCAATATTATTATAGTCTTCATTGAAGTGACGTAAGATAAATCAATTTCATAGGCACCAACCTAATCTTGTCAATGTATTTTTAGAGTTATTACTCATATTTATTAATTTTTTTGTACCTCTTCATCTCCCTTTGCCACTAATTTACGGTATTCTACGAATATCAGTAGCACACATGGTCACCAATTAAGTTGATGACGTGATGTGGTGAAATGCTTCACCAGTTTCAACTCTGGTACTGATCTCGATCGCTATAACTCAACATTAACAATAGCGCGACGTCTACATGGAGCAAAAGGTGGACTGGGAGGGTGAGACGAAGGTTGAACAATGGAAGTGCACGTGTTAGGCATGATTAGTGATGGCTAGCTGCGGGTTTAAACACACGCGTGGGTTAGCCATGCCTATACACAGCGAATGTCAACATTTTAACCTTAGAACATAGATTTTATATTGTGCAATTATATTTATTTTCGATTGTAAGCATTGCGGATTGCATAGTTCTTTCTAAGCTGCATGAGTGCGCGGTCGAGTACCGATTTCTATTAATCTTTTCACACTGAAACTTTAATATAGGCGAACTTAAAGCTCCTTGAATTTTAAGATCGGTTTGCATTCGCACTAGATGTTTAAATCGCCGATGCTACCATCTTCTATAATAATTTTATATATAAATTGGCGCAGAGCCGGCGCTAGCTCTTTTGGCGCCCGGGGTAAACCCGCCAACCTGCGCCCTTTTGTTACAATATACAGTGGCGTATCAAAAAAGGGGGGCTTGTTCTCGCAATCTTATTTCAAACATATTCTTTTGATTTAGATGATTGCAATTTAAATATTTTTACATTTTAACCTAATACTAATTATGTAAGTAAATTTGCTTATACAGTGCTACCTCGACTTACAAACCTCTCGAAATACAAACTTTTCGAGATACAAGCTATTTTCATATCCTATTTTGACCTCTAAATACGAACCGTGATGTTTTTCTTTTTAAATAAATCAAAGCCTGTCTTACATTATATATACTTTTTTCCCTAGTACTAGAAACTACTAACAGGTTACTACTACATGTACCAAATCGAATACTCCTGAACCACAAAACCAGACAAAAAAAACTTAATATTTTACAATTTAAAGGAAGATGGTTTTCATACTAATAATGTGAAACAGAAAAATTCATAAACAAAAATTAATATGTAATGGTATACAAATTGCACAATACGAACCGCGGTCAGGAACAAATTAAGTTTGTAAGTCAAGGTGCCATTGTATATCGAAATGTGCCACCAAAGTCAGTTAGATGTTTTCAAATGTATAAGAAAGTTTTTTTTTTTTTAATTTATTGCCCTTTGCTGCTGTGGCAATTAGCCAGGACAATTTTTATTTTGAGAAAATTTCCATGCCTGAACGGGATTGGAACCCGAGACCTTCGCAACGCAAAGCACATGTGTTACCACTACGCTACGCCGGTCGGCTGTAAGAAAGTTAATCAAATATATTTCTATGAAAGCTGTTAAAAATATTAGTAACGTTACCAGTAAACAACGTACTGAACGATCATTTTCTATACGTTAAATTATTTAAAAAACTATCTTCGAAACAGCGTCTTCAAACAAGACAGAAGATTGAAAAATTGACTTTCTTTGTTATTTATATACAAAAATATGCATATATGATGCTTTATATATTTTGCAGAAGTCCAAAAGAAGACTGAATATTATTATATAATCAATAAATGTATACAAATACAAATACAAAAATACATCTTTAAATTCAATTTTGTATTTAATATGTACGAGAATGATATAGAAATTTTATTATTTGATCTAAAATATCTAAGCGTTTGTTTGGCGCCCATAAGATCTGGCGCTCTGGGTCTCTGTACCTGTCGCTCCTGCCATTCACCTCCGCTGAATTGATGTCACGAAGTAAACAGATCTTAATTGTCTGCGCAGACTCACATTTTGAATTATTATTAAACACATATGGATATTTGATTCCATTCTATAATAAAGATGCTACAATAAAGAATATATGACACCTGTATTAACATTAAATACATTATTAAAATAACTATACTCTATCTCTGAAAGACTGATAGTAATAAATCATTTTGTCAGGCAGTTACCAGTAGCGTGCACATTTTAAACACGTTTAAATTGGTTTTGTGTATTTCTATATTACTATTTATCATTTTATTAAACGCACGCCTGTGACCATATTTATCATATCATTAAACATACCCCAGTGACAATATTATTCCTCAAAATTTTAGGGTCAAATTTTTATGGTCTATTGTGTTTAACCCTAGTTCCTATTCCCATATAATATGTGCGGCACACTCGTTTGTTTTTAACAATATTTCGTTTCGAACTATTCATATGTTGTCGCTTTTGTTTTACTGCTTCTGTGTGATAATACAGTAACTTTTTACAAATAATAAATTTTATTACTATCAGTCTTTCGGAGATAGAGTATAGTTATTTTAATAATGTATTTAATGTTAATACAGGTGTAATATATTCTTTATTGTAGCATCTTTATTAAATAACTAATTTAATTATAACCAAAAGTATAAACTTCTTATCAGTAGCGTAACTAGAACTCATGGGCCCCACACCCTATAACCCAGGGGGGTTAAACTAAAAGGGGGGCTGTTGCACGTTTTTTATTTTTTAAACTTCTTGTCGTACTATTCCGATGAATAGTACGATAGGATTTTTTTGCAACACCATGCTAACACTATTTAATTGACTAACTGTACAACTGGGTAACTGTCTTTATACGCTTTCATCTCGTACTTATACCCCCCCCCCCCATACACTATGCTGCAGGCAGCGATGCAAGCATCGATTCATGAGTGACGCGATGCAGACGTCATTGTGTGTACGACTGCATCGTGATGCAGTACTGTGATGCCGAATCACTGATATCGTGAGTCGATGCACGCATGGGCATCACGACAGTGTTGGAGAGCCTGGAGAGCCATTCTTAAATAATTGTAATAATCTTTTGGTTCATTTATTTTTAAAACCATAGTTCTTTCACTTAATAACCGGCAATTAGAATATAAATTTTTATCCTTAAGCCAATTTTTACACCATTTTCTTTTTGGCTTATTTGATTTTTTAAGTGACATACCAATTAAGGCAATTATCAATGGGAATGGTAAATCACTATTCATGTTTATATTTTATTCAAAACCGGTGACTTTAAAACTGTGTTCAACCGTCAACTCAATGTTCTGCATTGAGTAGGGTGACCATCCGTACCGGTTTTAGGTCAATTGTCCCGGTGTCCCGAAAAATGTTTTCGGGACTGTCGATTGTCCCGGTTTTTACATAATTCTGCATTTGTAAGAAAAGAAAGGTGAGGACCTTTTTTTGCTCTTCACTTGAATTTGGGAGGTGAGGACCTTTTGTTTGCTTTTTACTTGGATCTGGGAGGTGAGGACCTTTTTTTTGCTCTTCACTTGGATTTGGGAGGTGAGGACCTTTTTTTGCTCTTCACTTGGACCTGGGAGGTGAGGACCTTTTTTTTGCTCTTCACTTGGATTTGGTAGGTGAGGACCTTTTTTTTGGTCTTCACTTGGACCTGGGAGGTGAGGACCTTTTTTTTGCTCTTCACTTGGATTTGGGAGGTGAGGACCTTTTTTTTGCTCTTCACTTGGATCTGGGAGGTGAAGACCTTCTTTTTTTCTGTGTTCCGGTTTCCCTTCACTGAAATCTGGTCACCCTAGCATTGAGGCATGAATCAGTAGTGTGTGTCCAACAGCCAGTGATGCCTGTTTCATGATGCCTTGGAATCGATGCCATGAATCGATGCATGCTTCATTGTGTATGGCGGCTTTTGAATACGCTTGTCTCTAGATGGATTTATAATTTTTAATATGTAGCCATGATTTGTTGTCAATTGCCAAATACCTACAAACGCTGAAATGTGTGAAAATCACCTCAAATAAATGATTTTATTTAACATATACCTTATAGGAAATATAATGATAACATTTACATTTAGCGATACTTCTTTACACGTTAATTTTAGAGCAAAAAGTACAAAAAATGTTCAGAATTAAAAACTATATAAATAAACGGTATTAATTTATGCCTTAAACTAAAAAAAATTAACATATTTAGTTTTATTTTATACCCACTGTTTTAATCACTGGAAACAAGCAGTGTTGGTAACACTTTAGGCCCAGACATTAGTCTAAATAACGGTCTAAAAATAAAAAATATTGCTCTAAATTTTTCGAGTTTTATGAAGCAATATTGCAGTAGTGATTATATGTTTATAAGTTCCCCACTTGTTGAGAATCACCGTTGGTCCGTGCCGCGATAATGAAGCAATGGCGAGATGAACAGTGGCTACGCTCTTTGGATGCACAAGCCCGGATATGAACCACGCACGTGCTTACTAAACCCCTATCACTAATTAAAACTAAAAAATCTGAAAAACTACATTACCAGAAATGTAATGTGATATGCAACATAAAAATAACACAAATACAGCTAAAATATTATTTTATTTAATAAGCATATAATGGTGGCTATATTTCACGAGGATGAAGTTTAACACTCGTGCCGTAGGCGAGGGCTGTAATCATCAGAGTGTAATATAGCTATTATATGCGAGTCAAATACAATATTTTATCTACAACTATATATTTTTATGATTAAAAAATTAGTAAATTAAATTTAAAAACAGAAATTCTAAGCGTCAATTGTTAAAAGAACCTACGTCGGCAAGATGCCTACCGAGCTATCAGCTGATTGTAACGTACAACAATGTTTAAAATACTAAAATAATATTATTAATTGTTTTATTTGTTGTAACTTATAAATAATATTCTAGTTGTAAAGAAGGGCTGTGTGAGGCGTAAATAGTCATCATTGCTGATCGCCAAACATTTTACCTAACTAAATAAAAACGTTCATTATCCACGAATGAGCACGTCACTTTTTACACTGCGTGCAATATGAGCAGCTTTATATGTATATTTAATATGTAATATTTAATTTTTGGGTTAGATGTAGGTACTTTACACATATAATTGATGATTATCTATGCAAAAGTGTATTTTAACAACAATTATTAAGTAAATACCATATTATTTACGAATATTTTCTTTACCTTTTTTAATGTATTCGATAGAAATATTTATGTTCAACCAAGTTTGACATTTATTTGTTTACTTGTTTTCACTTGTTTTAATGTTTACGAATGCAACCTGGCATACATGAATTCTTATAAAAAAAAAGTTTATTTCACTGCCGATTTGACGTTATTTCATTGATGACTTCATAATAGTATTTTATTCAGCAAGCATATAACGGGAGCTATATTTCACGAGGATGAAGTTTACTGCCCGAGATGTAGACGAATCACAATGTAAGACAATTATGTATGTAAATTTAATATTCATGTACCTGCGAGAGAGACTCGTTCCCAGTCACTATTATACTGTAGAAGCCATGCTACTAATTACGGGATTAATACTTGCGTTGATAGACTGTCTAGAACAGTGGTCTTCAACCTTCTTACATCTGCGGAACCCTACAGCTTTAATGCTATTTCTTTGGAATCCCAAGACAAAAAGCCACAATAGGCTGTCTTTTTTTAATTTTAAAGTCAAATGTTTTAAAATAATAATTTAGATATGTATTATTGAATTTAGTCTTGCTCAAAATTGATATTTTAAAGCTGACTATATTTCTGTAATTTTTAAATGTAGGTATACTATTTTACGTTTTAAATAATCCAATACCTACCTAATATAATTTTTAATTCAAATTATAAATAAAAATTTAATCGAATAATTAGCGATATGCTGTTTTGAATCTTACTTATTTAATTATTATAAACATTTATTAGTAATCATTATAAACATACAATCCAATAATACAATACTTATTTAAATGGTAGGTGATATAGAAGTAAATAATAATGACTACTCAACAAATTTGAACTTTATGTCGAGTAAAATTAGCTGTTTTGGAATAAATATGACCTACTGATGACGAAAATGGTGATTAAGAAATTTGTCGTATCCAATCGTATCCAAGCAGTCATTAAAAAAACAGATTAAAACTGTTTAATTAAAGTTGTGGAACACCTGAAAACGTTCCAAAAAACCCCAGGATTCCGCTGAACACAGGTTGAATACCTCTGGTCTAGAACATACAATTCAGTAAATAACAACAATATCCTAGATTTATTCAACATGTCTTTCAACGCATTTATTAACCAAACATAATCTCTTATTTTTACCTAAATTATTATATATTTTATATATTTATATTTTTTACTCTGTAATTTGTTTATGCTATGTTTTTTCTTTGCTATTTGGATTTTTCTCTGTGAGGTAATTTTCGTAAAATAAATAAACTAATTAATTAATAAAAAATAGTTATTTTAGAACCCGAAAAATCATCAACCTCAAAAAGTGATTTTTTATATTAATGAATTATTTTTTCTTCTAAAAATTTTTTTTTAGCGAACTGGGATACTTTTATTGATTTTTTCAAAACAAGGTACATTAGAGATAGATGGCTTCTGAGATAAACGATTCAATTATATTATTAATAATTATACTAATACAAATTGTAACTGTACTTTTTTCAAATAACAGCTTATTATTTTCGGCTTTGGAGTCGCCAGTTCCCGACCAACTATATTAAAATACTAGTATTATTATTATTATTATTATTATTATTTCAACTGGGATGAATTCAGTCAAAATGAAAAATGTTGACCATCCTTATTTAAAATTTTCTGAAGTATTCATGTTACAAAATTATTTCTAAACATCTTCCTGGAAACTCAGAAGTGTAATATAAAAAACTGGTACTATTTCTATTATTACTTTATGTAAAACATGTTACTTTTACGACCGCATTCATAGCCTTAAATTTTTTACATTTAAAATAAGAGCGGTTACATTTTTGAACAATTTGAGAAAGGTTATAAAAGGTTAAAAAATATATTACATTTTTAAAATATAAATTAATTTATTACAAAAACTTACAAAAAAACAATAGTCGAGTTGATTAAGTTCTACAACAGGAGAACAATGTAAACATCTTGAAATCCTGAACAATTCAACTCAATTTAAATGTGTAATTAAATAAGATGTGTAATTTAGATGTAAATTAAATTAAAACTAAAAATTAATTCAAGTTAGATTAGGTGAGGTGCAAGCAGTGGCAACTTTTGCTTTGGTTGCAAGTTTGAGCAACTCCCAAACACGACAATGGAAACATATTTAATTAATAATAATCAACACAATATATTATTTATAATATATAATTTACAGAAAACACCAAGTGCTTTCCTTTAAATTCCTACCGTAATATACACTAGCAGGCTGATATGCATTCAGAATGCAACACAGCACCAACACACTAATACTACTTACAAATAACGCCTGCGCGTTAGCGAGTCCCCCAACGCAATTTAAGTTTGTTTCCATAAGAGATAGCAGGTTGTAGGCCACCAGCAGCCTAGCGTATTACTAACGTTTTTATTTTCGTAATAATAAATCATATACTCGTACAAAGTTCGATAACGAAGTAATTTTTTAATCGATCTTCCACCGATAAGGGTAAAATAAAAATACTTGGAAAATCTACTCCGAATTTAAACATAAATTAATCCGTCTTAAGAAAAAAACGAGCCTTTAATAGAACATTTAATCCGAATATTTATAAATACGTACGCGTATTCAGGGCCGCCGAGAGGACTTCTGGGAGAAACTTTCTTTGCGGGCCCCAGGGAGAAATTTTGTTTGCGGGCCCCGGGTTATGATCAATTCTATATCCGGGAATTTTTATTATAATACAGGTGAAAATGCAACTGATGACCTACAAAAAAGGTCCTCACTTCCAAAATACTAGTGAGTGACGGTCAAGCGCCGACTCCGGGGCCCCAAACACCCGGGGGCCCCGGAAATTCTCCCCGGCTACCCCCCTCTTGTCGGGCCTGCGTATATTTGTGGTTGTGATGTAAAAAATGTACTTTTTCTATTTTGTATTCATAAGAGAGTTATTATGAAACTGAATTGAGTGTTATAATAAGTTTCATTATGACATCAAACATTTAATTTTATAAAATTGGTAAAATTGGTACAATAGCCTGCAAATTTTACAAAACATAATTGACAGCTACCTTGAAAAATATAAAACTGTGAAACCAGTCTGGCCAACCGATATATTCACATACCAAATTCCCTAATCGGGGATGTTTGATTATATAATGCAAATTTATTATTTTAAACGGAAAAGCAAAATAATATAAAATTTTCGTTACATAAGACTTTTTGCCGCCCTTGTCGATAAAAAAACTTCTTTTCTTTTCGATTTTCTAACTAAGACGCGTGCGACAAAATCATGCCTTATGAAACTTATGTTTTAATATACAATTTCGTTTCCCTTGTTTGTTAATTGGAGGAGAACAATAAGCATAATATTGGTGAGTTTGAAAATTAGTTCATTTTCCTTTCATTGTAAGTACTGTCAGACAGCGGCGGTGAAAGGCAGGAGCGACAGGGGCACAGGCCCAGGGCGCCAGGTCTTAGGGGCGCGAAAACAAACGCTTAAATATACATATTCTCTAAGTTTTTCTATTTTTATTGAGATCAAAATGATAAATTTTCATTTCTATATCAATCTTGTACATATTAAATATAAAATTGAGTTTAAAGATGTACACATTTATTGATTATATAATAATATTCAGTCTTATTTTGGACTGTATTAACTTTCTTACACATCTGAAAATATTTATAACTGATTTTGGTGGCACATTTAGAAATACAATGGCACCATGACTTGCAAACTTAATTTGTTTCTGACCGCAGTTCCTATTTTAAAAGATATGTACTATCTAGAAACCCAATTTTCCATTGTACTTTATGGGAAATTAATTAATCCGTTCCCAGATTAAAACATCATAAAGAAAATCCAAAAAATTTAAAAAAAAATCTTCCCAACTAAATGAAAAAAATGCAAAGAAATGGAGAATGATTGAGAAGGAACATTTTTTCACTATAAATATGCATTTTGTACATATATTGCATATTAATTATTTTGTGTTTTACATGATTAGTATGAAAATCATTTTCCATTAAATTGTAAAAAAAGGAAAATTTTCTTGTATCTGGTTTTTTAAAAGGAGTTTTCGATTTTTTGCCTGTAGTAGTAGCCTGTTAGCCTGTTTCTAGTCCTAGGGAAAAAAGTTTAAAAAAGTATAAGTATAAACAGGCTTTTAAGGGTAACAGGTAATTTATTTGAAATAAAAAAACATCACGGTTCGTATTTGGAGGTCAAAATAGGATATGAAAATCGTTTGTATCTCGAAAAGTTCGTATATCGAGAGATTTGTAAGTCGAGGTACCACTGTATTAGCAAATTTACTTAGCCATAACTAGTATTCGGTTAAAATGTTAAAATATTTAAATTGCAACAATCTAAATCAAAAGAATATGTTTGAAATAAGATTGCGAGCACCTAAACTCCCCTTTTCGGTACGCCAGTGCATATTCTAAAAAAGGGCGCAGTTTGGCGGGTTTGGCCCGGGCTCCAAAAGAGCTAACGCCGGCTCTGCTGTCAGAGCCGCAGCAATGCCCTGGATTCAGGGCAAGTGCCAGAGGCGCGAGGCCTGACGGACGCCATCGGGCGTTTTTTTTTTTTTTTCTTTCCTCACTTGTATTTTAGAAGTGAGGACTTTATTTTTGGTCATCACTTGTATTTTAGAAATGAAGACCTTTTTTTTGGTCATCACTTGTATTTTAGAAGTGAGGACGTTTTTCTTTTTAGGTCAATAAAAATATATGATATCCTCCTTAAATAAAATGAAAAAAGATAAAATGGGCGCTATTAAGTATTTGCCAAGGGCGCCAGAAGCATTGCTACGGCTCTGAGTACTCTTATATAAAAATAAATGTTTATCTAGAAAACATGTATAGGTAGTAACTTTTAACTTATATAACCTACGTTAAGTTGCAACCCCACATTTCTATAGCATGAGTCGCCACTGGATGCAGGGTTAGGAACAAAAGCCTAAAATGGCCCTAATTATGCCTAAAATAGCATCTAGCCTAAAAGGTTTAGTTAGACAGTACGACAGAGAATCGCCAATGTATTGAATTATATCTAAACATAGTTCTAAGAAACCCTATTCTATTCTAACCTAACACGTAATAAATTAACAGATCAGCTTAGATTAGATTATAGACTTAAGGCCTTATCACACTATAGTGCGTTCAAAGGTGAGTATGCAGTACAAGGCATATGGAGTAGTTCTTTTTCATACTCTCTAATGGGTTTACACAATGACACTATCCTTTTCTTGCTTGTTGACGTTGCTAGCTCTAAAACGCGCTGATCTGTGAAGACGCAGTATTCTACAAATGGCCATTAGTTTTTGTTGAATGTTATTTTGAGTTTTATAAGAGTTGATTTTTGTAAATCATACGAGTTTTTCATATTATTATAATTGACACATTTGACACTTTTACAACGTTTGGCAACACCGCTCCCATTTTCCATAAGAGCTATACTGCAAACTCACCTTCGAACGCACTATAGAGTTAATATTAACGTCTGTACTTGGAAAATTAAAGTTTTTGCATTCGAATCCAAGTAATTTGTGTGATAATATGAAATAAAAACTCTGTTTTAAAGATTAGGCAAATGGAACATGATTCAGTACCTCTGTCTTTCTACCCAGGTTTTTCAAAAAGCGCGTGCGCCAAACGGTGTTCTCTTGCTCTCAGCTGTTGCGTCTTTGTCTTTTGTTTCCGTTGAGGTTAGTTTGTAGTATAATTGCTATTTTAGAATATAATATTTAAAAAGGATTTTGGAAGAACAACTAATTAATTTAGAGAAACCTCACAAATAAACTTTACAAAATAAAACTGTCAACTGTCATAATAACACGATGTAAGCATGCACAAACAAAAATTTTCCAAGTCTTAAATAATATTTAAATACTGTGATAAGTCAATACCTAAAGATGTGAATCCTGAAAAAAAAAAACTACAAAAGTAAAACTTGGATAGTGGAGGATTTAGCCTACGGAGGCCCCTGGTAGTAAAAGTTTATGAGTCTAAAAATTCCAGAGGACGAGATGGTACGTATAAAGTCCATTCTACATTATACTTTTTTCAATACTTTTTTCAATACTATCCAACTCTGACGTCATTTCAACTTTTGATACTACAGAATATAGTGGGGAAAAAAAATAAGAGACAGTGAAAAATTTTATATCTTCCATCTCTTATTACTTTTCATTGCCAACTTAAAAATTTTTAGGTTCAGATGGCAGACAACAATTTGGTTATAGTGAACCAATTTATAAATATTGTTTAATTGTGCTAAGTTTATATTTAATTATATGATCCAAATAAACTTCTTATCAACTTAATAAACTACTAAAAGTTAAGTTGTAAACAAAAACTAAAAAGTTGGTGTTGGTACGATTGAAAAGTACCGAACTGTCATCCAAAACTACCCCCGGTCAAATTTTTGATTGACAGTTCTGTACTTTTCAGTCGTACCAACACCAACTTTTTAGTTTTTGTTTACAACTTAACTTTTAGTAGTTTATTAAGTTGATAAGAAGTTTATTTGGATCATATAATTAAATATAAACTTAGCACAATTAAACAATATTTATAAATTGGTTCACTATAACCAAATTGTTGTCTGCCATCTGAACCTAAAAATTTTTAAGTTGGCAATGAAAAGTAATAAGAGATGGAAGATATAAAATTTTTCACTGTCTCTTATTTTTTTCCCCCACTATATTCTGTAGTATCAAAAGTTGAAATGACGTCAGAGTTAAATAGTTTTGAAAAAAGTATTGAAAAAAGTATAATGTAGAATGGACTTTACAAACGAAAAATAAGGATATATGGCGTTCAGAAATTCAAGATGACTTCGTTCCCTATTCGACCTTATCGAGATAACAATCCTTTATGTCCGCTTCATTCGTTAAATCATTTTAAAAATAAAAATCTTGTGAATCCAAAGGTTCTCTTACTTCTATTTTATCTGGATCACTAGAATACCCAAAATCTACAGTCACCGGATATTCGGATCCTGATCCTTCTTGATTTGGAAAGCCTGATCCTTCTTGATCAGGAAAGCCTGATCCTTCTTGATCAGGAAAACCTGATCCTTCTTGATCAGGGAAACCTGATCCTTCTTGGTCAGGGAATCTTGGTCCAGGAGTAGATTCTGGCGTTTGTGCAGTAAATTCAGGAAATATAGTTGGTGTCGTTATTGTAGTAATTTCTGGCATTTCTGTTGTAACTATTGGCATTTTTGTTGTAATTTCTGGCGTTTTTGTTATAATTTCTGGCATTTTTGTTGTAATTTCTGGCATTTTTGTTATAATTTCTGGCATTTTTGTTGTAATTTCTGGCGTTTTTGTTATAATTTCTGGCGTTTTTGTTATAATTTCTGGCATTTTTGTTGTAATTTCTGGCGTTTTTGTTATAATTTCTGGCGTTTTTGTTATAATTTCTGGCATTTTTGTAGTAATTTCTGGTGTTTCTGTTGGGTTAATTGGTTTTATTGTAGTTGGATCTTCCGAGCACAGTGGTGGCACAATTGTGGTTGTGCTTGGAACAGGCGTGAATGGGTTATGCTTCAAATAACAATCGACCTGATCGCAGTCATTTAGACAGCAATTGTAGTCACCCAACTCAGCGCAGTGGACGATTGTTTTGCAGTGGTCATGAACTAAAAATAATAAAAGAAAATAATTAGTACTGCTTTAACACACCTTTTATTAGACTGTCGAAAACTAATACTGAATCGAAAGAGAGAGAACTCCACCCAGAGCCATAGCAACGCCCTGGCTTCGAGGCAAGTGCCAGGGGCGTGAGGACTGAGGGGCGCTATCGTGTATTCCGCCGTGATATATAAAAACAACTTCTTAATTACTATTAGCAGTGCTGTAGTCGTAAAATCAGTAGAAAGTATGCAGTGGCAGCGCTAGCTCTTAAAATCTGGGGGGCTCAGACATTTTTGAGTAAAATTTGGGGGACCAGGAAATTATTGGATTTTTTTTTTTATCGTTTACACATAATGTATACAAGTGATGACCTAAACAAAAAAAGGTCTTCACTTCTAAAATTACTTTTTCTCACATCAATTCTGGGGGGGACAACTAGGGGCCAGAGCACATTTTGGGGAGGCCCGGTCCCCCGGACCCCCCGCTTGCGCCGCCACTGGGTACATGCATCGTCACAATTAGAGAGTATTAAAATTACAAACATTAAAAAAGATAAAAAGAGCGCTATTTTAGGTTAAATTAATATACAAGTGTCTACTTTAAGTATTTCCCAAAGGCGCTATTTTAAGTATTTGCCAAGGGCGCTATTTTAAGTATTTGCCAAAAGCGGCAAAAACATTGCTACGGCTCTGACCCCACCACAAAACATACACATACACATGGAATTTTTGATCAGATAATTTTTTTACTGTAAATTGTTGGAAAATAGTATTTTATTTAACAAACCTATAATGGGGGCTATATTTCTCGAGGATGAAGTTTACCTCCTGAGCCGTAGGCGAGGGTTGTAATCATCCGAGTGAAATATAGCCATTATATACGAGTCAAATACAATATTTTATGTACAACTATATAATTTTATCATTAAAAAAATTTTAAATTTAATTTAAAAACACATAATTTCTGAGTGTTAATTGTTTAAGTTCAGAACTTACGTCATTAAAGATGGTTGCCGAACCATTAGCTGATTGTATTATACAACAATATTTAAAATAATATTAATCATTATTTTATTTATTCTAACTTATAAATAATATGCTAGTTATATAGATGGCTGCGTGGGGCACAAATAGCCATCATTGCTGACCATCAAACATTTAAAATAATTAATTAACTTAAACTAAATAATGCACGATTCATGCACTATTCAGAAGTCGCAGTGTCACCCCCTTCATAAATTTGACTGAAATCATCTTTTGCAACCCCCTTCATAAATTTTTGGATACGCTACTGAGGATGTGTATATTTGCGAGCTCGTTTTGGCGCCCCTAACAGCGTGGCGCCCTGGGCCTATGCCCCTCTCGCCTCTACCGTTCGCCGCCGCTGCTCGCATTAACAAATATGGTATTAACGCTTACCCTAACAAATTCTCTTACAGAATAGCATTTTTCTATAAAGGCGTTAGACACGGTGTTAAAATAACAATTTTAACCTGACGCTAATTTTAACGCATTTCTTACAGAATACACCCGTATAGAAGCTAATTTGTTAAATTTTGAGTTTTCACTACAGTGGATGTTCATTTAACGGAATATTCACATAACCGAGCGCCTACTGTGTTTTTTACGGTAACCAGACAATTGGGGCCGTAAGACAATTAATGGTTTACATTTTGTACATTTTGGTGGGAAGTAGAATAAATAAAAAAATTGTGTTTTAAGGGTTGGCTTAATTAAATTTTCGTGTTCATTTGATTAAAAAGAAATTGTATTTTAAGGGTTAGTTTAAGTAAAATTTAGTGCTCTTTTGACTATTTAAATAAAAAATGTATTTTAAGGGTTGGCTTAAGTAAATTTAAATGTTCTTGTGAAGAAATAAATAAAAAATGTATTTAATTTACGAAGTAAATATTTTGTAACTAAATTTAATTAATATGAGTCAACGACGAGAATATCAGTTATTTTTTGTTTGACTGTTTGATTTTCCTAGTTTTTTTTTTTTTTATGTATGTTATTACAGTCTGTTCCATACGGTTAAGCGGAACTAGATTTTGCAATCTAGTTACTTTCATCGTTTAAATCGTGCCTTTCGGCCGTTTTGTTTAAGCTTTGTAAATCATACTTCCAATAAACATTTTTTGGTTAAGGTTCATATCATTTTAAAATGTCATTTTCTTTATATTTTGATTTTTTGTGTCATTCTTAATACAAATTTCCCATTTATTTATTTTTTTGTCATTAAAATATAAATAAAAAATATTTAATTTTGACATATGTCATTCGTTTCCATGCTTTCATTGTTGGAATTTTAAATTTTGACATCCCAACGTGAAAAATGAAATAACCCAAGCAAGGTCCCTTCTCATGACCTAAAAGAACTAAATTCCCATTTAGTTCCGCTTAACCGTTTGGAACAGACTGTATCTGTCTCATTTTGTAATACGAAACTAACAGGGAAACTTCATTTTTTATGTTGTATATTTAAAATATCATCTTAGGGTGGTAATTCTGAAGTAACACCTTTCAAAATATTTGACAATGTCAATTATGACATTAAATTATATGTCAACTTACTAATACAAATTGTTTTTTTTTTTTTTATTTTACTTTATTGGCCTTGGGTCTGACCACCACTTGGCCACAATACAAATTGTATAAAACACAAATTGACAAGTATTTGAAATATATTTTATACAACCAGAACAGAAATTATGAATAAGCGAAATAAGATGAAATAAATATTTGTATATAATTCAAAATATTAGACATGTCAATCACAAATTTGACATGTCAATTTGGTATCTGACATGTAGTTTTTGAGTGAATATAACCTCAGTATAATGAAACTTCACCAAAAATGTGAAAGCTAGATTTACAAGTTTACATGGTTTCAAAAAAGTCTATTTACACCACAACAGTCACCAAAGTAACCAGATCTAGTTTCGTATTACAAATTGAGACAGATTATAGTATTTTTTTGTACATAGGTATTTTATGTATCTCGTTTATATAAAATGGGCAAAATAATCTAGATAAACATAATAAAAATTAAAAATTGATAATACCTATCATGGCTCTAATGTGACTAAATTTACAAATACATAATCTTCATATAATCTGTCTCAATTTGTAATACGAAACTAAATCTGTTTACTTTGGTGACTGTTGTGGTGTAAATAGACTTTTTTGAAACCATGTAAACTTGTAAATCTGGCTTTCACATTTTTGGTGAAGTTTCATTATACTGAGGTTATATTCACTCAAAAACTACATGTCAGATACCAAATTGACATGTCAAATTTGTGATTGACATGTCTAATATTTTGAATTATATACAAATATTTATTTCATCTTATTTCGCTTATTCATAATTTCTGTTCTGGTTGTATAAAATATATTTCAAATACTTGTCAATTTGTGTTTTATACAATTTGTGTTAGTAAGTTGACATATAATTTAATGTCATAATTGACATTGTCAAATATTTTGAAAGGTGTAACTTCAGAATTACCACCCTAAGATGATATTTTAAATATACAACATAAAAAATGAAGTTTCCCTGTTAGTTTCGTATTACAAAATGAGACAGATAATAATATTTGCTGCTTTGAGATTCTTGCCGATCGTAAAATTTTATTAGAATATTATCTTCGAATGCCTGTGTACATAAACATTTTCTATTGGTTCAGAATTTAATGAGTGCGGGGAATATATAAGCTGTTCACTTTTGTAAAAACACACTAGATCTGGTTATTTTGGTTACTTTTATGGTGTGTTACTGACTTTAAATGTCAATTAAAAATATTCCTTACGCTGTAAAACCGACTTTAGGTTGATAAGTTTATGATCACTATAATTAAGATATCATTTTTAATTATGATATATGTCAAATGGATCGACATTTTAAAAAAGTGACATTTTTTAATACCAACATAACATACAGCTTCAAAGGTGCAAACTATTGAAAACAAAATTCCCTCTTAGTTTGTTCTTACAAAAGTGAACGGCTTATATAGTCAAAAGAGCATCAAATTTTACTTAATATAACTCTTAAAATACAATTTCTTTTTAATCAAATGATCACGAAAATTTTCTTAGGTCAACCCTTAAAATACAATTTTTTTATTTATTCTAATTCCCAACAAAATGTACTTAATCAAACCATTAAATATTTTTTTTCAAAAGAACAAGCAATTTAATTTATGCCAACTTGTAAAATAATTATTTTTTATTTTAAACAAAAGAAGACTCTAGCTCTTATAATTATGGCCCCAGTTGTCAAAAGCCCCAATTGTGAACGGCCCGAATTGTCCATCGCCCCAGTTGTTCATGGCCCCAGTTGTGAAAAGCCCCAATTGTGTACAGCCCGAATTGTCATGGAACCGTTTTTTAATATTTTGAATTAAAATTTTGTGGTGATATTTAAAAGAGGAAACCACAAACCACAATTATATTTGATACAAAGTATATTTATATATTTATACGAGATAACTTAATGTATTTGAAATTAAATTTAAACATGTTACAGTGTTATTAAGCATTATTAGAAATCAGTTTTATCTAGTTTGATAAACTCTTCAAACAAGATTAATCTAAAATAAATACATATTCAATTACGACTTTGAAATTGATTCAGTGGCGGACACAGCCGGTTCTTCGTAGGCCAGTGACAGCTGAGGCCGAGATGTCGGCATAAAAATATTATAAAATAATATTTTATTTAACAAGCATATAATGGAGGCAGAGCCGTAGCAACGGGTTAGCACCGGGGCACTTGCCAGGGGCGCGGGGTTTGACGACGGGCGCCATTGTGTATTTTTGCCCACCACATTCGCATATATAGCCATTATATGCGAATCAAATACAATATTTTATCTACAACTATATAGTTTTATCCAGGGCTTCGAACCGTTATTTTTTTCGTTTCGGTTTTCGTTCCGGTTCAATTAAAAAAATATATATCGGTTGGGTTCCGGTTTTCATTCCGGCAAAAATAACGGTTTTTTTCGGTTTTCGGTTCAGTTCCGAGTGATAAATTTGTAAATGCTTGTATTTGTATTAGAAATTTATTTTCTACTATAATTTAGTAGAACATTTTATTCCTTATTTTGTAATAATCATACCAAGGCCGCTGCAGGGGGGGATTCTTGGCGTTCACCCCCCCCCTCTCGAAATAATAGAAGCGCGTTTTTTAAGCTCATAAGTTTAAAAAATAATCTTAAATAAAATGTATTTTATATTCACTCACATAAACATTATCTGAAACGAAATAAACCGATATTGTTTTTTTCGGTTCAGTTCCGGCTTTCGTTCCGACAAAAATAACGGTTTTTTTCGGTTTTCGGTTCAGTTCCGGTTCGAAGCCCTGGTTTTATCATTAAAAAATTAATAAATTTAATTTAAAAATACAGAAATACTGAGTGTCTATTTTCAAACTTCAGAACTGACGTCACAAGATGGCTACCGAACCATCAGCAGATTGTAATTTAAAATAATGTTTAAAATACTATTATTTATTGTTTTATTTACTCTAACTTATAAATAATATTCTAGTTATAAAATGGTCATATAAATGATCATCACTGGCTATCTCAGTACAAGATTATTAAAGTATAAGGTTATCTCGTAACTTGTAGTGGTGGGGGTAAATGGAGAGGCTACGCGTCATCCGTATGCTAATGGGATGTCAGTCTTTGTTTATCGTATATGTTATATGCACATGAAGTTTGATTTTTGGCTATAAATATAAAAATATCGTTTAATTTTTTAATTTTCTACTTGTTTTAATTTCTTTTTTCTTCGAAAGGAATGTTTCTAAATACATTTTCTTTCATTCATTTTTGATGTGAAGAGAATAATAAATGAAATATTTCAATATTTTAGTTTTAGGGTGTCCCCCCGTAACTACTCTAATATTCATCAAATTGAAAAAATTCATAGAACAAATAAAATTTGTTTTCTTATAAACAATTTTTATTCTAGTTTTTTCTGTTAAGATAGTTCTGTTTATCAAGGAAATATTTTAAGTTTTTTAATACCAGTTTTAACCCAGAAACACCCCTTAAGAAAAAAAAATTTGAATTCTACTCTATTGTACCAAATTTCGTTAAAATGCGTCCAGCTGTTTTTAAAAACAGATATAACCTCCAATTTTATTAATTACTATATTATTATAGCAATTTGTTTTTCTATTTTTATTTAAATATACTTAGTTATATTTGTATTCTAATTTATTGTTATTTATTAACTATAATACAAATACATATCACCTTAAATTTTATATAAATCATATTTTATTTATAATTTTTCAGTATAACTGTCTTGAAATAAATATCTATTATGAAAATAGTCAATAAAAATATTTAAAAACGTGCAACATCTATATTAATTCTGTATGCTAGTTTGAACTGCGCATACGTGTGACGTATTCCCTCTCACGCTCTGATTGGTCAGTAAATACGAAACAACATCAGTGTTGCCAGATGTACGATTCAAATCGTGCTTGTACGATTATTTTTGATTGTGTACGATGTACGATTTTATGGTATCCGATGTACGATTTTATTGAAAAACATATATATTAACATATTTTCTCGGACATATTCGAATAATCAAATATACAAAGCTTACTCTCCATTGGTTAGGGTGCTGTACTACAAACTCAAATCTGCCTGATCTTTTCTGAAAAATATGTTGAAAAATACCCTTTTTATGACTGAGATTTGTTTTGTTGTACCGTTGATAATGGATACCCATAGTGAAAATACAATACGTTTGATAATGAGGAACGTGCTACAGACCGGTTAATAATTATAACTATTTAAAGGCTCTAACAAGACAAATGATGAAAAAGTTTATTTGGTTCAATTCAAACAGTTCGAGGAAAAATTCTACATTTTATATCTTTTACTGCTACATATGATTGTGCAATACAAAAATTTATACTTAATAATTTTCAAATTAATTACACAATAATTTATTATACGCTCATTAAAAAAAAAAGATTTGTATGATTATTTTCTTGAAAATACGATCATTTTTAAGTGTTTGTACGATATTTTCTTCTTCCACATCTGGCAACACTAAACAACATTTACTTTAATAATCTTGATCTCAGTATCTTAGTACACATCGTAGAGAACGTTTACATTGTATGTCTTAAACATAACCTAACAAAATGTCATCGTGCCGATTACAACAAATCTTGCCCAAAATTACAAAGACGAACAGTAAATATGATCAATTTAGGTAATTTGGTTAGGTTTAGTTAGTTAAAATCTAGGATAGCAGAAATAGGAAAATGATAATAGATAATTAAAATTTTACGAAACTGCAGTAGTTGGTTTAAAAACACATAGCTGTCGCACTATTCGTAACGCACTAATTTCCATAGCTGTAAACGCTGCCTTGAACATTAAAATTATCTACTAAACTTATCCGCAACGCACAGTGAACAGTCAACTAATTTAAAGAGCTCTGAACGCAGTATTTGTAATTTCATCGTTCCTGGGTGCTTCCTTATTTTTTAAATTTTTTTATTATTCTCGATATTTCTTTACAATTTGTCATTTCTATTGTTTCTGAATTTATTATATTATTTTCTAAATGAAGCCGGTCTACAAAAAATATCTCGAGCTGGGTTAATTTGCCAGTCCACCACTTTATATCAAAGGAATTATATATCCGGAATTGATTTATATCAAGGAACCATAATACTTACTTTGGCAGTACCAATTGCTGTTATATGGGCAGACAGGGTCATTATATAGATTGATATTTATAAAATATTGATTCACATTTGGAGGCAGATTAGGAAGATCTGAAATAACAAAAACATATCAAAATCTGAAAATAAAGTCAATAGTACAATAACAATAACAGTAATGACAATAATGATAAATTGATCCAAATGGATAAACCACAGTGTCGACAGGGTGGATATGTTTCAATCTTGGTATTTTCCAAGGAGATTCCCTAAGCCCGCTACTATTTTGTATCTCACTTCTTCCTCTATCACTTGAGCTCAAACACGGCTGTGGCTATATGGCGAGTCTCCCGTCGAGGCGTAAGCACAAAATAACCCATCTTTTTTACATGGATGATTTAAAGCTCTACACCTCAACGAGAGGAATCTTCAGGCCGCCTTATATGCTGTTGCTGAGTACACTGATAGGTATCAGGTTGGAAAATGCGCTGTTTTTCATATCTACAGAGAAAAAGGTTTAGACAACGGTGAAGATGTTCAATTGGTTGATGGGAGCGTTATAAAACATCTTAATGCCGAAGTGTCTTACACATTTTTAGGCATCAGTGAGAGGGGTGTCCAAGATATCACTCTTATTAAGCAGGCCCTTCGCAGTATATGGCACGACTTAGGCAGATATGGAAATCTTGTCTGTCTGGCAAGAACAAGATCACTGCCACAAGCTGTCCCATTAATTTAATACACTTTTGGTGTGATGAAATGGAATGTTGATGATCTAAAGCAGTGGTCTTCAAACTTTGTTGACTCACGGAACCCTTAGAATTATAAAATTTTTTCGGGGAAACCCCATCCCATCCTTAGAAAAATATATCTTAAAATAATATTTAAAGTAGATCAATGTGTTATAGTTACTTTATGTAAAGACAAATAAAGAAAAGTATTGTATTTTTTATTAAAAAATTTTAACATAAAATTAATGTAATTTACTCATTAGTTGCATCAATTCGTTCCCCAGCTGTCTCCTACCCTTGCATTATATTTAGTGACTGGGATGTGCTTGTATTTTTTGACACAATTTGTCGAAGTCTAGCTCTATTGATGTTAACTGCAGTCGCATTTCATATTCTGCATTTAATTTGTTTGTAATATTGTGTTTTTGTTGCCATATACTTCGAAAAAGATTTTTCGCTTAAATAAGTTGTTCCGAATGACATTAAAATGTTTATAGCTGTGTGAGAAACTTCAGGGTATTCTGCATGAATCTGCAACCAAAAATTTAAGTGCTGCTGTGACATTTTTGAAAGAACTATTTTGTTTTTTTCTTTTAGTGTGGCGAAAAATTTGTATTCAAATAATACGGTCCTGGTTTATGTGTTATTTCCGATACGAATTTTTATTTTGACTCGCGGAACCCCGGGGTTCGGCGGAACACAATTTGAATACCACTGATCTAAAAGATTTCGACAGGGGAACCAGAAAGATCATGAACAACAACCGAAGTCTTTATCCGAATTCTTCTGTGCAGCACATTTACCTCCCTCGTCAAAACGGGGGTCAGGGGTTACTTAACCTGGAGTGTTTGCACGATCGAGTCGTTCTGATTACAGCTAAAAGTATTCTCAGAAGTCAGGAATCACTATTACCAGTTCGGTGAAACGAGGGAAGATAGACATGTTGACAAAAGAACACATGAGTAAAAGTATGCACTCTGTGTTCTTCAAACATATTAAAAGTCTAGAGTTGTCTACCAAACTCACGTTCTCGTTCTCGAGATCGGAAACAGAAGGTTTTGTGTTTGCGTGTCAGGTTGGTATTATAAATACTTTGGCGTACAGGGTCCGCAGATTCTAAATGGCGAAGTCTACACTCTGTAGGTTGTGCCACCACCATCCTGAAACCATTATGCACATTTTGTTTGCTTGTTCATCTCTTGCAGCGTCGAGCTACGTGTTTTGACATAATGCTGCTCTACGCGTGCTCTATTACCATCTTAAACATGGCTATGGTATTGAACGAATACCGGTTACACCGTGCGTCCCTTCTGTAAAAAAAGTAACTACATATACGTTTACAAAAATAAAATCTTATAAAATATTACATTTTATAATTTAATATGTCAAGAAGTCAAGAACATGCGATATCCTGCATTTTTATTCATTCTTTAAAAATACACAAATATCTGTAATCAAACGTACACTTTGCAAGCTTTAAACTGCAAACATCTGCAGCTCCAAAAGTGTATAAATAGCCGTTACCCCCACTCAATGCGAATCGATGGATTAACATAACAATCCGAGCTGCCAGTGTCTGTAGCACATTGTACATCATAACTTGTAGACGAACTACTTATTTTACACATAACCCACAACAATAGTGAGGAATTTTAATCATAAAATTAAGTCAATTTTGAGATAGAGAGTGTGAAAAATATCATTAACGTCTGTAATGTTTAAATTAATTTAATTTTGGGGGTGCTGCAACTCTGCAGATCTTATGTACCAGCCGCCACTGCCAGAGCCGCAGTAAGGAAAACTTGCGATAGGGGCAGAGCCGTGTTTTGGCGCCCTTGGTAAATAAAAACAAGGTTCTTACATCTCAAAATTGAGCAAAAAAAAGGTCCTCATCTCCCAAAATCCAAGTGACGAGCAAAAAAAAAAACAAAGGTCCTCATCGTCAGCGCCCTTTACCTTAGGGCACTAGGAGCCATCGCCCCCTCCACCCCCCTTACTGCGGCTCTGGCCACTGCTAGTCAAACAATAAAATGAAGGTCATTTGTAGTTTTAAGACTTGCGTACCATCGATCAAACATAAATCAACAAAAACGAACATAAAAGAATATAAACGAACGTCAGCAAATTGAAACAAACGCGAACAAGCAAGAACGAACACAGAAAATGTATGTGGAACCCATACTTTGCTTTTTTATATTTCTAATACTTACGAATATTGTTTTGTCCTATAACGTTTTGTGAACAAACTCCACCAAAAACTAAAAATATTAATACTATCATTTTTTATGGTGTTAACATATATTAAGTGTACACTGGTGTGATATCAAGAACAGAATGTTAATTGAAAAGAAAAGTCTGCTTATCTATTTCCTCTGATTCATGCGGTAATATTTGTATTAGATTTATAGAAACCGCAACAGAATTCCCGAAATAACGATAAAATCATGAACAAAAATAAATAATTGGGTAAGGTAGCGTCGGGAATATAGATGGGGGCACGCCGTGAAATTCAGCGGGTCACGACATGATCCGCGTGAACGTGAACATAAATGACACTTCGAGCCGTAAGCTAGCGTGAGCGTGAGTACGTAGTTAACATCATGCGTGAACGGGCGTAAACTAAGAAAACACGTAATTAGCGTTTATTATTTTACTGGGAAAAATTGATAAAATTTCCAATAAACACTAATTGTATATATTGCATACAAAATCCCAGGAACTTGTCAGCTTTCAACTACGTGGGGCGCTAGGAAAGTTTTGAGATACGGGCTTACTTTTTAAACTTTTTTAAAGTACTTCCCATCACGTTCACTTCACTTCCTCATACGTATAAACTAGAGATCGGAATTTCGGCTCAGTTTGCGGAACCGGATCAGTGGAGGTCGTTTAGTTTGCTGAGCCGGCTCATTGATCTAGCTCAGTGACCCGGCTAAGTAAACAAGTTCCCGAGGCACAGGTCGGTCAGTTGTCGATCGTTCGTTCAATACGGTTGTTGGTTTGCAATATGTAGGTAGAACGTCGCTCAGCTCCGGCTCTTGCATTATATGAACAAGTTAAATAAATAAAAATCTATAGAAGTGAATTATCTAACATTTTTGCCGGGTTAATAGTAAACAAACAATTCACTTTATGTAGCTACTGTATTTTACATCAGATGTGTTAAGTTTATGGCGATGTTTATTGCCCTTATAAATCGGACATCTGGGATTTCGGCAATATTTTTAATATTTTTATATAGTATGGTTGCAAGAAAGTACAGACTAAGTCTATTAGTTTCAAATATACTGCCCTACAAATTGACGACAAAATACACTTTATGATAATACATTACAAGCCGAGTTCTCGCGAAGTTCAACATGACATCAATCCAGATTCGGATCACTCCGGTCACTGTTCACAATCGCCAGATCAATCGTATCCTTGAAACTTGAAACTATGCAGTGAGCCGTGAGCCGGTTCATTTCAATTTGGTGAACCGTGTCACTTCGGTCAGTGTAACACTTTTCCACTTTTCAATTGATACTTCTGCACAGGTTTCGTCCCAGGCTGCTAGAACCTCATTATCGCTCTTAAAATGGCGGCCTTTAAACTTATCCTAGGTCAGCGATTTCCAACACGCGACCCGCGGGCTTCTTGCGGCCCAATTGAAGTTTTTCTTCGGTCCTTCTTAAATGTTTAAAATGTTTCTTCTTAAAATTAAGTTGATATTAAAAAATTTGCAAATAATATAAATACCAAGTTTCACATTAAAATTTAATTTGAAGCTTGATTTTTAATTTTATTGATGATGATATTAAATAAAATTATAAAAGGATATAAAATATAGTAGTTTGATTAATTTATCCAATTTATATGTGCGGCCCACAATCGACCAATAAGATTTTTTTGAGCCCAGCAAACAATTTCGGTTCTACATCACTGTCCTAGATGAAAGGGAAGAGTCCAAAATCACAAGGAGCAGGATCTGGACTATAAGGAGGATGTTCTCAAACTTGTAGTCCAGAATTATTCAAAAAAATTTAGTTAGTTCAGCTCGATGCGCGGTCGCTTTATGCAAGCGCCAAGTGCCAAGGCGTGAATGTGTCCGTAAGTTTTGAAGAGACTGAATCAACTGAGGCAAACAAAACTCAACGTATCATTTGACCGTAACTGTTTTTTGCTTTTGTAGAACAATTCTCGTAATAATCCCTCGCTTACTTAAGAATACGACAATCATTTTCTTTTGCACAGATCTTGATTGTTTTGCCGCGGTTGGGGTTTCTTCTTCTTCAAAGAGTCATATTTTGTTTCTTGACTTTGATGGCACATCATAATAAAAAAGCCACGTTTCGTCCCCTCTCACAATGGAGTTCATAGATTTCGAGTGTCCCATTTCAAATTTTTTTAACACTTTTAGACAACATTCAACTCTTATTGGTGTTTGTACGGTTTGTAAAGTTGTGGGGTACCCATAGCGTGCAAACTTTCGTAACTTCCAGATGGAAATTAAGAATTGAATGGTTAGCTGGTGCCATTGGCGCAACCTGCGAGGTGCCTGTCCCTCCAAGAAAGAGGAAAATCTTTTTTATGTAAATATTTGTTTTGTTTTATATTTAAAAATAGGAGGTGAGGACCTTTTTTAGGTTATCACTTGTATTTTAGAAATGATGACCTTTGTTTTTAGGTCATCACTTGTATTTTAGTAGAGAGGACCTTTTTCTTAAGTCATAACTTGTATTTTAGAAGTGAGGACTTTTTTTTAGGTCATCACTAGAAGTGAGAGCCTTTTTTTCGGTCATCACTTGTATTTTAGTAGTGAGGACCTTTTTCTTAAGTCATAACTTGTATTTTAGAAGTGAGGACTTTTTTTTAGGTCATCACTAGAAGTGAGAGCCTTTTTTTCGGTCATCACTTGTATTTTAGTAGTGAGGACCTTTTTCTTAAGTCATAACTTGTATTTTAGAAGTGAGGACTTTTTTTTAGGTCATCACTAGAAGTGAGAGCCTTTTTTTTCGGTCATCACTTGTATTTTAAAAACGAGGAATTTTTTGTTTTTAGGTCGTCATTTGTATTTCAAAAGTGAGAACATTATTCATAATTTAAATAATTTTGACTTCCGGGCTCCCTCCAAAAAAAATAATAATAATAATAATAATAATGCGCCACTGGCTGGTGCATTAATGAGCTGGTGCATTAATTAAGACTCCACTATCTGCCTGTATGTTAGGGTGACCAGATGTACTCTTTTTTAGAGTATTATACTCTTTTTTGAGTAATATCCTCTATACTCTTACTTTTTATTAAAAAAATCCTGAATATATTCTTTTTTGCTGGTCACTTGTTTTTATCACTTCTATTTTGAGAGTGAGGTGTGGATTTTTTTTGCTCATCACTTGTATTTTGGAAAGTGTGAGGCCCCTTTTTTTTGCTCATCACTTTTAGTTTGGGAGTGAAGAACTTTTTTTTTTTGCTCGTCACTAGTATTTTTGAGTGAGGACCTCTGTTTTTTGCTCATCACTTGTATTTTTGGAGTGTGACCTTTTTTTTAGTACACTCTTTTTCTGTAAAAAAAATCTGGTCAGCCTACTGTATGTAATTCACCTATTCTAATCGAGCAGTTTTTTAACATTTACAGGAGTAACTGTTTCACATGTCCTTCCTGGACTAGATTCATCATCTAGGTCAGTGTTTCTCAACCAAAAACGCACCGCGGACCAGTAAAATACATAATTTTCGAATGCGGACCACTAATAATAATTGTTGGCTAATTTTTTGCAAAAAAAACAAGTATATTTAATGTGCTACAAAATACATTTATTTTATTTGTAGAAAATTACAGAAAAGTTACAGAAAATTAACAAACTATAAATTATTTACATAAAAAATGTCATAAAAAATAACAAAATAACTGCAAAAAAACACATATAAATACTTTCGCGGACCACCTGTTGAGAAACACTGATCTAGGTTAAAATTTCTCTTTGAAATTGTTTATACTAACGAAATACTGTGCTTCGTTTGGACAATTCTCAGAAAAAATAGTAAACATTTCAGAAATACAATCTTCCGCAGATAAACCACATTTGAAATTGCACAAAATTATTGTACGATGATCTCATCGCGTTAACTCACTCATATTGTTAAGTTTACACTTGCACTACAAACAATAGACTGACTACAGCAAATTTATCATTGTACCTATTATGTTTTGAATGGGCTATTTAATGATGCAAGAATAATCTGATATGTTTATTTATACAGTCGTATCTCAAAACTTTTCTAGCGCCCTACGTATTTGTTCAATAAATTACGTATACTTCTTTATAAATATAGTCATTTAGTACATATTAGAAGCGATTTATTGCTAACTAGCTGATGTGCACAAGAGTGACGTTATAAGGGTTTTTTTTTTTGTGGTCATATAAAATTCTAATAAATTTCTTATGTAACGAGCTTGAAGCATAATATTATTTCACATTTATTACTACTTCATTATTTTATATTTTTAATGTTAAAACACAAAGATAAATAAAATCGAAAATAATAAATGTCAGTAAATCAGAAATAAAATATCGAAAAATATTGCAAAACAACGGCGTTGCCACAATATTTTTTTAGCTTTGCTTCAGTTTCCTTAATGGTTTTTCCACGCAAAAAGTAACAACACACAGAATTTACTTATTCCATTGTACTATTCCAAATAAACATAAACTTATCCGCACCCGAACACTGTTAAAAATGTACTATTTCACAGATCTACTTGAAACTTAGTGTGAATGTCTACAAAGAATGGCAAATATCTACAAAGAATGGAAATGATATCAAAATTGCGATATGAGCGCCATCTCTTATTAAAGTCACTGACTTCCTCTCGTACTACGAGGATTACCTTTTATGTTTTTACCAGCTTAAAAATTGACTGAGAAGTTTGTTGAAAAACGCTGACTTTAAAAAAAAAACAAGTTTGTTTAAAAATGTATATTACTCGTGAATGTTTTCGTTGGATGATTATTTACGATTTTAGTAAAGGCCTAACTCAACAACAATGCATAGATTCGCTTCGTTCAACTTTTGGTAATGAAGAACCATCAGAAAAGACTGCAATTGGTTTGCAGGTGATTCAAAAAAACATCGATGCTGTGCGCAAAATGATTGAAGAAGTTCGGCATGTGACTTACCGTGAGATAGAGGCATCTTTTGGCATATCGCAGACTGCAATATATTCGATTTTGCATGAACATTTAGCTGTGAAAAAGATCTGTTCCCGATGGATTCGGCATAATTTGATTCATAATGCACAAAAAAAGGCTCGTGTTGATTGGTGTAAGGGTATGCTAAAAAAATTCAACCTAGGCACTGCAAAATCCGTATACAACATCGTTACAGGTGACGAAACTTGGATTTATTCATAGCAACCGGAAACTAAGCAACAATTCACTGTTTGGGTCTTTCGAGATAAACCGAAACCCACAAAAGTTGTTCGTTCACGAAGTACTTCCAAGAAAATGATCGCTTGTTTCTTCGGTTGTACTGGACACGTCGCAACCATTCCTTTAGAAGATCGTACAAAAGTTAATGCTGTGTGGTACACAACAATTCGTTTGCCAGAAGTCATCGACAAAATCAGGAAAAACAATCAAAAACGTCGCATCATTCTTCATCATGACAATGCAAGCTCCCACACAGCACGGCAAACAATTGATTATTTGAAGGAGAAAAACATCGAATTAATGTCTCATTGCCCGCATTCACCTGATTTATCCCCTAAAATAAATAAAATGTCTTTTTTTTGTTTCTCAATGTCAAACAAAAAATGCGTGGACAACGATTTTCATCACCTCAAGAAGCTGTGGAAGCCTTCGAAAACCATGTTTTTGAGATACCAACTTCAGACTGGAAAAAATGTTTCGATAATTGGTTTGAACGCATGGAAAAGTGTATAAATCTTAAAGGCGAATATTTTGAAAAGCAATAAAACAGTTTGTTTCAAAATAAAAAATTTCTTTTTTAATTTTTATAAAAACTTAAAATGTAGCCCTCGTAACACTTCCATGTTGATAATATAGGAACTACCTCCACCTAATAAGTACTATATCGTGCCCTGGATTAACGGGGTTCTACTGTGTGTCTATTAACTAGCCTTTTTGTTTAATTATGTAAGCCCACAAGTGACAAGTTGTCTGTGTCTCAATTAAATCGGGGGTATCAGTGGGAGGAGTTATGACCTTTAACTGTTTCTTTCCTGTGTTTTTATTCCTGTTGCTTCAGGAAATTCCCATTTAAATTAGCACATCTGAGACTTCCAACAAACGGACGCCTTCATAACACACCCTCACAAAAAAATAAAACAAAAATAATTTAAATATCATAAAAGTCAGTGGCGTAGAAAATTAAAAATAAGGAAAACGAAAAATATGTGCTTTTGAAACAAATAATGAAAATTTAATTTGGCTTTTCAGACACTTTTAGCCACACTAGTTTATTTTAATCTGTTTTGTTACGATATACAGGCTCTACTCTGTTCAGAATCAAGAAGTAGAAATCCTGCAATGTTCACGTGATAATTTTGTCGAACTCCCATCGTTCGTTGGCTGTTGAGCTGTTATACCCTTATCACACTAGAACTTTAAGATCGGATGTTAAAGTGAATGTATCTTTAAACGCTAATGTGAAACCGTATGGCCTCGTCTAAATACAAGCGATGTTTAAGACAGAGATCTGCGTCTTAAACATCGTCCGCATTGCCAACTTAATTTCTATTACAAAAAAATACTCCTTGAATTTGTGCTGTCAACATTTTATATTATCATAAACAAGAATACTGTATTATATCGAAGTTATAAGAAGTTTATACTTATTGTTATAATAAAATTATTTATTTTAATAATGTGTTTAATAAAATACAGAGCTACAATAATTGAGATAAAATGTATCGACTTACATGTTAATACAGGTGTAATATATTCTTTATTGTAGTGTCTTTATTGTAGAATGAAATGAAATATCCATATTTGTTTATAATAATTCAAAATGTGCGTCTGCGCAGACAGTTCAAAACTAGTAATTTCATAACGGTAACTTAAGGACAAAATTACTGTAGCTGATGACAGCACCGGAGATTTAAACATCAAGTGTGAAAGCATCCGATGTTAAACATCGGTGAACTTTAAGTTCACTCGTCTTAAAGTTCTAGTGTGAAAAGGGTATTAGCCGTAGTAACTTCAATCTTTCACGTGATTTTATTACTATTTCTGCATTTCTAACAGGGTATAGCACTCTGGGCGGACAGTCTTGTGGTAGAAATGATCGAGAATATTCTCAAAGCAGCACTGAATTTTGTCCAAATGTCCAAATAAAATGTCTAGCACTTCTATTGTTGATTACTTATGTGTTTATTTTCATAAATACAAATTTAAAATTTTATAATTACAAAAAAAAAAAAAAATTATCGCGTGTTCAAAATATTCCCTATTTTCATCCAAGCACTGTTGACTTCTTTTTCTTCTATGTTTGTTGGCTTGGGTTTCCCATTTCGCCAATGCTTAGCTGCAATATGAATTACAAATTTCTATTTATAGCATGTAAGTAGAGTAGGATTGTGCTGCATATTTCCAGTATTTGCTGTGAGTTGGTCGTGTTAAAATAGTGTTTATGGCTAGAGCCCTGCGCGGATATGTTTTTCTGTATCCGCATCCGATCCGCATCCGCATATACAGGATCCGCATCCGATCCGCACCCGCAAAAATGTCCGCAAAATCCGGACAGGATTTGCTGTCTGTTTGGAAATATCTAACATGTTTCGCCTTATTTGGCATATCGCTGTTTTAAAACACTACAAAATTTTTTAAATTTTATCATATTAATATTACTTGGTCCAGAAATATGTTTTCTATCTAACGTCGTACTGAGATTATATAGGAGATTAAAAAATAAATATGGAAATTACAATTATTCGACTCTTAAATCAAGTTTATATAAAATGTAAAACTTTGAACAGCAATATCTCAGAAACTTAGTTTTTTAAGACATCTCACTGTTATTTTAGAGCAGCGATGTTTAGAAATAATTAAACAGATTAATTTATCACATTTATGACCAATAAATAACAAAGAAAGTCCTATAAGATCAGCAAATTTAAAAAAATAAGTTCTTAATAATAAAACTAAATTCTTAAATTTATCCTATTATTAAACGATAAAAGTTATGACGATTTCAAGAATTTTAAGATATTTTTATTTTTTTTAAATTTGATATGAGCTTCTATGTTTTTAAATGTGCCAAATTACCATGGTTAAACTTTACTAATATTTCCAAAAAGCAAAATAAGGCGATACATAATTATTTTTAAATTAATAAACGCAATAAATCCAAAGAAATTGTTGTATCTACGACTGTTACATAAACTCTACTATATTTAACTATTTAAGTAAGCGTAAAATAGGTCTTTATGGGAAGAGTAAAAAAAGTAAAAAGTGCCGTAACGTATTATTATTTCACTCTTGCCATAAGCACAATACAAAGCCAGCGATACATTTTTGGGGTTCTAAACGCGCTTTCCGTAGAAAAAAGCGTCCAACCGAAGATTTTATGTTCACGCGGATATTGCGGATAAGCGGATATGATATATAATCAGCATCCGATCCGCATATCCGATAATTTATCCGCATCCGCAGAAAAATGGCGGATATCCGCGGATTTGCAGGGCTCTATTTATGGATAATGGTGTCCCATTATTCGATGTATAGTTAGTTGAAATTCTTTACGCACTACAACAAAGGCTATTTGCGCCTAGGTAGCCTAATAAATATCACATAGTTGATCTGAATAATCATCATTATGAAAGTGGTATAACTGTATAGGTTTTGTATTTTTTATTTAAACTTTGATTGCCCGTGCAGCTTAGTTCTAGAGCTATTGTACGTATTTATTTGTAGGGTCTTCCTAAAAAATATTGGGGAAGGGCACAATTTTTGCCCCGGGTCAAACAATGTCTAAGGACGGCCCTGGATTTTAGTACAGTACAGTGCTCATCATTCTTGTGGCTTCTTAAAATTTATATGAATGGAAGAATTTTTATATAAATAAATTAATCTGTTGAATATTATCTTAAACAGAGCAATTATAAATACTTCAAATAAAAATAAAAATTCTTTAAATTTTTAAGGTAATTATCGTGTTTTGCATATTTAAATAAGTTTATTTTTTTAAACGAGAACTCTAAATCAGTTATAGCCTGAAGGGAACTCGTTCTGAACTGATTTAAAAATTTATTACAGGTGTAAAATGATATATTTTAGCCGTTGGTTAGATTTTATTGTCTGGAAACTAATGAGCTCTATTTAGTAACTTGCATAATATATTAGAATAGAAAGTTGACTAGTTATAATCTTAAAGAGACTGTACAGTTGATATATTATATAACACATACGTATCAAAAAATCACACTATTATAACTAAAAAAATTCTAGATACAGGGATCGAGGCAGTCATTTTCAAATATAGCCATACCTCGCATAGTCCGAATTATTGGTTCTGCCAATATCCCGGACTGTTTGAAACCGGACTTAGGAGGAACTAAATACATACAAAAAATTGTATGTATTAAGTATGATACTCTCTCAGAAGCGCATTTGTTCCTCATCTACTCAATAATGCATATTTTTCACTCAAAAATAGAGAATTTTAGAAAAAAAGTGATAATTCCGTCATTGAGACAAGAATAGTATATTCTGTAACAAGGTTGGAATGAGAAAATTCGATGCGAGTGGAACATTCCGAGCGCGAGCCGCAGGCGAGCGTGAGAAACCACGAGTATCGAATTTTTTCTTCCAACCGAGTCACAGACCCTACTTTCTCCACGACCACCAGAAAGAAAAAAAAATTAACAAATAATTATTTTAACAAACATTTTATCTTAACACCTAATTTATATTACATAACAAATTAATCAATTAATTAAACTATTTTTTTTTATTTATTATTTGTTTAATTTTAATTTAATTTGCCGCACATCGGCCACTATTTTAGGTTAGGAAGTTATGTTGCATTTATTTAATGTAAACGTTGCATATATCTTAATGTAACCCTACAAAAACAAAAGACAACAAGTATGGAATAGTTATGCCATAACAAGTGATGGAATGAAATACACGCAAAATGCATAAGAAGATAAGTGCTTTAGAATAACATTCCAACTCTTGTGTTAGAATATTAACTTTCTGTAGTCAAAATTGGTTTTAGAATTGGTAAATTCTATAGTGGTCGTGGAGAAACATACATTCATTACGAATACCTTAGACCAGGGGTCGGCAACCTTTTTGTCAATAAGGGCGCAATATAAATTCAAATGTTATTGAGGGCGCATAAAAACGTTAAATATGTAAACACTGGTGGTTCGCAAGGTCGTCTAATCTAGCGCTGATCGCTCAAGTCGAATCACAAATAGATGCGATGTGGATATTGGGCTCAGTATGTGTGTGTCTCGATAGCGAGGGCGCATAAAAATCTCACCGAGGGCACCGTGTTGCCGACCCCTGCCTTAGACAGACGATAGAATTAAAGAAAGCTTTTTGCCGTTGAAGGTTCAGAGAATTTTAAATAATCAAGACGAAAACACTAAAATCGAGTTTAAGAAATGTTCTACCGATTTCTACAACGAAAAGAAATCATACATAGAAAACTGCATAAAACCTTTACAACAATTTAATAAGTTTGACTGGATGTTTTTGCCTAATATAACTGAGAATACTCCATGGACTGCAAATGAAAATACGGTTTTATTTTGACAAGAACATCGAAATTGATGACATAAAATTAATAGAATAGTGGGTGAATTTAAAAACTTTCAGTCTAAATCTAAGCGACCAAGACAAGCTTTTAACGGAAAATTAACTTGGGCTTAATTTTTTTAAAACGTCGAATGCTCATTTAGTACGCGGAATTATTGAAGAATGCAGTTATTTTTTTTTTTTGTTTTTTCATGCCAGCTCATAATGCCAACGTAAAGAGAGTGTTTTCACTAATTTCTCAACAGTGGACGAAAGAAAGAAACTCACTGAACACAAAAACGGTTTCGTCACTAATCAAAACAAAATATAATTTCAAAGATTTTAATTGTGTTGATTTTAATAAATTCTTACTGAGCAAGGAAAGTATTTCGAATGTTATAGGGCAGACTGAAAAGTATAAAATGTAATAAATTGATGTTTTCAGTTCCTTTCATTAATATTAGATTATTTATTTTTTTAATATTAATTGAATTAGTTGAAGGCACTCGATGAAACATTTTAAAAAAATTTTAAAAAAAAATCGGTTTATTGTTTCAGAAATTATTTAATTAATTGATACGTATTTCGACTTACAAAGTCATCTTCAGAATAAATAAATCACATACATTACTGAAATATATACCAACAGGTAGGTACAATAAACAAGATAATAAAGGAAAAAGGTGTTAGAAGCGGAGAACTAATGAGTTCTAGTTGTTCATTCATTAAATTTTTGTTCTTGGAAACAGGTTAGGTTTAGGTTTTTAATTTATTATCTTGTTTGTTGTACCTACCTGTTGGTATATATTTCAGTAATGTATGTGATTTATTTATTCTTAAGATGACTTTGTAAGTTGAAATACGTATCAATTCATTAAATAATTTTTGAAACAATAAACCGAGTGTTTTTATTTTAAACTTATTTATGTTTTGTTTCTACAGCAGTAAAATTGTATCTTTAATTTTTAGAAGATTTATTTTTGTTCCTAAATAGTAGAGATTTAATTTAATTCGTTGGCATCGTTTTGTTTTACTGTTTTTTTGTAAACTGACTAATTTTATAAGAAATAAATAAATGAAGAAAGACACTGTATAACAATTTGAACCTATTTCTTTAGTAAGTAAAATAAGAAACATTATCTGACAAGAATGCCCGGGGTTCAAGCTAAAAAATCCGGGGTTTTCGAACTCGTTGTCCTGGTTTAATGATTTTACAGATGGCATCCCTAGGTACATGTAAAAGAAAATTCATCTAACTTTACAAAAATTTATAATACACACACTTACAATATCCGGAGTAAACGCAATCTAAGGTTACCGAAACTAAGATTAAGTAAATTAAAAAATGGTTCCTATCTAGCCGCAATCCTGTTTAATCATTTACCACATGAGATAAGCGTTTTAAATCTAAAGAGTTTTCAACTTAGAATGAAATCCATACTGACCGAAAACTGTTTATATTGTGTAAGTAAATTTTATACTATCGACTTTTCAAAATATTTTTATTTTATCTAATCTCATTTTAATATGTTGTAATGTAATTGTAACCTGTTTTTTATTGTAATTTATCCAAAATGACCTGTACGAGGTATGATCAAAAAGTTCGTGCATTTTTTAATTTACTAAACAATATTTATTTATTCATCAATTTTTATATTGTCCTCTTCAAAATAATCCATAATAATTTTTTACAGTCATCAAAACACTTCTGAAACGCAGATTTTGGTATAGCGTTTAGTTCCTCCAGCGATTTTGCTTTTATTTCTTCAATAGTCGTAAAAGGTTGTCCTTTCATTGTTTTTTTTTTTTTTTCATTTTTGGGAAAAAAAGGGTGGTTGCAGTATCACTACGGTTCTATTTTTGAACAGAAAATCTCGAATAAGCAATGACGTATATAAGATAGTGCGTTATAATAGTACAATTTCCAAGTATTGTTCTTCCACAAATCTTGTTGTTTTCTAAAAAGTGCTTTACGCCGCCGACGTAACAAGCTCAAATAGTATTCTTTAGTAACTGTAACATATTGCGGTAAAAATGCATGGTACACAATACCACGATAATCGAAAAAAACAGTGAGAAGAACTTTAACATTCGATCGAACTGGCCGTGCTTTTTTGGGTCTTGGTTCATTTGGAAGCTTCCATTGAGATGATTCAGCCCATAACCAAACACCCTCGTCTCGTCACCCATTATGATGTGCTGGAGCAATGTTGAGTCATGGGCGACAACATCTATCATTTCCTGAGCCACTTCTTTACGACACATTTATTATTCAAAATTTAACATTTTCCAAACAAATTTTGCTGGCACTAGTCTCATGTCCAAAACATTGGTGAAAATTTCTTCGTATGAACCATTCAATATATCAACTTCTTCAGTAACCTCTAATCGTAATTCGACAGTTATCAGGAATTTTTTTCTTAACTTCTGTTTTTGCCGGTGATTGAAGTGATGGAAGTGCTGGGTCTCCCAACTCTAACATCATTTACAACAGATTCACGGCCATCTTGAAAGCGTTTATACCAGCGTGTCCTAAACTAGACCCAGGAACTTTTTTTTTGGTCATCACTCTGTAGTTTAGAAGTGAGGACCTTTTTTTTGTCATTACACTTTGTAGTTTAGAAGTAAGGACTTTTTTTGTATTTTCATATTTTCACCTGGCTAATAAAATTAAAATGAAAAATTGAAAAATGATATAAACCAATGTATTGACTTGGGGTGCCGCGGAAAATTTTTAATACTTTAAGGGCGCCAGGAACCAAAAGAGTGTGGGAACAACAGGTTTATATTATTTGTAAATAGCTCGTTCATTTATACTCGCTCACCCAATGACTTCTGCAACATTTCCACTACTTTACAGCCTGGATTTCATTTTTTACGCAAAATTTAATGCATATTCTTTGATCCCTCTTTGAAAAATCGCCGAATATACAGAAACACAACTTCTTTAATTAGCTGTCAAATCTAAAATACACATACAATATGGCTGCCAATTGAGACAGTCGTCAAAGACAGATTAACCAACATGATAACAAAAAAGTTTATCAATCCGACAAATTTAGCGCCGGAATATCAAAAATTGCACGAATTTAATGATCGCACCTCGTATGTATTTTAGGGTTTCTGGACTCGACTCGACTTATTGACGTCATATAAATAGACACAGCACGCTCTATACCTTAGCATTGTTTGTTATGAAGCCAATACCCTGCGGAGACGGAAGGGGGATTTGCTCCGAGGAGTATAACAAGTTGCCTAATATGCAATTATTTTATTCAACTATTGCTAAGAAAAACGCCGGCGTTATATTGTGTTTATGATTGTATTGTTGTGTTATTTTTTCTATTTTACTATTTTACCTTTTCATCATCTTTCAACTTTTAATAATATTGCCGTAAATTGCATTGTAAGAGTTGCGAACTGTATTTCAACTACGTAGTATTTTAAATACTAAAAGTTAATGTTTAATTAAAATGTTACATATAGTTTTTTCTAAAAAAATGTAGTTGTATTCAGTACTTCGAATACATCAGAAAAGTATTTTACCCAGCATTGTATTGTATACCCAGTATTTCTCAAATATTTCTATATTAACATAAAAAGCAATTAAATTGTTATATCTAGTTTTAAAATTTAAGTTTTGAAAATAAATAAATTGATTAATAAATAAATTTCAGTACATATTCTTTTTAATTTCTTTAACGACCACAAATTTCAGTTGACAATCTTATGATGTAATAAATAATTCTAATTTTAACAAATTTAGTATTTTATTTTTTGATACAAAAACTTCATCTATGAGAATCATTATTGAGCTCCAAAATATTATATATGTTTTCGCTTAAATTTCAGTTTAGATTTAGATCCGGACTCGACGAGTTTTCAAAATTTAGGACTCAGACTCGCCGAGTCCTAAAAACTTGTACATTCACTTGTACTGTCAGTCTGTCTGTCTGTCTGTCTGTCTGTCTCTCTCTCTCTCTCTCTCTCTCTCTCTCTCTCTCTCTCTCTCTCTCTCTCTCTCTCCACCTCTCTCTCTCTCTCTCCACCTCTCTCTTTCACTCTGCTTATGCACTATCACTTGGGTAATATTAATTAAATTTACATAAAATCATCATTAACCACTCTTTACTTCTTTCGAAATGTACCAAAATTAAAATCATTTAATTCTAAAATCCTTTTTTATCAAATAAAGCCGCAGAATTTCAGGGTTCTCAAATCACCCAACTTTGGGACATATTAATTAGATCTTTGATAAAAGCGTTGCCGAAATGGTTTATAAATTGACATCCTGTCTTGAAGAAGCTACCTTAATAGCCCATGTCACTTCCTTTTGAAATGGCACACCTGTCATTATTTTGGCGCTCTGATGAGATAGATTGGATTTTTTTATGTTTTTACCCTCAGTTGATGATGACAAATGATTGCAAAATGAAACGGAAATGGTTTTATTCTTGTTGTAAAAAGAAATACAGCTTTTACTTTTAACAAATGAAACATTTTTGGCAAGAAATTTCAGAATGTATGTGATCGATAGTTTTGCAAACCAAGGTACTACAAAACTTTGGTTTAAGAAAAAAAAAATGTCAAGTTTGAATTTTACCACATTTTAGGATGTCAATTTATTTTAAAATCAATTTACGACTAGTAATTTAAGTATTAATTGCTTTCATTTAATGCCCCATTTGAAATAAAATTTATTTATTATCACTGCCCAACAAAATAATTTTTTTATCTTAGTGCCGGAAAAGTAAGAACTGATTTTGGATATTTTTTATGTGCTGATTCCGAAAATACCTGACTCTTTTTCGTAGCAGCTCTAGTTTTTGAGATACAGAGTAATTGATTTTAGTTTTTTATCTAAAAACGGTAAACTTCCTCCTTGGACAGCAAAGTGGATATACAAAATATCCTTGTTTTTTTATGTTTTTGTGACAGCAGAGCTAAGGATCAGCACTGGGTTACCGGAAATTGGGTGATTTCCATTAAGAAATGTCATAATTCAAGAAAAACAAAACGTTGTCAACGAACCTTTGGTTGCGATAGAGAAAATTATATTTCCACCCTTGCATATCAAGTTTGGGCTTATGTAGCAATTTTTGAAGGCTTTATATAGAGATGGACTTCGTGTAGGCTACTTGACACGTAAATTTCCTGGGATTAACTTTGAAAAACTGAAATCCAGAATATTTAATGGTCCTCAGATAAGGCAACCTACTGAAGATCCACAATCTAATCCAACCGCATCAATGAACGAGATTGAATCTAATTCTTGGTGTTCATCTATTCAAGTAGTACAAAATTTTCTTGGAAATCATAAGGCTGAGAATTAGTGGAAAATATACTTTCCAACTTTAATATTCTCGTAAAACAGGCTAATATAGCGTATCTCAAAAACTAGATTTGATAGACCAAATCTGACGGCTATTTTGGATTCGGTGCCCAAAAATTACCTAGAGACAGTTAAAAACTCGCAGGCACCAAAATGTCTGTTGGGCTGTGTTATCTTCATCAAACAACTTAAGTAAGATATGTGCGAGCATCAAATCAATTTCCAAATGATCATAACTACTAAAAATTCCATAAATTTCGAAAATGTCATGTTCTATTATTTCGGTTGACATCAATACGTATTTACCTTGAATTTTTCAGAATTTAGATTAACCTCTCTGAGATGAAGATGTGGGACAATAGCATTTTATTTAACAATCATATAATGGGGGCTATATTTTACGAGGATGAAGTTTATCACCCGAGCCATAGAAAATAATTGCATTATTTATGCCATCTTGTAAACCAATCGACGCATATTTGTGTACGACGCGGCAAAATGCAACTAAAGGTTCAGTTTTTTTATTCATGTTTTTAGCTTTTTTGTTCTATTATGAAAATTACTTAGAGTTATAATTGTACTTCGTGTTCTATGTTTACCGCCATCTTGCACCTGCTGTGGATCTCAATGCTGCGGATAAAAATGATTTTATCCGCATTTTTTATGATCTTCGTAAAAATCACGTGTATCAAGTGGTATTCCATTATCATTATTTATAGTATTTTTCGATGAAAGTTCTGAACTATAAACAAACATGTTGAAATAAATGTATATAGTATAAAACAGTCTGACGAGCAAGAAAACGGTATTCCAAAAACTGTCTGTCAAAAAAGTATCTGAACGCTTATTTTGACGCCTCTAACAGCGTGGTGCCCTGGGCTTGTGCTCCCCTCATCCCTGCCCCTGATATTTGCAGATTCTGCCTACAAAACCCCAAAAAGGACCAAAACGGAAGACCAAGAGCAATGTGGAGAAGGACTTGAAATAACTGGCCTAGAACCTGCGTTCTAACTTACAGGGTTCATATAATTCCAACATCAACGGCTACTAGCGTTTACTATTTAATCTTATAAACTCTTAACCCAGTTTTTACGATTAACAGTAATTAAAAACAGTGTCATTAGCACAGAAGGAAGATGTTTAGTAATTATATATTTTTAACAAACTTTTATATATAGAATCCCTTTTATTAATATAGGAAATCGTCTTATATTTTCTTTATATTTTTTTATATTTATATATATTTACCATCACTAGATGTTTTTTAAATCTTTTTATCCCTTTCTTAATGTACTTTTAGCTCCTAACAGTAATTTTGAAAAACGTCTAAGAAGAAATTGATTATAGATCCCAGATAACAATTGACAAGATGCACTCGGACGTTCTGTTGAAACTGTCGGCAAGCCGAGCACGCGAGGTATTGTATTTCTCGGGGGCAATCAGGGGGCAATAATTACTGAAGATGTGCCATATCAGATAGCTGTCAATACCTCTGAAACAAACAACTGAAAAATTGATTTTTACTGGTTTTAAATTTGGTTAAAATGATTTTTAAAAGATTCGTTCATTATATAATTACCCGCATGTCCGTTTTTGAGTTGTGTAGGACCCTGATCAAACGTGTCAAGTAATATAAATCGTGCACAATCAACATCAGATCGATATAACGGTCTAAGGGTCATTATCGAACCGATATGATCGTGCGAAAATAATATATAAGTGGACTACATCACACATTTGTGACCGTTTGACAGAATGTCAAAAATTATAGTAGTATAACAACCAGAATCTAACGGGGGCAGTGTCAGATTAACCTAGTAGCAAAAAGGTATGATATGGGCCCCGCACAAACTATATACGCTATTCAGTCTCAGTGGCGGCTGAGGCAGGGTGGCACTGGGACAGTGACTTAAAAATTTTGAATAATAAAACTGAATTTAAAATGTCATTTATACTTTAAAATTGCATTAAATTAGTTAAATATATCTGCATACATTTATTTTTATTATATCTAATTCAAATATTTTTCATACAAGTGTTAGATTTTAAAAATTTAGATCTAGAAAACAATACTCAAGTGGACATTACTCGTAGTGTCCAAATGCACAGTGTTGCCACATGCGATATCTGATGTAATTATCTACTAGTTCGTATGTTTTGATTTACGTAAAACTATATATATAAAATATTTTATTGCCAGGCAATTAAAGTACAAATTTAAAAAAATAAAATTACATAGTGGTTATACATATGCCTAATTGTATTTCTATGTATTCAAGTATAAATATTTTATTATTTTTTAACAATAGTGTTTAATACTATGTTGCCACACACAATTAGTTACGCCGGGAAAAAGGGCAAAACCCAGCACTTTGTTACGTAAAACTAAATACAATGTAAGTATATGTTGTCGACCTCAGAAGTATGAATAGTTTATTAGATTTCGGGATGGTAGGTCAGGAACAAAGAATTACTCCGTATTGACGTAAACTAGTTTCGATAACCTTATATTATCTTCTTCAGTACAATTTTAATAAAAAATTGATGTGAAGTGTGAATTTTCACACATTTCAGGGTTTTGCAGGTATTTAATAACTGAATGATGATTATTTGGGATGCCAAAACAAATTTTATGTCAAAATATTTTTTTATGAATTTTAATTCGAATGCCTAATACCATTATTTAAGTTTCTAAATATGTGCAGTATTTTTTTTACATAGCAAGGTTCATTAAGATTTTGAAAATTGCGCCTATGGCTTCTATTGGTTGCTTAAATCATTAGCCCCGCTCTCTGATTTCGTATACATCAAACAGAATTAAATTACAATTTCAACACTTCCCACTGGTTATTAAATTTACGCTTTTAAAAATTAAATGCAACATTTACCAAAATATAACTAGAATTTTGACAAAATAATTTAAACAAAAGAAAACTGCAAAAAAAAAATTGACAGGATTCGAACTCTAGTTTGCAAGTTACCTGTTTGAAAAATTAGAAAACCAATGATTAAACGCACATCGCTATGAGCGCTGACGTATTAACATGGTTACATAGCGAATTAAATATTTAACATATTTTGGTTAAAAACACAAAACATGCATTATTTTCCGAAAACATAATCTGATCAAAAATTCCTGTTGTACTATTCCGGTTCACACCAATATACATTACTTAGAATTTTTTCAGATTTTTAGTTTAAACCATCTGGGCTGGACAATTTTGACAAAAATCGCATCAAAATAATTTATTTTGCAAAAATTAAATTTTGATCGTTAATCCACGTACTAAGGGCTTTCATTTGATACACTACTCAGAATTTAAAAAAAAATATTCTTTTTTTCGTTTAGCACGTATTTGTTTATATTTTTAGGGGGATATGTTTTTTAGATGTTTTAGTATTTTTCCTATGTGCGGGTCAAAAAGTTGTACAAGCATGCCAAATTTCAACTCTCTAGGTTTAGCCGTTTGGCTACAATTTTTACCGAACAGACAGACAGACAGACAGACAGACAGACAGACGACAAAATGACGGTATAAGGGTTTTTTGGTCATACCTACAAAACCCTAAAAATGAATGTGATTAGTACCTATTAGTTGCCATTTTTTTTGTTAATTTTTGTTGAGAGTGATATAATTTCTTGATGTCCAATCCATATTGTATTTCCAAATCTGTATCGAAATTCTTTGTTCCTGACCTACTATCCCGAAATCTAATAAAATATTCATACTTCTGAGGTCGACAACATATACTTATATAACAAACCTGGGGATTAAACAAGAAACGATATGACGCTTACTACAGATTTAAAGCTGATTCTTGTGCGATTTGATTTAAATTAATGTCAGTTTAATATGCATTTTTCTCAAAATTTTTGTGATGTTATGGTACTTAACCGTGTATTCGTTGAATTCAGAATAAAATTCCCTTCCGAACAAAAATATGAAAAAAATATGTTCTCATTTAAAATAAGAAACATGGGTTCCATATTTGGAGTACTACTGATCATAAAAAAATTTTGTTAACCGTTTTGTAATAGACTTGCAAAATGGTATTTCTTTGCTAATTTAACCAACCTCGTAGCTCTTATAGTTTTCGAGATAGCAATGGTGGCACACTTTGATTGAACACCCTGTATACTTTTTCGATTGGATGAATATTTGGGGAGTTATGGGGAGACACCCTAAAACTAAAATCTTGACATATCTCATTATTATTTACTTTACATCAAAAATGTGTATAAGGAAACTTTTTTTCTTCTCTTCAATGCAGTTTTTAATAAGAGATATATTTGGGGAGCTATGGGGAGATCTACCTATAAACGAAGTATTTCACTTATTATTTACAAAACATACTTATATTTTTACTTATTTATTTATTTTTTTTTATTTATTTCCATTTATACAAAACTGATTTAGAATAGAGAGTCGATAATTTTCTGTTCTACTTTAAATTGAAATATCTCAATTATCATTTACGTTACAGCAATAACGTACGTTATAAAAACCGTACGAAGTACGGGCACTCCAGCTAGTCTTCTATATTAATAAAATTAGAGGCTGTTTTTGTTTTTTTTTCCGGTCTCATATTTGGTTTCTACACGTTTCAGATGATTATTATAGATAATCCGAGATAATATCCGCAAAAAAATCAATTGTTGTTTGTCTGTTTACTTGCACACGGGCGGCTGATACCCACGCGGTGGTCTTAAATACTGTATCAATTTAACTTTGACAATAGCAAGATCCGAAACTACAGTCAGTAAAATAAATAAATGAAACATTTTATTGTTTAACAATCTTTTATCGATGAAGATGGATTTGCCGAACAGTGTCCAAATTGATAAAAATATATTCTGCTTAAATGTTTAATTTTTAATTTTGATTTTTATTTTCTTTTTTGACGTTTTCTTGAGTTTTGTTTAATAAAAAAAAATCTGGAGATGCGGGGGATCGAACCCCGGGCCTTTCACATGCAAAGCGAACGCTCTACCACTGAGCTACATCCCCGACATGAGAAGTGCTTGCTTTTACAAGAAATATAAGTGAATACCTTGATTTAATAAATATTTAAAAAAAAATTTATATCGAGTGTGATTTTTCACATATTTCAGGATTTTAAAGGTATTTAATAAGCGTAAGAAGCCAATAGAATGTTGAATATCTAGTACAATATTTTTCCTATAACCAAAACAAAATGAGTTTTCTGATAATCATTTTATATTTTATTCCTTAATTTAAGTATTCAGAGCTATCATTTAATTTTTTTAAACTATATTTAAATAATTTACGATAATTTAGTTACAATAAAATATTAATTAAAAAATTCCAGCAAGAAAAAAATCTAGATTTAATGCATTTAGAGACAACTTTGAACCCCAAATGAAAATTGAAAGATAGTATGAATTTCTCAAAAATGATAGGAGCTATGAAAATTTTGAGGACGGTAACATACAAATTAGAAACTTGTATGAATTCAAACAGAAAAGTTATAAGCTAAAAAGTAAATCGACCAAAATCAGTTTTTTGCTCGTATCAAGTGACCTGTGCATTTTCCCGGAAAACCAAATACATCATTAAAATGGCCAACTAAAGTTCGTTCTACATTATACTTTTTTGCGAAGCACTACAGATTTTTTGCGTAGTACTGACGTAAAATGTATAATGTGAAACACAATACTTCCTTCCAACTTTCGACACTACACTACAAACTACACTATTTTCAAAACTACCTCCGGTCAAATTTTTGGGTGACACTTGTATATTTCTCAGTCGTATCAACTACCAACTTTTTAGTTTTTGTTTACAACTTTACTTTTAGAAGTTTATTAAGTTGATAAGAAGTTATAAGTAATATAAATTTATCACAATTTAACAATATTTATAAATTGGTTACTAGAATTGGTTCTATAACCAAACTGTTGTTTGCCACCTGAACCTAGAATTTTTTAAGTTGGCAGTGAAGAGTATCACAAAGTAATAAAAGATGGAAGGTATCGCTGTCTCTTATTTTTTCCCCCACTATATTCTGTAGTATCAAAAGTTGAAATGACGTCAGAGTTGGATGGTATTGAAAAAAGTATAATGTAGAACGGAGTTTATGCGGCAACTTTGCCCCAATTTAACCGACCTCGTATCTGTGTATTAATGTGTTCTGTGCCTCGTATTACGGTTCACGAGATCTCAATGGTTAGGCTCGAAAAACGGGCAGCCTGTATATATCTACATGTCCTGTGTGTTGTTCGGGTTGTTCATTTATTAGGGACTTTTTTTAGTTCCTAATTATTCCCAAACTTTTGTTATGGGAATATAAAACTATTAATTGTAGAGTATCATTTTTCTAAGCAAAAAAGACTTGTGAAAATTTTCCCATAGAGCACAAGTTCAATGGGTTCTTTGGCCTCATGGTAATATTTTTTTATTGGGTTTGTTTTCGCAAAATTTTGACCTTGAATTAACCGAAATGTCCCATGTGTTTTTATGTCAATGCTAATGTTAACTGTTCAACATATGGTAATACATTTGCTTACAGCAAAACTGAATCATTCGACGCGACAAATTCTTCATTTTAAAATAGAAACATATACTCCCTCTCTCTCAAAAAAGTCACTTTTGTAAGGTTTTTTCTGATTCTTGTTAATTTTGTTTCTATATTCTATGGATTTATTGTTAACTATGATTTAAGTATATAACAAAAATATTACTGATTTTTCAACGTTATTAAATCGTTGCAACATGAGTTATGATGGTTAAAGGTAAATGAACTAAGGAAGGCAATCAAAACGGCTTTCGACAAAATGACGATAACAAAGTTGGATGATTATTTCTTAACATTACAATTATACATAGAAAGAGTATTATCAATTGGAAGCAATACTTCTTGGAATCAAATTACACAGCCCAACAGACATTTGGGTGCCTGCGAGTTTTTAACTGTCTCTAGGTAATTTTTGGGTACAGAATCCAAAATAGCCGTCAGATTTGGTCTATCAGAGTTTTTGAGATACGCTATATTGGCCTCTTTTACAATAAAATATCTTATTTCTTGTGTATTTTTCACGTTATTACTGTTACTATTTGCTCCAACTGTCAGTTACAAACACAAAACAGACAAAGTAAGGTATTTATTTCACAAAGTAGATAAATATACATTCATCACTTATCACTTAAAAATGTTCTTTTGTACGACTTTCTAGCATGGAGCTTACCAGAACAGTCTTTCTGAAGACTCCAACAGTAGTAGGCCATCACGTGGCTATCTTATCTTCCTTGATATCTATCTTCCATAGTTTTATGTCCAGATGGAATCTTTCTCCCGGTTCTTCACTAAAATCACCTAGGTTTTCTGGTAAGTGGTAATACAACCGAGAATATTAAAGTTGGAAAGCATATTTGCCACTAATTCTCTGCCTTATGATTTCCAAGAAAATTTTGTACTACTTGAATAAATGAACACCAAGAATTAGATTCAGTCTCGTTCATTGATGCGGTTGGATTGGATTGTGGATCTTCAGTAGGTTGCCTTATCTGAGGACCATCAAATATTCTGGCTTTCAGTTTTTCAGAGTTAATCCCAGGAAATTTACGTGTCAAGTAGCCTACACAAAGTCCATCTCGATTTAAAGCCTTCAAAAATTGCTACATAAGTCCAAACTTGATATGCAAGGGTGGAAATATAATTTTCTCTCTCGCAACCAAAGGTTCGTTGCCAACGTTTTATTTTTCTTGAATTATGACATTTCTTAATGGAAATCACCCAATTTCTGCTAACCCAGTGCTGATCCTTAGCTCTGCTGTCCCAAAGACATAAAAACAAGAATATTTTGTATATCCACTTTGCTGTCCAAGGAGGAAGTTTACCGTTTTTAGATAAAAAAGTAAAATCAATTAGTCTGTATCTCAAAAACTAGAGCTGCTACGAAAAAGTGTCAGGTATTTTTGGAATCAGCACATCAAAAATATCCAAAATCAGTTCTTACTTTTCCGGCACAAAGATAAAAAAATTAGTTTGTATTGGGCAGTGTTATATATAAGACCTACCTGCCCCGCCCGGCTTCGCTTGGGGATTATTCTTTATTAATGACCTACATTTTTTTTTAAACTTACAACATGGCTACTCGTAATTAGGTGACCGGATGGAAGACAATACTATAAAAATATGAAAGAACAGATTTTAAAAAACACATGTATCGAGGTGTATAACAGAAGGTGGGCATCAAATACAGTATTTAAAGTTTAATTTCAGTAGATTTATTGAAGTGTAATTTGTAGTTGAGCAGGTTTTAAATGCCGGGCACGTAATTTTATGTGGTACATCTGATTGTTGGTCATCTGAATTTACAATATATGGATTCTGTTTGTAAACAAGTGCATTATGTTCATTGCCTCATGAAATAAAATTAGTTTTAGTTTGACAGGAGCAGCTAAAAGTTAAATATGCAACTCGCAGGTGCAAACATATTAGTGCAGTTTTGTTTTTCTGCGACAAATGTAATGAACAAACTCGCATAGTATTAGTTACTTTTTAACTCTAAATATATTCCCATGCCTTCCTCCTGTCCTTAACCAAATCTTTTCCTAATCTGGACTTAATATTAACTTTCCCTCCATTTTTTCGGTACTATTCTACTTTAGCAAACCCACCTTACTGCGCATGCGTGCAGTGTTGGCAATAGTAAAATGTAATATATCAATTTTAATAATTTAAATTTAATATCAATTTATTAAATGAGTTTATTTATAAGAAATATAGAAATAAGTAATATTCCCTTAATTTCTACTGTGATTAGAGTTTTAATATATAAATGTAGTTTAAATTTAATTTAATATTATTTATTTTCACTTTTTTCTGTTGTAGTTATTTATTATGCATTGTATCGATATTTAATAAAAATGTAATTCATGTGGACAATGAACTGGCCCTCTGCACCACCATGTTATAAACGTATGCACAATGATACACAATTTTAATTAGGCTAATATGGGGGGAAATTTTAGTACTGTGCACCTAAAAACAAGGTACTTGGGTTAGGTTTAGTTAGTAAAAATCTAGGACAACAAAAGCCGAAAAACACAAAGTAAACTTAAAGGAGTTCGTGAGAAAAAAAAAAATATATATATATAAAGGATGTATACACTTTACAAAATATATCAACAGCAAGATAAAGGTATAACTACTGAATTACATCCTACACCGCACAAACGTTTTTTACACAAACTTTTTTAAGCTTACTTTGAGCTTTTCGGCTTCTGCTGTCCTAGACTTTTACTAACTAAACCTAACCTAATCACCCAGTTTTTAGGTGCACTAAATTATGTTCCCCCCTTTTTAATCTTTAATCGGCTGTGAATGTAATATTATTATTTATTCTTATTATAAAATACCAGAATATTAATTTAATTAGATTTATTTAACTGAAAGTTAAGCATTATTATACAAATAATTTTAATTCTATTTTGATTTTAGTTTAAATTTACTTGTTTTAATTTTACTATAGTTGGCAACATTGTCTAGTGGGTTTGCTAAAGTAGAATATATACCGAAAATATGGAATTTATATTATTCGCGCACAAATATCGTTATATCTTTAGAACTACCGAACATATTTTAAAAATTATTTCAGTTCTGAAGTATTATTAAATCGTGTACCAACCTTGTCGTTGCTGCTTATAATTTCAAGAAAATGCGTTAAATATGAACGGAAAACATGGATTCCGTTTTACTCAAGCGCACAAATTCCATTATAACTTTGGAACTACTGAACTAATTTTAATAAAACAGCCGGAAACCTCACCAGATGATCGTAGACTCCTCAGTAGATACAGATAGAAAAAAAAAAAAAAAAACGTATGAAAATCGGGTCAGCAGTTCTCGAGTGAAAATCATACATACGGACAGATAGAGAGACAGACAGACAGCGTGAGACAGAGAGACGTTGCCTTTTATTTATATAAAGATAAGAAAGAGTAGACTTGTAGAATGATATTAAATTAATGAAATTTAGCCAGGACCGTCTTATGAATTGTAAGGGCCCTAGGCTATAGTTATTTAACGGGCCCTCCTCCCAGGAGAAGTCAAGTCAAATTAAGAAAATATAGCAATTTAAATGATTACAACGATTTTGAGACCTAATTTTTAACCTTGATTATCCATTACCGCTATATTTAATTTTACTAAAATTATTGGTTGATGCAAAATTAACGACTGAGATTTTTATTGTGAGTTGAAAAATGACGTTTGTCTTACGTAATAATTATAAAAATATTCTTCTGATTTTAGGTGGAAAAAAACGCGTGTCCAAAATCATATTCATGTTCGTCATATAATGCTCTACCACTTCGAGAAAGTATGAAAAGCGGCATAGTTATTTCGCGATCTCAACGAGCTTTTCGGCAAAGGAACAATCGGTTAAAAACAAGTTGAAATATGGATCCACAAGTAAAAATCGGGTGACACAAGTCTTAAGGATGATGAAGGAAGAGGGCAGCTATCGGATTTCGACGATCAGGCAGTTTTGTCAGCCTTAGAGGATACGACAGCATGGCAACCCGGCTACTGGCCGAAAACTTCAATGTCGACCAATCCACGATCGTACGTCGCCTAAAAAAGCTTGGAAAAGTGTGGAAATTGACTGGATGGGTGCCTCGCGAACTCTCCGACAACAACAAAGCCAATCGAGTTCGAATTTTCACCGAATTGCTACAGAAAAACGAGCAATCGTCATTTTTGAATAATCTTGTCACTGGTGATGAATGGTGGTTGCTCTTCAAAAGCGTCAAAAGAAAGAAAGTTTGTGTATTTCCGGGTGAAACACCTAAAGGAATAGCAAGAGGTGCCCACAGTAAGAAGGCAATGTGGTGCGTATGGCAGGATAGAAGCGGAATCATCCATTGGGAGATCATTGCAAACGGCATTTGTTTTTGGTGGAATGAAGATGATGCACAAAAACGGTAAACGGCAATTCAACATCAACAGCGACGTATATCTATCTGGCTCAGCTCGATCGTCTCCATACAGTAATAAATCGTCTCCAAACAGCAATTTTTTCGTTGAATAAACTTGTATATAAAAAATATCGTCGTTAATTTTGTATCAACCCAGTATATTTTACATACATAAATTCTATAATGCCGAACAGGAGTTCGTGTGAAATATGAATTTCGTGATATATTTAGAATGATAATGTTATTCATTTTGTTATTTATATATTTATTTTTTTGTAAAACTAGGAACTTTACAAAATAAAATTATGACCGGCGACCGGGCCCTTTATATAAGCGGGCCCTAGGCCATGGCCTCGTTGTCCTAGGCGAAAAAACGGCACTGAATTTAGCACCTCGAAGAATAGCAATCAGAAAACATTATGAAGCAAAAAAAAATTGAAGTATTATTCCATGAGAATGATATTAATTATTAAACAGTTTCAAACACCATCCTTTAGTGACGTAGATTAGTATGCCAGTCAATGACATCAACAATGAGCCTTATTTTGTCATTTTCGTTAACTTTCAAAATAAAAACTGATATAAACAACAAACTTTATGTTTGACAATATTGTCACGTGGGTGGTTTGATTGAGAAACAACTCCTGGTTTCAACATAACAAATTTATTAAACATTTATCGAATTCACAATATAATGTTTGAATTGGTCCATGGAGTTGGGGAAGTCTTCGGTCCACCTCGTGTTGGCCAGGATCGGCTTGGACCTATCTCCGAGGCGGGGGCTACCCATCCGGGAGTCGAGGAGCCTGGAGAAGTCTTCTCCCACTCACATGGTCACTACTTGCTTGGCTCCACCCTCGATACAAGAATCTGGCGTCAGTGTCTTGGTCGTCACCTTGTGGACTAATACGTGCAGCGGAGTTGGCTATGTTCCACTGCTTCCATATTCTGTTTCATCCAGCCTTTTTGTAACGCAAGTTTAACCCAGTTCCAATATTCATTCGTCATGACAAATATTTCCCCATTACGAAAATGCAGTGTCTGCATTTCGTAATCAGGCCACATACGTCAGACGCTGACGAATAGTTTTTAATCAGACAGCTGACCGTCACAATGTCTAGATGTCGTAATCCTGACCTAGGATTACCTATTAGCAAGACAATATTAGCAAGAGATAGCATTAACGCATGAATATGCATGAACTCGATAGTGAGTTGATAAACGCACGTCAAATACTAATAAGTAGAATATCCGCTGGCGGCAGCTACATCCAATGGTAAAAATTTGAAAATGCAAAAGATTTTAAATATTTTGTTTTTGTCTATGGCTCTCCTACGCGCGTTAATAAACTACATCCTCGTGAAATATAAAAGAGTGGTTTTGACTAAAAAAAAAAAAAAACGGTTATATTCTGTTCTACTTTAAATTGAAATATCTCACTTATCATTTACATTATAGCGAAAATATACATAACAAAAATCGCACGAAGTACGGGTACGACAGCTAGTATTATATTTAGCTGCCGTATATGTATGAGTATGTGTATAGCACAATATACGTATTTATATTAAGTATTTATACGTATTTTGTAATTGTTATAGGCAGTAATCCGTGACATCGTGTGTTTCTTGCAAAAATTCAACTATAGGTAAAAATTGAGACACTCTAAGTCAGCGTTTTCCAACCTTTTTTCATGGCGGACCGTCAAGTGACCTAAAAAAGTCCGCGGACCGGCAAGATTAGAAAGTAATGTGTATCGCAAAAGTTTTATATTTTTTATTGCACGGATTACAAGTATAAGAAAAAAAAACAAATAAAAAATCAAATTGAATTAGTGAAAAAATTAATGTGGAGTGTGAATTTTCACACATTTCAGGGTTTTGTAGATATTAAATAAGTGTAAGAAGCCAACATAAAACTGAATGTCTACGAATATTTGTTCTATTAACAATATGTTGGTGTGGTGTTCAAAATTCGGTCCTCAGCTGTTAATTTTTTTTTAGTATATTTTTAATTTCATAAAAAGACACAAATTATCCTAGCCATGAATTAATTGTCAAAAATCCAAAAATTGCAATATTTTTCAAAAGAGCAATCGGATCAAAAATTCCTCTTGTACGTTTCCGGCGCAGATCAATTTACATTACCTTATATTTTTTTCAGATTTTTAGTTTAACCCCTTTGGGTAAAAGGGGGTGGAACAAGAACCTTTTTAGCACATTTTTGGCTAAAATCGTGTTTAAAAAAACGACTCTTAAAAAACTTTCGTTCCTTAATCTACATCCTAAGAGCTTTCTTTTGATGCCACACAATAATTTTTTTTTTTAATTTTTTTTATTGATGACCCAAAAAATCGTCATTTTTCGAAAAACGAATCTAATCAAAAATTCCTGTTGAACTATTCCGGTTCTCATCAGTTTTCATTATGGAGATTTTTTTCAGATTAAATATCTGGAAAAGGGGTTGATCTAAATGATCAACCCCTGTGAGAGATAGGGTGGGGGACAAAAGTTTTTTGACATATTTTTGGTAAAAATCCCATAAAAAGAATTGATTTTTCAAAAATAAAAATGAGAGACACATAAGTGACGTTATAAGGGTTTTTGATGGTCCTACCTACAAAACCCTAAAAAGAATCATATTATTACTTGAGCAATTAACAGATTAAGGACCGAGATTTTCATCTCAAAATTAAGTGGGTTATAAATTATTAGGCAATTAGTTGCATAGTAAAATGATTTTTTTTTAGTGAATAAATTCATTGCGAGATGGATATCTCGGCCCTGAATAAAAATAAAATATGTATCGTTTATTGTGGAAAGTAATTATTATTGTATTTTATAAATTAACATTTTTTGTTTTATAAACATGCACATAAAAATAATTCTGCGGACCGGCAAAAATCTCGCGCACCGGTGCCGTTCCGGGGACCAGCGGTTGGGACACACTGCTCTAAGTGACAACTATTTTAGAACAGATGTATATAAAAACAATACTTTGGAGCCTCAGAATAAAAAGGGTCTTAGCACCTGCCTAATTAATCACAATTTCACAAAAAATCTTTTCTAAATGAACTAAAAATTCCGCAATCTCTTCAGAACTGGCTACTTTTTTTTAATAATAATCCGAATATAAGGTGGCGTAACGACATATAAATTACTAGCTCGGTTGTAAGTGGGGCGTTGATATCAAAGATCTCAGCAATGAGTTGTAACAATCACAAATACTGGTTTCTTGAGACAGTTCTGCAGAAATAGAATAAGTTTTCTGATAAGTACGTTACGCCCAGTTTAAGTAACGGTACCCCAGATCCAAGATATGACAATTAGATCTGGACGATGACAGAACAACACGATTCACAGGGACGTATTCAAAATATTTCATCTCAGTAATGCCGGCCAGTGGCGTATTCAGGGGAGGCACGTGCTTTAAGGTCCAATGAAATGATAATATAACAAATTTAAAATAATTGTACAGCAAAATAACTTATGCATTTTACAATATATACAGAGCTGTAGTAATGTTTTTGGAGCCCTTGCCATATACTTAGTAGCTCCCTTTTTATATTTTTACCGACCGCCAACATATATAAGGGAGGTATTGTGATCATACCGATTTTGACATTTCGATGGATCTCCACGAATTGAGGTCCCTACATAACATTTTGACTATTTTTAGCATGATATCTGTCGGTCTGGCTGTCTGTGATGATGACAGTATAGTTTTTTAGTTTCAGTTTATTATTATATGTACTTGTTTTGTATTTTTATTTTATATGTAAGCATTTTTAAATGAAATACATATAAAGCAAATTATGCATTTTAAACTAAAAACTACGTTATTTTATAAAAAATTGGAACCAATCCTATTGAATTTATATAGGTTTACATCAAAATAATTGATTCGTTATACGGCTTTTCGCTTTGCGGCCATCTTTCCCGGAACATCTCTAGGCCATAAAGCGAGGTATGAGTGTATTGTGATCATAACGATTTTGAAATTTTTAGATTATCATGGATCTTCACGAATTGAGGTCCCTACATAACATTTTGACTATTTTTAGCATGATGTCTGTCGGTCTGTCTGGTCTGTCTCTGTCTGTCGGTTTGTCTATCGGTTCATGTACACGTACAGAGCAAATTCGGCTAAAAGGATTTTAATGAAACTTCATATTTAAGCTTCTGACATCAATGGCACGAGTTGGTCAACTTTTAGTAAAAATCGGTTAACTAGAAATGTCGGTTTTAAGTGTCGGTTTTTGAATATTTCACAACAGAGAAAAATTATTTAACAAAACTTGCTATAAAAGCAATAACTAGCAACTTTTATTTGAGACATTTTTTGATAAAGCAGCATAAATTAATCAAGTACTTTGTAATGGCGGTCGGTCCTGTGGTGGCCACAGTTGATTTTATTTCTCCTGTATTTCATTCATGCGGTCCATTTGAAATTTATTGTTGGGCTGGATTCGGCCCGCGGGTTATAGACTGGACACCATTGCAGTATATGGATCAAAAAGTGTCCCCCTAAATATTTTACTCGCCAGCCGCTACTGGAAATAACCTAAAAAATACGTAACTTGATGTAAACTTGACTATGCACTAAACCAATTAGAAGAAAGAGGCCAAACAGCTAGTAGGTCTTTACACGAATACTTTACGTCATTGTCATGAAATTATGATAAAGTTTGTGATAAACTTTTTAATACCAGGTAAAATTTGTGTATTCCGGTCCTGCATTTTTACCCTGAGGGAGATTTTTCGGTCGACTGATCAAGTACACAATATACCATACATTCGCAAATCATTAGTATATAACACAGTACCCTCAAACCACAACGGGACTCGAATTAAACCGATAAAAATCACCCCCACAATTTTATATTATTTGTTTTAGTAACCTCAATTTAAAAAAAAATGTTTTAAAATATTGATGTGATTAACAGGCACCCACCGAGATATAAATGATAACCATTACAAAAATGACCGATCAAATTTTTAGTAGGACCCCCTGATGCGGGGGATGCTGTGTTTTAATACCCATTTATTACGAGGGTTATATTTTAAATAAAAAAAGGGTTGAAAATATTAACCGGTAGATACGTGTCGTTTACAGTCAACCACTATATTTCTCGGGTCTTAATTCAGCTGTATAGATTTTTACTGCAACTGCTTTCTTTCTAATGGGGTATTTTAAACAAGATATGTTAAGATTACAGCGGTGTTATTGCTTTAGACCAGTGGTATTCAATCTGTGCTCCGCGGAACGTTTTCATTGGTTCCGCAACTTTAATTAAATGGTTTTATTCTGTTTTGTAATGACTCTGCTTGTATGCAACGATTTTGGTAAATTTTGAAAATTGAATAACTTTAAATCTGAGGGTGCTACAAAATTTTTAATCACCATTTTCATCATCAGTAGGTCATATTTATTCCAAAACAGGTAATTTTACTTATCGACAAAAAGTTCAAATTTGTTGAGTAGTGATTATTATTTACTTCTTATATCACCTACCATTTAATTATGTACTTTGTACAATATTACTTTGATTTTATGTTTATAATGATTGCTAATAAATGTTTATAATAAATAAATATGTAAGATTTGAACCAGCATATCGCTAATTATTCGATTCAATTTTTATTTATAATTTACAATAAAAATTATCTTAGGTAGGTATTGCAATATTTAAAAAGTAAAATAGTATACCTAGATTTAAAAAATTGATGTGAAGTGTGAATATTCACACATTTCAGGGTTTCGCACGTATATAATAAGTGAAGGCGGCATGCTGAGTGTGTAGGACAAATTTTACTTTGTAGTAATCACGGCAAAATGAACGATATTTTTAAAATAATTTATCGTCTGTTAATCATATAATAAGACTGGTTATTAAATTTACGCTCTAAAAATTAAATGCAACATTTGTCAAAATATAACTAGAATTTTGACAAAATAATTTCAACATAATAAAAATGCAAAAAATAAAATTCACTCCGTACTCGAAACCCTTCGTTTCCAGCGAATTTTAGCTTACGACACCAGTTATCTAAACACTACGCTATCGTACGCCTTGCATGTGGTTGTCTTACATTGGTATAACTTTTGTACTTTGTGAACCAAAAACCACAAAAGCTGCGTTATTTTCCGAAAACATAATCTGATCAAAAATTCCTGTTGCACTATTTCGGTTCGCACCGATATACATTACTTAGAATTTTTTTAGATTTTTAGTTTAAACCATCTGGGCTACAGGGTGTGGGACAATTTTTTTTTGCACAATTTTGGCAAAAATCGTATCAAAATAATTTATTTTGCAAAAATAAAAATTTGGTCGTTAATCCACGTACTAAGGGCTTTCATTTCATTTCATTGTTTTCGATGAGCACATTTTTGTTTATATTTTTAGGGGGATATGTTTTTTAGATGTTTTAGTATTTTTCCTATGTGCGGGTCAAAGAGTTGTATAAGCATGCCAAATTTCAACTCCCTAGGTTTAGCCGTTTGGCTACAATTTTTACCGGACAGACAGACAGACGACAAAATGACGGTATAAGGGTTTTTTGGTCATACCTACAAAACCCTAAAAACATAAAACATTTAACCTTAAAATAAAGAAAATGACTATTGTGGCTTTTTGTCTTGGGGTTCCAAAGAAATAGCATTTAAACTGTAGGGTTCCGCAGATGTAAAAAGGTTGAAGACCACTGCTTTAGACCCTATCTTATGTATAACACGCACATATGGCCAGTTTCTTAATGTTACATAGGTTTAAGAATGTGCAGAATAATACATTAAATTGTGAGCATTTATTTAAAGGTAAACACTATATTTTATTGTAAATTACAAAATTACATGATTAAATGAGTTCGAAACGTTAACAAATATATTTAAGCTATTGAATCTACTGAATTTAGAAAGTTATGACTATTGTGATATAAAATAAACTAAATAACATTGGTTTCTTTGTCTGAAAACACGAGCACTAAACACAGTAAAGGCGTAACATTACTTAACTTTCAGACTAGCGTCTGTACAACCCTCTTAGTAACAAAAAGGGTGGTCGCGCACAACCCTCGCGCACTTCGCACTCACGTGACCGTCCAGTGGCGTCTCGTTACATCCTCCCCCTCAAGAGGCGATGTCGGAGGGATCGGCTCTTGTTACAGAAGACGGGACGACGGTGGTGACCATTGTTGTTGTAGCATCAATGTCGGGTTGATATCGCTTTGGACGGCCTCGGGCACGTCTCGCTGGTGGAACGGCTGTGTTGTCTGGCGGGTTTCCACGTCGTGGACGTCCTCGTCGTTGGGACTCTCGTTCTGTTGTCGGGTCTTCCTGGGACTCGTTCTTGCGGGGTCTTCCTCGGCCTCGTATTGGTCGGACCGGGGCGGTCTCTTGATTGCTCGGCACGTACGGGGTAAGTGCCGTAGTATGGTATGCGCCAAGGGGCGTATTTGGATTGGAGAGTGAGGAAATTTGGTAGGTAGTAGGGGACAACTGTGCAAAGACCAAATAAGGACCATCACGTCTGGGTGCAAATTTGGAGGTGCACCCTTTTGAGGCTCTACTTAGTGCGTGCACGGCGACTAATACCTGGTCTCCAACCTTATAATTGGGTGCTTCACGGCGATGAGCATCAGCATATCTCTTCGAGTGGTCTTGCTGATTCTCTCGTTTCTCTCTAGCTTCCGTTAGAGTATTGGCCAGTTTCTTTAGGTACGGCGTAATTTGCGGTACGAAATTATCTTCGTCCACGACAGCACGCAAATCACGATGAACATCATCAGGCGTTCGAAGTTCCCTGCCGAAGGTAAGGTATGCGGCGGTAAATCCGGTTGAGTCGCATTTAGATGTGTTCATTGCGAACCGTATCATTGGGAGTTTTTCTACCCACTGACTGTGGTCCGATTGAACTAGAATGGCCAACTGTCCTTTTAAGTCCCTGTTCTTCCTTTCAACGGGGTTCGCTTCTGGGTGGTACACTGGTGTCAGGTTTTGCTTAAAACCGAAGAAATGGGCGACCTGTTGCATCACTTCCGTGACGAATTGTGTGCCATTGTCGCTTATTACTCGCCTAGGAACTCCATAGCGCAGTATGATCTCGTCAATTAAACATTTGGCACAGTTTTCGGCAGTGGCCTCTTGTAGCGGACAAAGCTCAACCCAACGGCTTGCTACATCCTCGATGACGTAGATCCATCTTTCCCCAGTAGCACTTTCGGGTAGGGGACCGAAGAGGTCAATGGAAAGTACCTCAAAGCGGCGATGCTGAATTGGTGTTTGTAGCAGTCCAGCAGGCTTTTGGTTGGAGGGTTTGAATCGTTGGCATTCGATGCATTTTTTAACATGTTCGGTAACGGTTCTACGCATGCCAGTCCAGTAGTACCGAGAGCTTATCCTACTCAAGGTTTTCTCAATCCCATAGTGACCAGCTGTCGGCGAATCATGGTAGTCGTACAGGATTTTTGGTAATAAGTTTTTCGGCGCGACAAGGGCGGCTTCCTCTTCCTCCTCGCCATCTGGTGGGTAGCGGTATAGGACTCCACTAAACATGACGTAGCCGCGTTCTGTCCAGCGCGAAACATCTACGGGGTCATCGTTTGACTCAAATGCTCTAATGATTGTTTTGAGATCTGGATCTGCTAATTGCTGATGACGCAATTCACTTGCAGCTGCGGTGGGCAAGTCCACCGTCACTGTACTTACATCTTCACCAGGCGGTCGAGACAAGGTGTCGGCGACTGTGTTGCTGCGTCCTGTGGTGTAGTCAATATTCAGGTCGTATGATTGTAGCTGAAGGGCCCATCGTGCAAGTCGGCCACTTGGCGACCTCAAGGACATTAGCCACTTCAACGGCTGATGGTCTGAAATGACGGTTACCTTGGCTCCGTCTAAATAACCACGGAATCGGTCCATTGCCCACAACACCGCGAGGGCTTCACGCTCGGTGGTGCTATAATTTCTCTCCGATGGCGTCAAAAGGCGACTGGCGTATTCCACGGGAAGTTGTTCCGGGCTCTCCCCCTGCATTAAAACTGCCCCAAGAGCATAACCGCTGGCATCAGTCCTCAATATATATGGTGAGTCTGGATCAGCCTGTTGAAGAATCGGTGCAGTTGTTAACAGCCTCTTGAGTGTAACAAAAGCTTTGTCCTGCTCTGGTCCCCAGTGCCATTGCACGCCCTTTTTAGTGAGATCACTGAGTGGACGAGCAATACTGGAGTAGTCAGGCACGAACCTTCTAAACCACGATCCTGTTTGAAGGAATGTAATCACTTCTTTGGTATTGCGCGGGTTTTTCATCTCAGCGATGGCAGAGATTTTCTGCGGATCAGGCCTTATGCCGTCTTTTGAAATGAGATGACCAAGGTACTTCACTTCTGGCAACATAAAATTGCATTTTTGGCGATTGGCGCGCAGCTTAAACTGATTTAAGCGCGTAAAGACCAATCGTAGATCATGAAGGTGTTCCTCGAAACTTGATGATAAGACGATTAAATCGTCGAGGTAGGCCAGGACAAAAATACCTTTCAGTCCTGATCGAAATCTATCCATCAATCGTTGAAATGTGCTTGGAGCGTTTCGTAATCCAAACGGCATTCTCTTAAAGCGGAAGTTCCCCAAGGGACACGTGAAGGCAGTCTTGTCTCTATCCTCTGATTTTACTGGGACTTGCCAGTATCCTGATTTTAAGTCAATAGTGCTCATATATTGGCACTTCTTGGTTGCGTGTAGCAGCTCGTCGATACGCGGAAGGGGATATCGATCCGGTACAGTTACAGAATTAAGGCGTCGGTAATCCACGCAAAGTCGCATAGTTCCATCCTTTTTAGGAACGAGAACTACTGGCGCGGCGTACGGAGATTCGCACTCTTCTATAACGTCCGTAGCGAGCATCTTTTCCAATTCTTGCTTAAGAATATCTTTTCTTGCCGGGGATAACCTGTAAGGTGGCACAGCGATTGGCGTATCATCCGTAACTTTGATTTGGTGTTCCGCAAACGGTGTTGGCTCTACACTTGGGGAGAAAACATCCCTAAACTCTACAAGCAACGCTTCGAAACGTTGTCGTTGCTCCTCATCGGAGTCTTCGTCTTCTTCTTGGCCTGAAACTTCTGTAACGTCGTTTGGCGGAAGAATTGGTAAGTTCGGTTCCTCGGCGAATTGGTGCGTCGTGTCCGGTTCATCGGCGAAGTACCAAACTTGGGCGGAAACGTCCAATACGATGCCAGCCGTCTTAATAAAATCAACACCGAGCAGCATTCTACTATTAATGTGGTTCGGTACTGCAATGAGTGTCGTAGAAATGATTCTATTGTGCACCGTGATTTGCACATCAAAATTTCTTATAATTACTCGCTGCACTTCTCCATCAGCCAGCCTAAGGTCTACTTCGTCCGTCGAATACGCGTGTCCTCTATCAAGCAGGATTTTGTGAAGTCGCGCACCCGCAAAACTACGTTTGGCACCAGTATCTAGGCAGGCTATGCCATTTAGCCCGAATAGTTGCACATGCACCATTGGCCTATTCGCGTTAGTATCAGTAGGACATTGCACAGTGAAGAACTCTAGGGATTCATGTACAGGAAGTGAGGAGTTGGCTTTAGTAGGGTTACAAGTTGGGCAATTACTACGCACATACCCCGGTTGTTGGCAACCGTAACATTGAAGTTGTTTCTTACCCGCTCCTACAGGTGGTGGTGGCGTCTTCACGGCTGGTGTGTGGTCTCTGCGAGCCTTCTTCCTGCAGTCGGCTTCCATGTGACCGAAGGACTTGCAGTAATTGCATTTGGGACGAGTCTTCTTTTCTGCTCTTTCTGGAGAAGTCGTCTTGGTGGATTTCGGAAACGTTGTCTTCGCTGCATACTCTCGCTGGGATGCTTCGATATCTCGCGTTTTTGTTAACAGCGCTTGGAAGCTGTCGAAGTCTGCGCGCGTGATGCGTTTTCGAATATCATTACGCAGCAGTCCGTACAACATGTCCAGCTGCATGCGTTCCGGAACCGGATATGGCAGTTGAGCCACTAATGAGCGCACGTTGCACACGAATATTTCCGTGGTTTCGTCCGTGTATTGCTCGCGAGAAAACAGTTCTCGAAAAATCTGCGATGGTGGTAGCTGGCGGGAGTAGGCATTTCGTAGCGCTTCGAGGGCACCGTTCCAGTCTAACACTGTGTTTTTTACTCCTCTCCACCACGTTGAAGCGATCCCCTCAAGGAGAACGGGCAAGCCACGGAGGGCGTTGCAATCACTCACATTGTTACAGTCTTTAAATATCGCAATGGTGTCGATGAACGCTTCCACGTCGGAATCGACCGAACCATTGAAACGCGCAGTACATTTCGTGAAATTACCGGAACGTGGCGCGACAGGCGGCGGGCTAACACTCCCGCGCGAACTGCGGTCACTCGCGGCGCTCCCAATACTGGCGAGAAGTTCGCGAAATTGCACATCCGTTAGAACAATATTTGTTGATGAGTCTGTTGACGTACTCGGTTTTTCTACTTTGGGCGGCATTTTACACAGATAGCGCACTCAAAAGAGATGAAAATGTTTTTAAAGAAATAGTTTATTGCGCAAAAGTGAAAAAATGGCGCGAAATGTCAATACAGCGGAAAGTTAGTAGAAAACGCACTAAACTTTCTTCCACTCCGCGAAAAGTTTATAAACTATACACAGTTTACGCAAAATCTGTTCAATTTTCACTTTTGTTTAGTTCACTCTGTCACTAACTTCACTAAATCAACGAACAAAACACTTTAAATAATAAGTTAACGGCTTCTTAGTTGGGCGCCATTTTGTAAGCATTTATTTAAAGGTAAACACTATATTTTATTGTAAATTACAAAATTACATGATTAAATGAGTTCGAAACGTTAACAAATATATTTAAGCTATTGAATCTACTGAATTTAGAAAGTTATGACTATTGTGATATAAAATAAACTAAATAACATTGGTTTCTTTGTCTGAAAACACGAGCACTAAACACAGTAAAGGCGTAACATTACTTAACTTTCAGACTAGCGTCTGTACAACCCTCTTAGTAACAAAAAGGGTGGTCGCGCACAACCCTCGCGCACTTCGCACTCACGTGACCGTCCAGTGGCGTCTCGTTACAAAATTAATTAAATTTAGTATTTGCACCTCAAAGAATCATCATCATTGGCGCGACAGCCCGAGGTGAGCCTAGGCCTACTGTTTCCAGGTTTCATGACTATTTTTTCAATCTATGTATATTCAGGAGTAATATGGTCAGTAATACGTCAATTTTTTAGCGTACACAGAAAGGTACCTACAGTTTATAGCCGGTTGTGAACGGTCAAGCAGAACCTGTAATTTGTATAAATATTTTTACACACATTATTTGACGTAAACAGGAACTGAATTCACGCCGTGCCCTTGCCTAGCGGTCAAATAGCAGGTACAGACGATTTAACGTTTGCAGCTACAGGTTTGCTCAAAGAATAGCAATCAGAAAGTATTATCAAGAAGAAAAAAAAAACAATATCTTATTCCATAAGAAAGTTATAAAACAACTAAAGAACAATATTCGAGCAACAGTAGTTAAACTATCGCTTAAAATTTGTGTAAATGTTACGAGAAATAATGTTGAAAGGATTCGCATTAGTGCGGCAGCAAGAGGCGGGATTTGGTCTACGTTCCATTCCACAAATAATTGCAAGGCTCAAATAAACCATTTATATAAAAGTATTTATTGTTTTGTATTTGTTATAGGAATTATTTGAAATGATACTTGTAGTTAATTTTTAGTCACCGATACTTTTAACTGCAATCTAAGCATTATTTGTGGGCATCTAAAAATTGTCGAATTTTGCAAATCTGTTTTGCAATGAGAAGAGTTATTTTTTTAATTTATACTCTAACTTCTGACCCAGTGTAGGTTTCAACGATTTCAGGCACGCATCTACAATTAAAGTTACCATCTTACAAAATTGAGGCAAATTAGGGCATTCCGCTACCTACCCTGGGGCATAAAAACTATTTATTAACTTCGATTTAAGACATTTAAAATGTCGAATTCCTCTGTTAATATTAGCAAGAATATATTATTAAGTTTAGAAAGAATTTAGAATAGAAATAGCATGGAAATATTTTAATAGTTTTAATTTTAGAAAATAGACAGTTTAGGATGAATGAAATTTGTGTTTGTCTGTCATAATTTAAACCGAATTTAAAATATACGAGGGCTACCCAATAAGTTTCCGGCCTCACCAACAAATGGAATTTCTAGGAATGGTAATATTTTGTTGTAGGGGTATTTTTGGATTACCACCGAATAAAGTATTGATGTCAGAGCCGCAGTAAGGAAAACCTGCGCTAGGGGCAGAGCCGTGTTTTGGCGCCCTTGGTAAATAAAAACAAGGTTCTTACCTCTCAAAATTTAAGTGATGAGCAAAAAAAAAGGTCCTCACCTCCCAAAATCCAAGCGACGAGCAAAAAAAAAAAAGGCTTCACCTCACACAATCCAAATAACGAGCAAAACAAAAACAAAATCGTCGCAATGGCGCTTTCTAGCAAGCCCGTCAGCGCCCTTTTCATTAGTGCGCTAGGGGCCGTCGCCCCCTCCTTACTGCGGCTCTGATTGATGTAGTAAGTTGAGTATGTTCTTCATTGTAGTACTAGCTGACTAGTTTCGCTTATTCGAGTATTATCAAAGCCAGTGGCGTCAATAGGCGTATGCAAGTTATGCAGTCACATAAGGGCCCGAAGCCCTAGGGGCCCCTAACACGTTCTGCGGTACTAGATTTACATAAACTTTAAATTAAAAAAGAAAATAGAAACTGACTTTCATTTTTACCTTTGCAAAAACATATATGATGCAAATAGGGGGCCCTTGGAACTATAAAGTCATCCAATATATTTAGTAAAAAACTATAGTCTATCTTAGAAAGAGCGATAGTAATAAAATTTATTATTTGTAAAAAGTTATTGTTTTTTCACACAGAAGCGGCACACAAAATATGAATAGTTCGAAACGAAATATTGCTAAGAAACAACCGAGTGTGCCGCACATCTTATATGGGAATACGAACTAGAGTTAAACACAATAGATTATAAAAATTTTACCCTAAAATTTTGAAGAAAAATATGGTCACAGGCATGCGTTTAATGATATGATAAATATGGTCGCAGGCTTGCGTTTAATAAAATGATAAATAGTAATATAGAAATACACAGAACCAATTTAAACGTGTTTAAAATGTGCACGCCACTGGTAACTGCCTGACAAAAAGATTTATTACTATCGCTCTTTCTGAGATAGACTATAACTTGAAGTATTGCACATCAATTATTGTTTCATAAGTAGATTTTGGGTTGAATTTAATATAAAAAGTGATCTACCACAAAAGGTTTTAACTGTATACCAGCGGTGTCCAGCCGGTATACAATGAGATACGAAGAGTTCAAATGAAGCTTGGTTGTGGTATAAATGTAGTGAATAATATAACAGTAAACCCTGTTAATGTGACCACTTGCGTAAGACGGTCACCTGCTTAAGTTGACCACTTTTTGACGACCTTTGCACCTACATCAGACCAGGCAAATCCACTATCTTAGCCATAATTAGTGCAGTAAATTATTTACTTACACCGTTCGAAGAGGGTAAATATGTCAATGCGACTTTTTGCGATTTAAGCAAGGCATTTGATAGTGTTTTCCATGATATACTACTAGACAAATTGTCACACTACGGTGTAGAGGTGTAACATTAGAATTATTTAAATCTTATTTAACTGATCGGCAACAAATGGTCAAACTTAATAAAACAACTTCTTCCCTGTTACCGAACTCTAGCTTCTCAGTGCCCTAGGGGAAGTGTGATGGGTCCCTTGTTATTTTTAATCTACTGCATAATATTTAAGGAGCGAGAAGTATTTTATTCGCCGATGACACCACTTTTTAAAACGCCAATCTTAAAACCAATAATGCTAAAAAAAGTCTGAGCAAGCACTGTCGAATGCAGAGCAATGGTTCATAGTCAACAACTTAAAACTAAATATTAACAAAACAAACTGGAAGTCACAGCTATATTACACCTCTACAAAGCTACGTATCTTCCGTACTAACGTTCTTTCCGTACTTCTGTATGGACGTGAAACATTAAAGGTGACCAATCAGATAACTTCCAGGTTACAGGTTTTCATAAATGTCTGCGCAAAATCTGCTGGTCAAATACAGATCTCTGGAGTCTAGCGAGTCAAAAACCAATTGCGACAGAAATTATGACCCGGAAATGGAAGTGGATAGGACATACACTGAGGAAGTCTGATAATACCATCTCTAAATATGAACTTGAATGGATTCACGGTAAGTTCATCGAAAATCAATTCATCGGAATCGAGTTCATGGAAACGAGTTCATGGAAAACGAGTTCATCGAAAGCAAACTCATCGAAAATCAGTTCATCGAATGATCAATTCATCGGAAAAAATATATTTTGTAAATATTTGAGAGGAATGCCGAGGGGATCGGAAAACCAAAAAAGCAGTGGTCATTAAAAGTTGACAGAGTACACTTATTAAATAACTATCATACTTGGTCTATTAATAATTTTTAAATTTTACATTCAGAAAATACGCCAGGTAAAAGATACCTTTTGGAATATTTTGAAATCGAACAGGCCTCCTTAGATCAGAAAAATCCGGTTAATGGAATCATAAATGTATTCAATACATCCATTCTGGACTTTTACATGGACTTTTGGGTAACTCGAATTTTACGTAAGTCGAATTGGAATTTTTATAAAGGAACAAAAGAAATATGTAGTTTATATTTCTTTTGTATAAATACGTATATAAAAGAAACAAGACAAAAATAAACTGAAATTCATTTACATATACTATTCTATATGTACATACATACAAATAGAAAATAATTCTTTGTAAAATTGTATGTTACTCTACTCAAAAAATTTTCCATTTTTGTTAGTGTTACGTATCTCAGGAGGATTATTGTATAACAATATTAATGGTACTTGTTGTTTTATCTGTCACAACATTTTTAATATACAATTTTCGCAAATTTAAATTAAGGTTTAGTGAGATCATTTTTGGTGCATATTTGAGGAGTCAAAGAATTTTTTTTTTAAACCATATAAAAAAATGTATGCAATTATTTCTTAGTCTGTCTACTTTTATTGACCACTGCTTTTTTGACTTTCCGATCCCCTCGGCATTCCTCTCAAATATTTACAAACCATTTTTTTTTCGATGAATTGATCATTCGATGAATTGATTTTTGATGAATTGATTTTCGATGAACTCGTCGGTTACCACTTGAATGGAACCTTCAGAAAGCGCGCAGATAAGGTAGACCTGTATTTACCTGGTGTAAGTCTTTTTCTCAAGAAATTGGACGGATGGGAAAATCTTGGCCGGAAATTAAGGTCCTTGTAAAGAATAGAACCAGATGGAGACTCTTCATAGAGGCCCTTTGCTCCACTTAGGAGCTACAGGAAATTATATATAACATTAACCTGATACTTCTTCTGGGAGAGGCATGTGACCATACTTACTGCGTAACGTTATAAACCTGGGTAGGTCCTGACTTCACTATAAAAATTGCTAAAAACAGTAATTCTCGTTCCCTGCATACAATAATCAAACAAGGGTGTATTTTGTATAAATAAAACACATTTTGGGATTTTCTTTTGTATTTATTATAAAACACAATTATAACTTATAAAACAAATTACTAAAAAATTAAATATATATTTAAACTATTCAAGATTTGGATTTTAAGATATATACAGATATAAATTTATAATTTTTCCGTTTTTTACAAATCACAGGTAAAAAAAGTCCTGAGTCCTGATTTCAGCAAATGAAGAGAATCATACAAAATTTATTACAAAAAGAAAAACTGATTTTTTACGAGATTTCAGTCATCGGAATTAAATAATTAATAACTATAATCGACAGTCCCTGGCCATATTATTAGATGCATCTTAATTTTTACAATTTATTGCACCACTATTATACGGCTCATCTATTATTGTTACAATTGATTGAATTATGTTAGAAACTGTGTTCTACGGAAAGTAATCATTAGTTTATGTATTTAATTGACTGCAACAATCATAGTCAGATACGAATCCGAGTGGAAATGTGTGGGGACTGATTACCGCGGAAGTGCCAAAGGAACCAAGGCCGTAAAGGGCGACAAATGTGCAGAACAAAGCTTTCAATTACTTATGGAGTAATTTTTCTTTTTTCTTGTTAAGCACTATGGTATGACATATTAATAAAGTAATATTTTAAATTAGTTTTTAATACCAACATGACACAATTTCAAAGGTGAAAACTATTGAAATGAAATTTTCGTCTCAGTTTGTTGTTACAAAAGTGAAAACAGTATATGCCAGAGTTTCTTTTAACATTTAAAAATTTTGAGAACGTACGTCGTTAATTTAGTAATCAAATGAAATTCTAGCGGAGGGAAACGGTATTATTCAGTTGACACTGGTGTATTTATTAGACATGTTACGTGCTTATAATATTTATTTTTTTAAACAATTCTTACAAAAGTTGTAAATCACTTATGTTGTTTTCTTTATAGCAAAATTAATAAATTTTAATTATTTTATATAGTCTATCTTAAACGTTGAAGTGGAACTTAACAGTATTTTATTTTCTTAATTTGTCACGAGCTAACTTTTTAACGACCGAATGGGGCTCTTGTTTAAACCAAATGATCAAAAGTTTAATTAAATCGATAAAAGTTACTATAATTTAAAATCTAGTTCTGTTTAAACCAAAGAAACAGAATAAATATGTTTTTTTCAAAATCTTCTTTTTTTTAAAGGTAAATTAGTATAACTTGGGATCGTGACCTGATAGCACGTACCGTGAGGGACATTCGTTTCGTCTACGCGAGATCTATCGATACCTGTAATATTTGCGAGAAAACATGATAGGACAGCAAAAAAAGAATACATGGTTCTAAACCTAAGATCTGCATATTCACTCATTTCTAACACCCACGTGACGTATTCTACGCCCAAAAGACGGCAATGGCTTCAATATTTTGACATAGCCCTTGCCTTCATTTTATTTTCCTTATTTGCCACGAGATTACTTTTTAATAATTGAATGAGGCTTTAACTAAACAATAATATAGTCAAAAACACTATTCAATTATAAAAGTTACTAGATTTCATAATCTAGTTCCACTTAAACCAAAGAAATAGGCTATATACCGTGCGATCATTATTTCTTGTCCGTTACATAACAATAAACAACGAGTTTAAAAATATCAAAACTGTATTCTAATTCCAAGTTGAAAATCCCAATTTAACAAAGAACCAATCAGATTACTTAGTTTGCCCGAATTCATCCGAGGAACAACGAAAATATGTGTTGATAACTTAATATCTGTCATCAACTCATTGGCGTGTAGAGAAAATTAGTGTTCATTTAATAATAAATTCATATAAGGTAAAAATAGAATGTACGCCTATGTGTAGATGTCCTTGAAAATAAGTTTGATAACTAAATGTTTCTGTCAAGTATTGCATAGCGGTCAAGATTTGTTGATCGTTCTGTATTTATTTTAATAAAAATATTCTTACATATTTTTTCCGTGCTTATTGCCTTTTTCTATTTTATATTTTGCAGATTAACAATTATTATTTGGAAGTACTAAACCTTGTTTATAGTAATTAAGTACCCAGCAATATAGTATGTCCTCATAACTGCGTCGTATTTTCTTATAACGCCGCCTATGGTAGCTGTCAAAATTAGAGATGGGTATTTCGGCTCAGTTTTCGGAACCGGATCAGTGGAGGTCGTTCAGTTTGCTGAGACGGTTCAATGATCCGGCTCAGTGATCCGGCTAAGCAAACATGTTTCCGAGACACAGGTCGGTCGTTCGTTCGTAGGTAGAACGTCGCTTAGAGCCGGTTCTTGCAATATATGAACTGTAAATATGATCCCGAGACACAGGACTAGACAAGCTACTAGACAATGAATAGAAATTTTTCAAGGAATTGAAAAGATACTTTTATCATTAGTGAAAATAAAATATAAAAAAACACATATCAGACATAAAAATATAATCATATTCCTTCTAGATGTCAGATCAAAAATCTGTTGTTGTCTATTAGATTAATTTCGATTTTGCCACCTTGGCGCTGCAATCTTAAAAAGATTTACCTATTGATTAACGATTTATACATGACTTTGAAGTGAAATATTTTACTTGTTAGATTATATGGGAGTACTGTGCTCAAGTCCAACATAAATACTGGAGGGAGACGTTTACAGTGTACGGAATACGTTAGGAGCGTACCTAGGACTAATACAGAGGTCTATTTGATTGTTAAATTATCTGACAAAAGATCTAGCGCGAGTGAGACTAAAAGCCAAAAATATTAACTTATATAGTACGCGTGTAAAACTTTTTAATAAGTTTCACTAAATTTCTTAGATTTGCTAGACTATATTTTTGTTTCTCCTCTCAACCTGAATTCTATTCAAAGATCAAGGTGAATCTAATATAATGGCCACAGATTGTGATCTATACTATTTTACATTTACTTTGTCGATAAAATTACAGTCCCAATCTTGCAGGTGTCCTTCTCGGAGTAGCTCCCGGAGTTAAAATCTCTTGTCCTTTGTTTAACGCAGCTTCTTTTTTCTCAGCAGCTTCTTTCCGAGCTTTCATCTGTTCTAACGCTAACTGCATTTGTCCTTCCATTTCTTGTAAATGTTCTTGAGCTTGTTTCCGCTTAGTTCTTCCAGATTTACCAGTTTCTTTTACAGCAAAGAACATTGGTCCAAGTTCAGCTAACCAGTGTCCATCGACTGATGTTACGCACTGCATGTATTCTCGAGCTGTCATTACAAGTTCGTGGTAGACTACGTAGTCTGGAGTGTTACCGAGACCGAATAGGGCTGATGTTGGATGTAAGTGACATGGCATGCCAGTTCGGAGATTTACGTATTCACCGATACCTGCAAAAAATATATATATATTAACTCCTAAATATCATAAATGAATGAAAATTGATACATAAATTAAAACATTTTTATACAGCTTCATTAAAATACTTTGCAAAACATTTTAATAGAACCTAATTAATGTTATTTGAAAGCTTTTTTTAATTTTTCTATTAAGACAAAAATGTTCAAGTTCAAATGAAAAAAATTATTAAGGAGATTTGCTTCAAAAAGTACCTCAAGGACATTTAAAACCCGATATTTTCCAAAAGGATTTGATATTTTTAATAGTATTCTAAAAGTAGTTCCGTAGACCAAATATAGGGTGCGTTTTGTTGGTGGCTGAAATACTAGAATTAATGCGCAAGAAAACGATAGTTTTGATCGCGAAGTAAACGATAATAGAATGATATTTACATAGAGGTGAAGTCATATGGTCATAGAAAATCATAAACTCTGGCTGAGTGTGAAAACGATCGTATTGCGCCTAAATAAATGGATTATCTAAATAATAAATGCAGAAGAGGAAAACTTTCGAAAGATTCTAGAACGTTATGTTTTAGAACGAATAATTGAATTGTAAAAACTGCGCATAAATAGAAATCGTACTTTATTTTTTCTGTAATATAATATATAAGATATGTTTACGTATCGAGCTCATTTTCCACGTAGAAGCTACCGATAGAAACGCTACAATGAGGCCCAAATACTGATAACTGACGACAGCTAAGTACCTAAACAAAATGTGCAGTCAAATCGGGTGTGGTCTGGAATTATAATCACCATTATTTCAATCATTATTACGTCAACTATGACGGATGATCATTTATTTGGTTTAGTATAAACTTTTATCAAGTATAAACTGGATAAAATTAATAATAGAGTAGATTTATAGAAAAAATCATTAATCAATTTGCCAATAATCGCAGACGCTTTCAATTACTATTTAAATCATCATCATTGTCGCGATAGCCCGAGGTGAGCCTAGGCCTCCTGTTTCAGGTTTCATGACCATATTTTCAATTTATGTACATTCAGGAGTAATATGGTCAGTACTACGTCCTTTTTTAGCATTCACAGAAAGGCACTTACAGTTTATAGCCGGTTAGGAACGGCTAAGCAGAGCCTGTAATTTGTATAAATATTTTTATACACATTATTTGACATAAGCCGGAATTGAACTCACGTCCGTGTCCTTACTTAGCAGACAAATAGCAGATACAAACGATTAAACGTTTGCAGCTACAGGCTTGCTCTATTGGTACTATATATTAATTAATTTTTATTTAATTTTTACAAGCAAGAGTTTATTTTAAAAATAAAAATACAATCTAGTGAGTCATCGATTTGAAATGTACAATTTTTATTTATTTACTGAGTGACAATTATGTGAAGTTAGATAAAGTTTAGGTTGTTGTAAAACCGAAAATTTAAGTCTTTATCTTTAGATTAAAAAAAAAAAAAAAAATCAAATTGATTGGACTATTCGCGACTCCAAATATCAGTGAGACATCTGGTGGCGGCTTGGTAAATTTAACAGAAGCTTATATTTGTATAATATTTGTAGTGTGTTGCGCTTCAGTTTATATGAATTAAGACGTATTTTTCAATATAGTGACTTAAATACAGTGCTTTTTTGCCGAAATATTGTTTGAACAGATAAATATTAAGAAAAAACTTCTGACATATATGCTTCTCGTCGGCCATCAACTGTCGTACGCAGCGCCGCCAACGTCAGTTTGAGTCGCGAATATTTGGTCTAAATTCTACGGCCGAAACATATGCATGTTTATGTTGCGCAAAACTTAGCTACATTACTCTCTTAACGAAATAGCCAACGAACAACGAGAGAACGACCATATTATCACGTGAGCAGTGCATGATTACTATCTCTGCATTCTGAACAGGGTATAATGCAGTATCAGACTTCAAGGGGTGCCTTTATATTCAATTCATGATTTTTGCCCCTGTTTACACCATTTTACCCGAACTAGCGCAACCAGTAATACGGTCCATACTCTAAATTATTTCTCCAGGGGTCCAATTCTTTAAATCATTCGTGTACGCAACTCTCTATGTTTCGTATTCGGTTTTCCTATCGGTATTCTTGAAAAGTCGAACACGCATTTTTCATGCGTATTTACATCGAGTGACTGGTAGGTGGTAGAAACTTTGTTTCGTGTGCGTATTGGTTTAACGTTTCTTTAAAGAAAGGTTAGTTTTTATAATAAAAATTACTTTTATGCAGAAAATAAACGGAATATAAACAAAGTTAATAATACGTATATCTAATTATTCATACAAACACATAAACAAATAATTTGTATCGACATAACCATATTTTAATCGAGAGTAGAGTATTTGAAAAAAATAGATGTATTTATTCGACAGATAGATATTTATAAAATTATTTAAGCTTCCTTAACTCTGGTGTCACAAGAAATAGCGATTGTACAACTATTGAAGATTTAATTTAATTTATACAAAAAAATAAATAAATAAATAAAATAAAAATATTTATTTATTTACTTTAATGGTATTTGTTATTTTGATTATATAGGTTAGTAAATAACAAAATAAAAAGTTTAAATCTTCAAAATTAATATAAAATTGAAACACAATATACAATAAGTATATCTTGAATATAGAAATTACAACAAATTTTTGATAACGTAAATTGGTCTTTGAACTTAAATCAGAATACCTACCAACAGAAAACTATTCTAATTTAAATTATTAAATAAGAGTAAATTATTAAGGGGACATTCGCTTTTGAAATTTTCAAAAAATCGATTTTGAGATTTTTACATATTTCGATTCTATATAAGTTCAAAAGTTGCCTCCTAAAATTTCATCAAGAAATTCGGAATAGAAAAAAAGTTACAGCTATATTTGTAACAGCGTATGCCCATGAGTAAAAACCGAAAAGATTGGTGTAAATTTTTGCAAAGCGAGGAAAAAAATGAGCCTTTTAATCATAAGCCACCACTAGATCCAAACATTTGTGGCTACATTTTGCCAGTTTACGAGTCACTTAGTAGTGATGAGTTGCTGCAAAGATGTCTTGGCAAAAATACTCAAAATAGTAACGAAAGTTACAACAATATGATTTGGAACATTTCTCCGAAAAGCAAGTTTTCTGGCAAAGATGTGACTGAAATTCCAGCGTGGATCGCAGCATCCATTTTCAACAAAGGCTCGAGAACTTACCTAGCTATTATGGATCTCATGGGCATCAAAATTGGCGAAACTGCAACGGCTTTTGCGCAAAAAGTTGACGAGGACCGTATCTCTCAAGCCAATAGGAGGAGCAGTGAGCAGTCAAAAGAAGGTCGAATTAAGAAGAAAAAAGCTTTGGCCCGCCACTTACAGCAATTACTAGATAACGAGGGTCCTCAGTATTCACCAGGAATGGCCGATTAAAGGTAAAAAAAAAGTTTTCGACCTTTTATTCCATAAAATTATGGTAAAAAAACTTTAAACGCGTTTTTCTCGAAACTACCTTTTTCAAACTGGTAGGACATTTTTCTCCGAATCTACTCGACCGATTTTAAAAAACCAAAGAGCATTCCATTACTTATTGAAAATAGTAAACAATAAGCCTCTAAAAGTTTAAAAAAATACCCCCCCCCCTTTTTTTACGGGAGTGACTTACCCCCAAAAAATGCCGTTTTTTCGCATTTTTCAGAAATATACATACAAAAACTTCAAAATATGAAAAAGTATGAGTTTTAGAGGCTTATTGTATAGTTTTGAGTCTCAAGAATAGAATCCATTTTGAATTTTTCAAAAATCTGTTACAGGAGGTCCACAATATGTCCTACCGTTTGAAAAGTAACTTTTGGATGACGCCCTCTACAGCAGCAAAGGGAAACTAAAAATGAAAAAAAAATTTTTTTCTATATTCTTTAGAGACTGTTTAACAATGTCCAAAAGAAATCTTGTCAATAAATATAATAGTTTTTTCATAATAAAATTTTTAAAAAGTGTTTTTTTTTCAATTCTAAAGGCGAATGTCCCCTTAAATAACTAAAATTTTAATTATATTTTAGATGAACGTACAATCCCCAGAGATTATTAGTTTCTTATACAAAACTAACAATCTGAAATAAAATTAGTGACAATCTATACATCAAATTTTGCACAGAATTTTTATCTATCTAATAGGATATTTTTGATTGTAGAAAAAATTATTGTAAAACTGTTATTGCTCAATAACTTAATAATAGGTATCACACATCAATGTTCTGTAATTTTTTAAATATATTTGTGGGTTTCAAATATTTTTTATATTTATATATTTTTGTGTAGAAATGTTCAAATAATACAACATTTTTTTCGACACGATTGTTTAGAGTATAAAGCCTTCGTCGAAAAATATTATACTTGATGATAATGAAATGCCACTTGGTATAAGTATTCTTTACATAAAATAAATCATTTTTATCCGCAGCATCTATATTAAAAACCACGGCAGAATCGAGATGGCGGCGAAAGTAGATTACCAAGTACAATAACTATAAGTAATTTTCACAATAGAACAAATTATCTCCAAACATATTTGTAGCATGGAGCTTTAGCATTTGCCGCATGGTACACAAATATGCGTCGAATGGTTTACAAGATGGCGTCTATAATGCAATTTGTTTATTTACAATTACATGACAGTTCTTTTTACAATTAAAAATATCCTATTGATCTATCCTAGGACCCCTTCTCTTTAATTTATTTATTAACGACTTTCCAAGAGCGAAACATGTTTCTTATTCGTTATACGCGGATGACACAGCAATTTTTGCGCAATCTTATAGAACTGATACAATTATTAAACGTTTGGAAGAAGCTACTGTGAAATTTATTAAGTATATGACTAAATGGAAAATCAAAATTAATGAATCTAAAACTGAGGCTATTTTATTCACGAGGCGTAGACCAAATCTTAGTAGAAACATTTCAATTCAAAATTCTGATTTAGAATGGAAATCAAACATTAAATATTTGGGAGTTAACATGGACCAGAAACTAAATTTTACTAAACATACAAATATTATTTGCAGAACTGCAACAACTGCTATGCACAATTTATTCCCGCTACTCAATCGAAATTCAAGACTCTCACTAAAAAACAAAATTCTTCTGTTTAAAACCTGCATTCGACCGACTTTAACTTATGCCTGTCCTGTCTGGAGTAATACATCCTGTTCTAATTATAAAAAAATTCAGGTGATCCAAAATAAATGTCTTAGAGTGGTTGGAAATTATCCTAGATATAAAAAAATAGTAGATATCCGAGTTAAATATTCAACTAACAAAAGACTTTATTTTCAAGTTAACAGAGAAATTCTTTGCTAAGTGTCCCTTTAATGATAGTCCTCTTATTCAAGATATTGGAAAACATAAAATACACGAACTTCCGTTTAAAAAATATAAGCATAAAATAACAAAGCACATTTTACTCTAAATTATCGTCATTAATTACCATTACTGTTGATAGTTTTATTTAGTTACATTATTTATTTTATTATTATTATTATTTTATTTATTTATTATTATTATTATTTTTTTTTTTTTTGCTCTTTTATATAGTTTTTTTTTTGAATTTTTTCCCTATGCATATTACCTTATGATTGTAATTTGTTATATTTTAATTGCTTAAAATTATACATGTAAGGTAATTAAGTCATGAAAAATGTTAACTTTTTCGATACTTAATTATGAAAATTAATTATGTTACATTTGTATTATAAATTGTTGATTCTAATAAAGTGTATTGTTAAAAATATCCTATTAGATAGATAAAAATTCGCTGAAAAATTTGATATATAGACTGTTACTAATTTTATTTCAGGTTGTTAGTCTAGTATAAGAAACTGTACGGTTGTGCGCACCCTTAACTCTGATAATTAATTATTTGGTTGTAAGGTAATCAGAGTTTTAAATTTTTTATATTTCCCTCTTTACATTTATAAAATTTCTCTCTTTTTACATACATCACGTGACACTTTGCTATTGGTTGTAAGGTCGTGGTGTATACTACGTTTACATTTGCCGTTCGAACGCATCTGGAAATACTTAGCCAGTTTCGAATACCATTCGAGAATACCACTTGACACATTAGAGCATTTGCATATGAAAGTAGCTATTCGAATTTGGTCGCACACGAAAAGTTACGCACGAGTTCAAAAATTGGACCTTTTAGTTAACCGCAGGATTGACGCAACAGACATATTTTCGAAAAAAAAAAAAGCAAAAATATGTTTGTTCTGGTTCTTTAGAATGTACAAGAGCATTTTGAACCTAAAATTTATTCGTTAGCCCTATTGGGCTCAACAGCGCTATGAAGTGACGCCAAGCGGACGATAACTGAACTAAGCGAAACGAGTAATAGTTGATTGTTTACATCTGGTTTACATGTGTTTTCTCGTGTAGTTTGTATTGCTTTTAAAAGTTAGTGTTGCAGTTTGTTTGTTATATTAACTTTTGATAGCAATTATTATTCTTTTTTATATTACTTTATGTTATAATGAGTTATTATAACACAAATTGGTGTGTGTTTGGCTGTCACTCTAGAAAAGGAAGTAACAAAAATATTTACTTCCACTATTTTCCAAATGAGAAACAATTTGTGAACTGTTAATAAATTTGGTGCTGTGGAAGTGATAATAACAAACTAGTATTTATTAAACAAATTAAATAAAAAACAAACACTAAATTATAAAAATCCTTCTCGAACATAATTAAATATCTACCCGGGTAATTTTAATGCAGAATTAGGGCAAGCGGTCTCAAATTCTGTACGCAGCTTTTCTAATACATTTTCACTGAACTTTCAGTGCCTGCTTTTGTTTTTAATCAATTTATTTAGGCAAGGAGTTTCTAACAGTGGTTTCGGTTCATACTGTTGTAAGACAGGTTTCTTAAAAGTAGACCACAGGCATTTTAAATCTGTGCTGGTTAATATTTCCATACTCAATATATTGTTTCTGGAACAAAAAGTAAAACCAACAGAAACCACACAAAAAAAAGATAAATCAAATATTTCACAATCAATCAATGCCCTGATCTTGGCTTCTTTCATTTTGGTTTGTTAACCACCTGGCACAAAATAATAGGATAGCTGAAATGTGTTTGCATGTAGTTCCTGCTTTACATGTGCAGGACATATTTAAAACTTCAACATCATTACTAAATTTTAATTTCCCAGTGACTTCGTGAGGTGGTGTTCTCAAACTGCTTGTTTGTAAACATAACCCACATATGTCGACATGCTCATCATTATTGTCCAAAATTCCGCACAACATAAGATTTCCGGCGTTTAACAACTCTTCTCCTTCAACTACACACCTAGAAGAAGGTGTTGCACTTAAAAAAATTAAATAATTTAATAAGGATAGCTGTTTATTATCCATTGCAAATCGATGATTTAACATGTAAACAAATATGGACAATTTTCACATTACTCGTTTCAATCAGCTGTTCACAGCGCTCGTAGCGCCGCCATCGGGCATTGTTGTATCCAATGGGCCAGTTATAAATATAATAAGAAATATAAAATTAACTTACCTTTTAAACGCGCAGCTTGGTGAAAATAAGCTGAACAAATACATTTTCGTACAATATCCCAATTAGTCCCACAGGACGTAATTTCAATTTTCTGTTGTATAACAATATCCTTTAACTGCTGTCTAACTTCCCTGACCTTCCTCATAGCCTTAATATGGATAAAATGATCGTTACACCACATCGAAGAATAATTATTTTGTTTCCATTGATTATAAACATTTAAATAAGTCAAATGATCACTTTCCGGAACCTGAAACTTCTCTCTAACTCCATCAGCTTCCTCTTCTCTTCCTTTTGGACGGTAAAAAATTGAAGGAACAGAAAGCATGGATACGATAATTAATATCTCAGCTGTACATCCCATTTGACTGGATACAATTAACATTTGACATTGAGGAGGATCTAATGGAAATTCTGCCATTTGCCTTCCTAATGCAGTCAGCATTCCAGTATTATCCAATGCACCTAATATCCATAATTGATACAGTGAGTTCAAGATGTTATCCTGAGGAGGTGGGTCCATGAAATGAAACTGAAGAAGATCTTGAACTCCTAGGGATTTTAGGAGAAGTACCGTGTTTGCTAAGTTGGTACGCTGTATTTCAGGGACAGTTGTTACTAAGAGTTCATCTTTGTACTGGCGTTCGGTGTAAAGCCTAAATGCTTGTCCAGGACCTGTACGACCTGCTCTTCCTGATCGCTGATTTGCATTGGCTTGACTTATGGGATAAATCTAAAAAAAGTGAAGTTGAATTATTACACATTTAAGGATTTTGTAGGTATTTGGTAAGTGAAAGAGGCGAACAGAATGTTGGCTATCAAAGGATATATTAAAATCAACAATTTTTTGGTAATGTCCCATTTAACCGGGAATGTCTGGCAGAATCTTTGGGGACTTTCCGATGAGCCGCCCAAGCTTCAAATCAGTCTAATGACGATTTGGATTGGACCACTCTGAAATTGCTCTGCGAGCGAACAAATGACGTCATGCTCGATCCGACTTTTACAAGCGACCACTCCAGAGCAACTCCCAATTGAATATGTTTTTATTATTGTTATTATTAATTATTAAAAAATACAGTGATATCTTTGCGTAAACAGTGAAGCATAATCCTTTATGTATAATTATTATTATTATTATTATTATTATTATTATTTTGTGATTGCAATAAAATTTGTTTTCTGTTTATTTATATTAGCAAAATGTTATTTTTCTAAAATTATTTTATTTCTTTTAATTTCCTAATTTGATTTATTATACAAAAAGATACATCACTACTGGATGAAGATTAAAGTAGGTAGTTCTAATAAACCTACTAGCTTTGAAATACTGGTACGCATTATATTACTCGACGTTACTCTGACTCTTTAGCCAGAGCAAGAGTCTTTTGCAAGCACTCGCAGAGCAGTAAGCTGTTCCTATCGAATACAAATTTTAACAACTCTGGGGCGACTGTTCGGCTAATCGAATACGATACTTGCTCGCCGAGTGACCCGAGTGCATAGTGGAGTACCCAACCGAAAACGGTATAACTCGGGATTGCAAAGCGCTAAGACGTCAAAATTGGTCAAACGAAAGCTATCGTTGAGTTCTGTCGATTTAAGACATTAGGGTGCGCGTTGAAATGCGACCGTTTGCGACGGTCCACCTGCGAGCGGGAATATGCTATGTGTTATCAATTATACCGCGTATAATACAGTGTGATCATTAATTCCTGAGCGTTATGTAATACTTGACAGAAACATTTGGTTATCAAACTTATTTCCAAGGACATATACACAAACATGTTATCTTATACTAATTAATTATTAAATGAACACTGTTTTTCTCTACACGCCAATCAGTTAATATCCAATATGAAGTTCGCAACTGATTATCGTTAGTGCTCGGGTGAGATCGGGTAAGGATGTAACCTGACTGGTTCTTTGTCAAGTTCCGACTTTCAGCTGAGAATTGGAATACAGTTTTGATTTTTTAAACTCATTGTTTATCGTTATGTAACGCTCAGGAATTAATGATCGCTCGGTAAAAGCTAGTCCTGGTATCCCACGATCACGCTATCAGCATGAAGAAGCAAGCAGGTTTATTTTTGATATTCCAGCGAGCTAGTACCAGAAACCTGCTTTCACTATGCGTGTACCCGTAGAAGTCACATACAGTGTTGGTTATGAAACTTTCAATCACAGTTGAAAATTTAAAAAAATCTCAATATCGGCATATACTTGTCGAAAATCCAAGCAGCAAACGATCCATTGGTCAAAGTCGAATAGATCGGACCCTGAGGAATCCAAAAATATACCACACACCAATGTAGAAAGGTGCAGGAAACGCTTCAGAAAACATTTACAAAATAACGCCTACGCTTACAGAAAGCGCATGAGAGCTGACGCCACAAAGCCGAAAATGAAGCGCAGTACAGTACAGAAGGAGGACCACGCGGACGTATCTATGTAAACCCTAGCGTACACTGATTATTTCGGCAATTGTTTGAAAAAAAAATCGTTCTAAAATATATCTTTTCCAACAAAAAAATTTTACTTGTTAATCCGCGCATCAAGATCTTATATTTTACAACCCTAGACAAAATTTAAAAAAAAAAATCGAGCATATAATTTTTGCAAACAATCTTTTATTTCGAATTCTTAATATTTTTTCTATATATGAATCAAATAACTGTATATGCATACCTAATTTCAATTTTCTACTCTAGCCATTTGGCCACAATTTCTACTGCATAGACAGACATTTAAGTGACGGTATAAGGCGTTTTTGGGTTATATGTACGCAACAACAAAGTATTATTAATTTTTTACGGCACGATAATTCTCCCTGGAGCATCGTGGTTGCCCAACAAAAAACCCAAGTCTTGTTTCCTACATACAATGTTGTAAAATATTTTTTGCACAACCGGGATAAATTTAGATATATAATATTGGCTTTTAGATGTGTTTATCGCCCTAGGGCCATAAAGTGTATTTTATGGCCCGTGGCCTTTCCTCATCCAGTCAACATTACAAACACATATTATATATTAATTTTTATTATCATAATAAATACCTATTCGGTTGTGCAAAAAATCATGTTTATTTCTGCTCGTTTGTGCAAACATTGAAGGTATTACGGGCGAAATAATTATGGCAATAGGTGCTTTGCAACTCGTACGATAAATTCTATTATTTAGCCCTTAATATATAAATAGCAGTTTTTTCTATTTTTATTTATTTACTTATTATTAACTATTCCGAAACTGGTCAGCTGTAGATAGTTGTTTTTATTTAAGTCCGATACCCGTAAAACCTTTCCACTTTTACTCATTACGGACACGACCATCTCCACATTATTATTATTATTATTATTTATTTTTTCTAGAATCTTCTACAATAGGAAACCAGGCTTATCTTTAAATACACATAAATAAAAATATGATAACGAAATGCGTCAAAGTTTTTATCATAAGTTTACTTACTTGTAAAGCATCCATACCAATCCTTGGGTTATAAACTTTGAGTTTACAATACCCAGAATCGATAACAAATATGATTCCGTCAACTGTTAAACTTGTTTCGGCGATATTCGTCGCTACAACACATTTTCGAAGTCCATCTGGACTTTTCTGGAAAATTTTAGCTTGCAGATCACTTGGCAATTGAGAATAGATTGGCAATACTGTCAATTGAGGGGCATTATCGATTTCTCCTAGCCTGAAATAACACATAGATTAAAATTTGCAACCAACCAAGACTTGTACAATTATTTATAGAATAAAATTTAATATTTTGTTATGGATTTGCTTTCCAACGTCTGGTCTACAAAAGTGGCACGTTTTATTACATATATGACACCCCCAAACAACTATAGGAACATTAATTATAAACCGGACCATTTTTTTATGAAGAAATTTGTACGTGTCCACTAAACAGAGTCAACAAGCGCGGAAAACATACGCTTATAGGCGCCTGTTTATAAGCTACGAAAAAAATCTTTCTACGTCTTATTACCCTGACACACAATTTAGTTTAATTCAGAATCACTCATTGTCTTCCATCAAATTAATTTTGCTCTAATATGTAATGTATACTAAAGCTGCGTTCACAGCTTTAAAATTAGTCGAATAAGCATTGTACGTTGTAGATAAATTTAGTAGACAGTTTCAACGTTTAATGACAGCGTTCACAGCTCTGAAAATGAATGCGTAGCGAATGTTGATACATCTATGTTTTTTTAAACCAACTACAATGGAATATATGAATTTATGTGACTTTTTACTAAATTTTAATAACAAAATTATAACCGCAACTACAGCGATTCTTTTTCTTTGTACGATTTCCGAAATTTGTTGAAATTTGCGCGACAATATGTTTTAGGTTATAAAGTGAGATAGCTAATATGTTTTTATATATCTGTTTCATTAAAACAATGCGCTAACTTATTTCGTATGTTTTAGTTTTGAATTTTTGTTAGAATATCCACAGAAGTTGTGAAAAACTATAAAAGCAGAATATATTGCAGTATTTTTTGGCTGTCATTCAAAACAGAACAAATCATATTGACAGCTGAGTACTAGAGCCAACAGGCAATAGCCTTGGATCACAGCTCCGCCACCGGTAATGTCACTTCTCAATAAGTTTGGAAAAGAGTCGTCAATCAACAACGCATAATCTATTAAATTCAGAGCTGTAAACAACTGTGACAATCAACAGTGAACAACTCATAGCGTATAGTCGCTAAATTTAGAGCTGTGAACATAGCTTTAAGCTTATGAAGATAAAAATGTTTTTTTTTTTCATTTTAATGGGCCATTTTATTTATTTTTAATACTTGTACCAATAATTTTGTGAGGCACTGTATATTATTTTAGTGCGGATGCGGTGATAAGGACAAATACAAACATCTATGCCTTGACCTGGGGATTCAAGCCCAGGACTTTTAGCGCGACTAGCAAGGTCGCTACCTTTGCGCATTTTCTCTTCTTTTTTAGTATGAAGGACATATAAACAATATTGAATTGAATCAGGTCATTACACATAGACACGTTTGTTTTTAAAGCTTATAAAAGGTTGAATCATAAAAAAGGAATGTTTTTGACAATGGTACATATGTTATACTATTGTATTAACTAAGGTTGCACCGATAAGCAAATTTGGCGATTATCGATTAATCAGTGTTGCCTTATCAGCGGATACCGATTAATAGGAATATATGGAATCTGCTAAAAAGCACTGGAATGCACCAAAAAGTATATATATATATATTCAGTTATCACATCTACATAGATCATATGTGACGAAAAATAAAATCAAGGAACGCAATAAACATTTATATGATTTTTTAATGTAGCCCCCTTAGGCGTCCGCAGTAAGGGGCACAAAGAGGACACTTGCCTCCACCCCCCTGGAGTCTCCTCTGATAAGTGTTTTATCTGAAACCTTTATGCTTTTGTGTTCTCAAATTTATTTATTTTTATATTTGTCTATCTTATATTATAATTATTTTTATTATGTCTATTTTATATCTGCTATCAAATGTCAAACAAATTTTAGTTCATGTGCCTTGACTCGTTTCATGTTTACATTAAGGTTCTCACAACACTGGAGCACCTCGGGCCTCGGAAAGGGTAAACAGGGGCACCGAGAGAGGGCCTGGATTTCGGCAATACAATAATTCTGGGTCCGGGAAGACATAATTTCGCCCCACCCCCCGGAAAACGATATTTACAGGCCCAATAACAATTAAAAAAACTCGTAGCGCGTAGATCAAAATTGTACTTTTTTTTCTGTAATATACATATATGTTTACGTGACGTGCTCATTTTCCACGCGGAATCTTACCAACAGAATCACCACAAAGGGGCCCACATACTGATGATGGCTTACTACATAAACGAAGTGTGTAGTTAAATCGGTTCTGACCCGAACCCATAAACACTATAATTTCAGTTATTATTACAACTATGACGGATGATCGTTTATCCGGTATGAGTAAGTTAAGTGTGCACAGGAATAAATGACTAATAATAGAGTAGATGCCTTCAATTTCGATTTAAATAGTGTTCTATGTTTATGAAAGTATATTTAATAAATTACTAAACATTTTCAAAAATATTCATTTATATTTTACCCACCCTTGACAAAAATGCGCCCAAGATGACATACGATGGAAATAGGTACATAGAAAATATTTTGGAGGATTATGGTTCAATTTAAAAGATTTCTTTTATAGGCAGCCCACAATTTTATTTTGCGTCACATGACCAAGTTGTGATAACCGGAAAAATATTTTTGACTTTTTAGTGCACTTCTAAATGAAATTGTGTAATTTAAACAGTTTTTTATGTAGATTAATTACATGTTGAATCCAACGTTTTTCAAATTTCTCTTTCACCATGATTTTCTTATTCCAGCATACTGTCTGGCTTACTTAAGTTGGCCGGCGTAGTAACGAAGAAAATAGAAGGGGGCGTAGTTAGTATTCGAGTAGCAGTTGTACGGTGATTGACACAAAAAAATTATTTTTCTGAGCAAACTGGAAAGCACTCGTGCGTTAGTCAATCAATTTTTTTCCGACTGTACTCGGGTTACACAATTTATGCCTCACTCACTTATAATACTGTCGCACTCTCTGCAGTACAGCGTCCCAGCGGCCAGCTTAAGATAGCCCGACAGTATGTGTCTAACAATAATAATAGCCGATTATCAAAGCCGCTTAATCGGCTAAAAATTAGATATGGCCAATTATATTCCGATTTTCCCGTACAAAGTATTAACTGAGTATTCTGTCAAGAAATTCTTCAAATCAGACATTCGAAAGTAATTAAAGAATTTACTCGGATCATCTTGGTGTTTCAAAAAGTATATGAGCAGCTGTTTCTTCTCCAAACTATAGGATGAACCCATTGTTTCTATTCCAATTGTTTTAATAGTTTTTTTTTTTTTTTTTATGTAATAGCAAAACCGTTAACACTTCAAATTCAGCAATTTCTCCCAGATAGAGCTTGATTTAACGTGTGTATTAGACCAGTGTTTCTCAACAGGTGGTCCGCAGAAAAATTTTAGTGGTCCGCGAAAGTTTTTGTATTTGTTTTTTGCAGTTATTTTGTTATTTATTATGCATATTTCTTATGTAAATAATTTATATTTTCTTTATTTTTTGTAACCTTTCTGTGATTTTCTACAAATAAAGTAAATGTATTTAGTAGCACATTAAATATATTTGTTTTCTTGCAAAATATTAACCAACAATTATTATTAGTGGAATTAGTCCGAATTAGAAAAATATGTATTTACTGGTCCGCGGTGCGTTTTTGGTTGAGAAACACTGTATTAGACAAAACAATATTCTTGAATGACAGTCACTCTACACCATAGGCAAATAAGATACTGTATCTCATGTTTTTATTCCCGGTTACGTGAATCGCACACGCGTATCGCGATACATGGATCGTTGTGTGAAACCCTAATAATGTATCTTCGGCAAATGTTTCTAAAAAAAGGAACGTCGAACTACCCGACGAACAAAATTTTTTGTAAATATCCAAAGAACCATATATAGGTAACTAAAGAATCTTATGTTACCGACCCCGGGTCTTGCCTACCGCAATTGAATAACTAAAGGAGAATATTCATTGCTAGAATAAGTGTTAAATGTGTTAGTCATTTAATAATGAAAAACTCCTTACCTTTCAGCTAATACTTCGCATGTTACTTCAATGTCTTCTTGACCAGGCATGAATATCAAAATATCGCCTGAAGATGGCTGAAGATGAATTTGAAGTGCTTGTTTTACAGCAGCATCCACATAATCCTCTACCGGATTTTTGCTGAAGAGTGTTTCAACCGGAAATGTTCTTCCGGGGATTGTGAATGTTGGGACGTTTCCAAAAAACATGGAAAATTTAGAAGAGTCCATTGTAGCGGATGTTACTATTAGCTTGAGATCATGACGGCGGGCTACAACCTAAAAAAAAGTTTAAAAAATAATTTTAAGTAGAACGTTTGAAACATCGATTTATAATCAATATATGCATTTTTTGCGCAATTATTTGAAAGAATGACATTACTAGTTCAGCTAATTTGTGTTTTGAGCAGTTATTTCAGCACGTGGTTGTATGACAGGTAGTTTCTATAAGTTATATCTTGTTTTCACAATAGAAAATATATCTGAAGAACTAAATAAAAAAATATATCACAAATCTGAAATAATTCGGAAAAGTGTGTGATGAAAGTGGTAAAGAAGAAGAAAACTGTGTCATATGTATGCAATGTAAATTGATTTATTACTCAAGCCAGAAAAGTTACTCATGGAAGTTTATCAAATAATTATTTAAGTTTTGGTTCCGGATTTTATTCATATAATTTGGGGAAATACAATGGTTAACCGGGTAATATTTACCGTTTACCAGCACTGATTAGAGTATAGACATATAAGTATATATTTATTTATTTTAAATTATGTCAAACGATCAATGTAAATAAATATGTTTATGTCTATCGGATGCGGTTTTAATATATGCAGATGCGGATATTGAAAAACATATCTGCGCAGGGCTCTACTTTACGATTGCTAACAAGAGAAGGCATAGAAGAAGATAACTGTTAATTACACATTCGCAACTATATTATCTACTTTATTTTACTATCATTATTTCCCCTTGAACAAATTTTGAAACAAAGAGCCATTCGAACAAAAATCCTATAAAAAAAGAAAATTTAAAGAGCCGCAACTTTAATATGAGTTATCCTGTGCCTGGAAAATTTTCAAAATGTTGCAACATAAAGTAAACAATTTTTATCGTTTTATAAGTTTTCATTTTAATGAAATTTATGTATCGCCAACCATCACAATTCGCTTAAATTATATTACAAGAAGCATTCAATAAACGTACCCAATTTGCTGCACGTTAAGCGAATGTACGTTAACCGGACAGTGTAATTCCATGTAAATGCATAAAATTACGCACGAATGTCAACTTGTCAGCCTTAACGTACACTGACCGTATTGTGAACAGGCAGTTAGACTTGAACAAATCCTATAAAAGTAACGGATAAATACATCTACCTCGGCAGTGTAATTAGCGGTCAAAGAGGAGTTTCGTCTGACGTTGAAAACCGTATCCGGAAAGCCGGGCATGCTTTTAGCACACTCAGGTAAGTCAACATCTTTTGGCCAAATACAATATCAGATACAGAGCTATGGATTCTAGCGAGTCAAAACCAATTGTGACAGAAATACAGACCCGGAAATGGAAGTAGATAGGACACACACTGATGAAGCCTGACAATATCATCTCCAAACAGGCACTTGAATGGAATGTTTATGAAGCGCGCAGAAGTGGTAGAGTTACGGTTATCTGGCGCAGGCCAGAAATTAAGGCCCTTGCATAGAATAGAATTGCTTCACTTTAGCTACAGGAGATTATTATTATTATTACATGAACAAATTACATACGAATTAAACGATGAAAACAAGAGTGGAGAAACTTGATATCGAGAACACTAAAACTTCAAACAATGACCGAAATCTTGAGCAAGGTTGAAGATATTGTGGAACTAGTAGATAATCGGGATTTGGAAAGAAGTAATAATGTAATTTGCAATCTCCACAGTATAACGACTTGTTACAAAATCCTGTATGAGGAAAAGCAGTAGGCGACTTCAATTTAATTAATTATTGATAAGATTTTGACAAAAAATACTAACAATTACATTTTCTAATATTTTAATTATCTTCTCTATTATATTGTCAATATTATTTGCGAATAAAGTTTAAATTTGTTTTGAAATAGTATTTTCTAATAGTGCATAATGATGTTATAATGTGTTCTGTATACAAATAAATTACTATTATGATTCTGACAAACAGTCCTGTTTATACGTCACAAATTTCTTGTTATGGAAACCTACACATATTTCTGCTGAAGGGTCCGTGTGATATCATGTAGGTTCCTGCAAAAAAGTGCCGCCAAAAATATGTACGTCTCATCGAAGGTGTGTTAAACGGATGTACGTTAATCTAACGTTCCCGTGAAGAAATGGTTGCAAGGAAAGAGAATGAAATAAAATAAATCAAAGATGAGCGAGAGAACTGGAAGCAAGAAGGAAGGGGATCGGAGAGGGAAACCAGAAGGAGAACAGGAAGAAGCAGAGGGACATTGGAGCAAGAAGAAAGGAGAAAAAATATTATAAATTGTAAATTGTATTTAATTGTATTGTACGTTATTTATTTTTGGATTGATTGTTTTATTTTTTGTAATGGTTAATACCCTGAACGCCGCAAGGCCTAGGGATTAAAGAATATATATCTAACGTTCCCTGTATTAGTATTATTCGCATTAATATAAACTGTAAAATATGTTATCTTTTTCTAATCATAATAAAAGATCAGTACTTTTTTCAGCCAAGAGCCTTCATTATGCGGCATTGGAGACGCCGGTTCTCGACCCCTAGTTTAGATACATGTTGTATTTGTAAGTCACATTGAAAGTTGCTATTTTCTTGCGTTTTTTGAGTATTTATGTCAATAATAAAATGCGTGAATACATTAATCAAAGTATTTGCCCTCGGAAGCTATGACTTTTTCCCAGTTTTCTGACAGAAGTTGAATTCTACGAAGAAAGAATGGTCTGTCTTTTGAGCCAATCCATTCAGCAACCCAATTTTCGACTTCTCCGTAGCTATGGAAATGTCTATCTTCCAAAGCGTGTTGTGGGAGAACCTTCCATTCGAGCTCTGTTAGTGTTTATTTCACGGCTATAACAACATGGGGCCGAGCATTGTCATAGAGAAGAATCACTTTCCGGCGATTTTATGCAACTGATGGTCGTTTTCGCCTCAAAATATTATTCAAACGCTCATAAAAACACAATTGTTGTCGAAGACGTTCGGCGGTGATTGTTCTTAACATTGGTTTTAACATCTCATAATACACGACACTATACATATCCCACCAAACAGAAAGCATTATGACCGAGGATGTTTCGCTTTGGTGTCGACGTTGATGGTTGACTAGGATCAAACAAAGATTTCTTGTGTTTCGGGCTGTCGAAATAGATCCATTTTTCATTGCTGGTTACGATACGCCACAAGAAACTCTTCTTTTTATGCGTTGCAAGCAAATAAATCGAGATGTTTAAACGATTAGCAATGGCATTTTCAGTCAATTCATCTGGCAGCCATATCCCTTCTTTCTGGATCTTTCCCATGGTTTGTAAACGTCGTGAAATGGTTGATTTATCAACTTCAAGATGTTGAGCCAATTTTTTGAGTGTTTGAGCAGGGGTTTCTTCCAATAGAGCCTACTGTTCATCTTTGAACTTTTTCAATAGACCTGGTCGTTGTTCGTCGTGAACGTTACAATCATCACTTTTGAACCGTCGAAACCAATCTCTACATACTGTTTCCGATGGAGCACATTCACCATAAGTTTTCACAAGCAATCGCTGAGCTTCAACTGCACTTTTTTCATATCAAAGTACTGTAGAAGTACACATCGGGAAAACAACTTATCGTGTTCCATTTTCAATCGGTTATATAAAAGTACTTGTGTAAATTAAGGATGGCGTTTGATGACTGAATTTTAGTAGGAAATGTTCACATTTCAAAATGACATAAGAGACATCTGTCACTGAACATCTACACGTGAACAGCGGCATTCAATGCAACCTCCTAATATATACCTATGGAAATTAGGCGGGAACATTTTTGAGATGTACGCGTGTGATGCATCGTTTACGGTGAACTGTGTTTAGCCTTGAACTTGTATAATTCGGAAACAATTACTAAGTTTCGAGACCAAAGTTTTATTTATTTCTGATTCTATCTGATTTGTTTTCGATTTCCCCTTATCTTGTTTATGGTACTTGAATTTTTTTAGGCCCTGTTTATGAATTATCAGCAAACGTTGTGAATTAACTACGTGAGAATTATCACATACAGTTTTCTATTTCTGGAAAAACAAACAAATGCGTTTTATCTGATTTTGTAAATTTTAATAACTCTGATAACACTTAGGGTAACTCAGTCATGAGTTTAATTTTACGTTCTAATTACTAGATAAGAATTAATATTTGCGTTTTTCATCTACGTTTTATTACATTGAACTGCACCTAGATTATAGTATCAATCATCGCCAAATTTTAGATAAAAATTTTCCAAACTAAAAATTATATAACCTTGAGATTAATTTTCTTTTACGCATTAAAAAAATCATTTTTATAATTTGTCAGGTCCATGATAACTGGGGAAACCCGAATTGGGGTTCCCCTAACTCGGCACCGAGTGAATGACCGAGAGAATTTATACATATAATGTACTTTTTTTTAAATAAATTACTTACTTCCTCCTGAAGCCTTTCTACCGTGCGGTGTAAGGCTATAGTCGAGTTACTTATTTTCTGGTGTTGTTCTCTTTATTTCTTTCCGTCCTGTTCTGTCCTTTGTATATTTTCTTATCTCCTCCCACTTTACGCCTCTTTTCGTTGCAGCATCTTTTATTTCTTGGTGCCAGGTTTTTCTCGGTCTTCCTGGTCTAACTTTCTTCACTGTTTTTGCTTCAAAAACTCTTTTTACTATTTTGTCTTCACTGATTCTGTGTATATGTCCCAGCCATCTTAGCTGTCCTTCTTCTAATATAGTCTCTACTGGTTTTGTGCCTAGTTTTTCTCTAAATACTTCCTTTCTTATTCTGTCCAAAATTGAATAACTAAAATCGAAGCTAAAACAAAATTGTTTTAGCTTCGATTTTCCTTAAAAATCTCATTTCGGAGCTTCTTATTTTAGATCTGTGCGTCTCTGTAGTGGTCCAGGATTCTGAGGCGTATGTCAAAATTGGTACAGTCACTTTTTTGAAGATCGCTATCTTGATGTTATCTGGTATTTCTTTTTTAGTTAAGAACGATGCTTTGATGCTGTTGAACATTCTTCCTGCTGGGTCTCTTTCCATAATTTCTTCATCCATTTTTTCATCTTCCGCGAAAACTGTGCCTAGGTATTTGAATTTTCCTACCTGTTCTATTATGTTGTCATCTATTTTTATTTTGTGTTGCATTTTTATCCTGCTTATTACCATTGTTTTTGTCTTTTGTGTGCTAATTTTCATATTTATTTTCTTCAATTCTTTATTGTATTGGTTCAAGTTGTTTTGTAGTTCGTCCTCGTTCCTTGTTATTATAACCATGTCATCCGCAAAGTCATCCATAAAATGTCCATAAAATCGGCAAATTTCTGCTGCTTTCACATTTTCCAGTAGCCCACAGAATATTCTTTAATATTTTGTCTTACTTGTTTCATGGCGTCGTCTAGTACCAGTGAGAACAGTAGCGGGTTGAGTACTCATCCTTGTCTGAGTCCGTTTTCCGTTATAAAAGATCTCGATACTTCATTTCTTGTTCTGACTTAATTCTTGCTATCGGTATACAGACTTTTAATATTTCTGATGGTGATTTCATGAATCCTCTGTTTTTAAGTGTCGTCCAGACGTCTTCTCTGTTCACTCGGTCGAAAGCTTTCTCCAAGTCTATGAAACATAGGTGGATTTGGCTATTTGTTTTTAGTGATTTCTCGCTTAATTGCCGCAAAGTGAATATTGGGTCTTGCACCCCTCTCTTTGACCTACATCCATATTGAGAGTCTTCCAGGGTTGCTTCCAGTGCGTTTCTGATTCTTCGCTCGAGTATTATTGCGTATAATTTTCCTAATGCGCTAAACAGGGTTATTCCTCTGTAATTCGAGCATTTTCTACAGTCGCCTTTCTTATATTTAAAAAATCTTATATTTAAATAAATATACCTGATATATACATAGTTTGTTAGCCTTTTTTATTTATATGAACATTTCAGAGACTAAAATATAAAAAAAAAAAAAATCAGCATTTATTGTAATGCTATATGTACATACATTTTGTTTTAAAGCCAATCATTTTCTAATTTCTCAGTTTATATACATTTTAATTTAGATGTGTTTTAAATCATTGGAAAGAGAAAAAAAGTCTTCATTTAATGAATTTAAAGACAACTTTGAGCCCCATATGAAAATTGAAAGTTAGTATGAATTTCTCGAAAATAATACGAGCTATGAAAATCTTGAGGACGGCTGTGAATTCTTCGTCGAAAAATGCCTCAAGAATGTGCAAATTATAAACTTGTATGAATTGAAACAAAAAAGTTGTGCATTTTTCTGGAAAACCAAATACATCATTAAAGTGGCCAACTAATGTAGCAACTTTGCCCCAATTTAACCGGTTTCATATCTCTTACGGTTCACGAGATCCCAATGGTTAGGCTCGAAAAACGGACAACCTGTATAAAGAGGCTCTCAAATAAAGAATCCTGTTCAGTTTAATACAGGCCTTTCTCATGTTTATGGTATTGTCTTCAGTCCAATCACCTAATTACGAGTAATATGTTGTAAGTTCCAAAAAAGTAGATCAATAATAATGAAGTATCCCCGAGAGAAGCCGGGCGGGATAGATAGTCTTAAATAAAATAATCTCATGGTGACTCTTTTAACATTGTACATTGTAGGCGACCCAATGGGTAGGGGACCCGTCATGTAAGAAACGCTATCTTAGGGCATATCTATGACAAATACAAAAATGAAATTCCGAAATGACTATCTCTAACTATGAGGCATGAATTTGTAAATATGAATCATAAATAATTTATTAAAATCTGATACTACAACAACCTAACCTAACCTAATATTTATCAGTAAATTCAAACTAGTATTAAACCAGAAATGATTAGCAGATTTAAATGATCGTAAAACTGCATATGTGCTAAATAAATTAGCACGTATACACGAAACTAAATGAAATGTTTTAAAAAAATACAGTTTTCGATAAGACATGGTTAACCTAGTACAATTATTGACGTCTTGTGATTTACATTAAAGTTTGCCCTTTAAATTTTGCTAAACTGATTAGATATATCAATTCAGATTAAATAATAGTGATATAGAAATTGTAGAAAACAATTACTCACTATTATTTGTCAAGTAAACAGTATCACAACTAAATCTAAATATGTTTTACGAAGCGATTCAGATGGTTCATACGCAGCAGCGGATGAAAACGAAATCACTGAATAATAATAATAATAATAAAAGTATGTCTAAAATAGGTAATTCAACTAATACTATTCGAAAAGTGAATTCACAACCTGTTATGTTTGGAAGTTCAGTCGCTATTCATAAGTTGCGAGAGTCCAAATGGTTCAATCATAGTGAAAGTAAAATTTTGTGTTCTGTGGTTGAAAATGGTTTTATTTTGGAAAAAAAATTTGAAGATGATAGTCTGGAACATGAATGGGGGATAGCTTGCTGGAAAACAGGACATGGTAAGTAATATTTTACAAATTATTAAAATAATAAGGTTCAAATTCCACCTGAAACATTCTTATATTCATATTTTTTTAAATACCTTTTTAGACTCCCCACAATTTCATTTAATATGATGTTATTTGGTTATAATTATTGATCAATTAATAATAATATTATACCAGGAGTCTACTTTTTAACCGAACATACGAAATAGGTTAAAAAAAATAAAAATTATAAAATTAAAAAAAACTTTGCTAAGCGCCCATCACAGCTACAGTACCGGATTAGGGAATAGGGGGCCCTGGAGCAAAACAAGTTAAAGAGCCCCTAAATTAAAACCCTCTACAGAGAATATATATATGATTTTATTTGGTTATTTTTTTATCAATTAATAATAATATTACACCAGAAGTTAAATATTTGCATTTAATAATGTCTCTTTACATGTTCATTTTATAGGAGATTGTTTTATTTCCCACTAGCTGTCGTACCCGTTCCGGTTTTTGTTGTGTACATTTTTGCTATAACGTAAATGATTAGTGAGATTATAATTTCAAGTAGAATAGAAACTAATCATTTATTTATTCAAAACCACTCAAGTAAATAAAAAGTGAGATTTTTTAAGTCTGTAGGTAGCGGCTCTTCATAGCTCCCCAAATATTTCTTATTAAAAACTGCACTGAACAGGGAAGATCATTTCTTATAATCAATATATATTTTTTAATTTTAGTTACTTATATTCATGTTTGCTGTTACGTAGATGAAATATTTCAACTTTATAGGTAACATTACCCTTGACCCCTAAATAATTTTCTTAAAAAAGTTGAACAGAAAATAAATGTTTCCTTCACATATTTTATAATTTTGTCATATTTTTGAGTTATAATTTTGAGATATAAGTAAATAATAAGTGAGATATTTCATTTTTTTTTTTTTTTCAAGAAAATAGATATTTTAGTTTTATGATGACCCCCTTAATTTCCAAAATATTCATCGAATCGGAAAAGTACATAACACAAAGATTTGTTTTACTATTGGAAAAAAAGTCGTACATTTTTTTATTAAGTCAATATTTAGGGAGATATTTCAAAAGTTTAATTTTAGGGTATACCCCTAATACAAATAAAAATCTTAATTAAAAAAAGTTTAATTTTAGGGTATAACTCCCCAAATATTCATCCAAGTGAAAAAATGCATTAATCAAAAAAGAATTGTTTTCTTATTGCAAACAATTTCAGTTATATACATTTTTCTGTTAAGCCAATAATAAGGGAGATAAATTAAGTTTTTAGTTAACAGTTATAACTCCGAAACAACCCTCTCGGATAAAAAATTTGAGATGCCATATAGCCTATATTCGATTCGAGGCTTTACTACATCATCGTACCAAATTTCGTGAAAATATATCCAACCATTTATTCGTGAATCTCGGATGTTTTTAAAGCAGTTTTTAATGCTGAATATATCGCTAAATGAAAATTTTAATATTGTATTTCCCATGTTCAATAAAAAAAAAAGACGCCCAGTAAAATGATAATTAATAATAGTAAATTCATTAAGAATATCTATAATATATCAAAACAATTTGGTGCAAATTAAATATATGAATTTTATTAAATTAAAATGTGTTTCTTTATTATTTAGAACGTTAGGAATTTAAAAATTCTAACCATAAAGCTATTCCAAACGTTTAGGAGGAACCAGATTTTGAAATCTAGTATTTTTTATGGATTGGTTCGAGCTTTTGGCTATTTTGTTTAAGCTTTGTAAATCATACTTACAATAAATATTTTTAGGTTACGGTGAATATCATTATAAAATGTCATTTGCAATATATTTTATTTTTTTGTGTAATTTTAATATCAATGTCTCATTTCATTATTTTTTCTGTCTTCCAATAATTTATAAACGCATTATGTATTTTATTTTATTTTTTCAATAAATGTCAGTTAATAATATATGCCTAACATGAAACATGAAATAACCTAGCCAAGTTCTGTTTTCCTGACAACTAAAAAATACGAAAGGCCCGTTTAGTTCCGCTTAAATCAAAGAAATAAACTATAGGTTTCTATATTTATTAGTAACGCATTAATTTTTTTTTTTCTTTCTATATTTCGATGAGTTCTGTATCAAAAAGGAAAGTAATAAATTCGTTTCTAAATTAAATCTTGGATGAAAAGAATACGAATATTTAAAAAATTCAAACCACAAGTATCTATCTATTATCATTTTTGAGTTATTGTTTTAAGTAGTTTCAGAAAAAGTGTGTTAAATTGGCAACACGAATAATAAAAAAAATCTTAAAATTCTATTTAAATTTTTAAATCTATTAATCTAAGGTCGTGCGATTATAGTCTAGAACTGTCTACAGATTAAAAAAAAAAACACGTGATAAATAATTTTTTTATAAAATTAGTTGTACATAAACAGATATAGTATGTTTCTTTGGACTAAGCGGAACTAGATTTTGAAATCTAGTAATTTTAACCTTTTGACCATTTTGTTTAAGAAAAGCACAAAATAAAAATTCCGTTTAGTTCCGCTTAAACGTTTGGAATAGACTATAGTCGCTACAGTAATGAACTGGTTTTAAATTCTAATTTGGACATTTTTTCTGCCCCTGCTTTTAAAGCGATTTTTTTCTGCTTCCCCCTAGTGATTTATGGATTTATACCCCCGTTCTTCAAAGAAAATTTGTTAGCTGGATTTTATATTTGATTGTTAATATACAAATCGTTCATAAATGATTAATAGACGTTTGAATTTCCCGCTCATTAGATTAACTTTATAGGTTGGTACTTAAAAATTAGTGCACATGGGAAAACTAAAAAATGCAAATTAATGAGTCAATGACAAAGCAATTTACTAATAATATACATTTGTTTCTTTTTATGTGGCTATGTTTTACTTACCAATGAAATAATTTACAAAGAGCAATAAAAAACCTTTTCTGATAATAAATACATTGGAAATTGTCAATGTCTGACAGCTGTCAATGTCAAATAATATCAGTATCTATGTTAATGGTTAAATGCGTCATGTATAACTAGGGTACAAACTTTGTGATATGAAAATTACTAACACAGCAATGCGTTAAATTCAAAAACTTATCATTCATTAAGGAACGGAAATAAAAATAAAGTAAACATTATATTATTTGAAACAAAAATAATTATAATAATATAATTATGAATATAACTTATAAAATTTATTAAACTACTGTCGTTTTCGAGCTTTGATCGACGTACATTTTGTTATAAGATCATCAAATTCTATTTTCCAAAGTTAAGTCTGTTCAGCTGTCTTTAAGAAAGAGCATTTAAATAAGGATTTGAAATGTATGTTCGTAATTTTTTTTTACACGTGCTATTCTTGAAAAAAGTTTCAATTGAAAAAAATTGAAAATGTTTTGAATGCTTGCAAATTCAGCACTAAAGTCAATTTACGATAAGAATGAGATGATGACACAGTTGACAAACTTGATGTGTTGCCACTTCGATAATTGTCCAAAAAGTTAGATTATATCGAACTACTGCTAAAAAAAAGTTTGAAAACCTATGGAAGAAATTAGGTTTTGTGTCTTTAATAAGAGACAAAACCATCCTTTGGGCTCGGCTACTGAGAACATTCGTCATTTTTATTATAATAATATTTGATATAACTCCAAAATAAAACGTATATAAGTTTAATCTCACTCGTTCCTATGTCAAACAGAAATACGACTGAACAATGTTATTTAAACGTGGCAACGTAGGAAATTGGTACCAACGTGTAGTAACTAAATGTAACAACTGAGTAATGATTTGATGTTGGTTAAATCACATTATGACATTGGCAGTTAAATAAGCCAAGTGTGATGTCATCTCATATTTTTCGTGAAGGGAGTTTACAATTTGTTATTGGTAAATATAAATAAATTATGAATGCAATATTTATATTAACAAAACCTACCCAGTAAAATTTTAAAGTATAATAAATAGAGTGTTTCTTTGGTTTAAGCGGAACTAGATTTTGAATTTTAGTATCTTTTACAGATTAAATCAGGCTTTTGATCATTGTGTTTAGCAAAAGCCCATTTAAAACCTAAAAATTGAGCTCATAACAACAAATATGAAAATTAGTTAGTTCCGCTTAAACCTTTGGACGAACCTATATCTAAATTTCTTAATCTTTTAAAATTTTCCGGACTCCTCTATAGTTGAGCCCTAGAAGTTCTTCTCTGCTCCCCAGTTAATCCAGATTTCCACAGTCACCATATTAATTTAATTTTATTTATTTTAGAGAAAAGCAAAGACAAAGCCTACCTCCATATCTACACTGTTGTCTCAGAAAAAGATAAATTAAAAGTTCGAATGCTGGAATTAAATGAGTTTTGGACAGAAAATTCAAACATCAGAATAAATAATAACGACGACAAAAATAACCAGGCGAATTCCGACATGGATATCCATAAACAAATACACAATGGTCTCAAAAACAAAACTATGAAATGGCACAATAGTCAACATTTTGCGCACTGGTGCAGATACACAAATCCGAACCTAAAGCGATCCGAAAATGGACAAGTAAGTAATATCGTATATTAATAAAACATAAACTACCCTTTCTAGTTACTATAAATTTATAATGACATACATATTAGCTACCCCGCTTGGATTCGCTAGGGGACCATTCGTTATTATTGACGTACATTTTTTGGAACCTGCAACATACCTACTCGTAATTAGGTGACCAGAGAGAAGACAATACTATAAACATGTGAAAGGCCAGGTTTAAACTGAAAAGGATTACTAATCTGAGAGCTTTAGTATTACCCGCACGCACGAATATCATTATATCTTTGAACTACTGAACATATTTTAAAAATTCTTTCAATTCTGAAGTGTATAAATAGTGTACGAACTTTGTCGGTGATGAATTCAGGAAAATGCTATAAAACTGAACGGGAAACATGTGTTTCGTTTTGGCCGCGCGTTCGATTTTCATTATAACTTTAACACTACTGAACTGATTTTAACAAAACACGGTATAAAGCCTGACAAGATGATGTAGCTATAAAAACAAAAAACAAAATCGCATGAATTCATCAGATCTCGAGTAATGCGATAAATATAAACCGAAAAGATGGATTTTGTATTACCTGCCCGCACAAATATCATTATATTTTTGGAACTAATGAAAAAAAAAATCTAATTTCTTTCAATTCTGATTATCGTGTACCAATTTTGCTGCTAACGAATCCTATGTTGTTGCTAATAATTTCAAGAAAATGCGTTAAATATGAACGGTAAACATGGATTTCGCTTTACCAGCGCGCACAAATATCATTATAACTTTCGAACTACTGAACCGATTTTAATAACATAGCCGAAAACCTGACCAGATGATGTAGTTACAGGCCGAAAAAAAAAAACGCATAAAAATTTCAGCAGTTCTCGAGTGAAAGATGCACATACGGACAGACAGACAGAGAGACGTCGACTTTTACATAGATAGATAGATAAGTTTATATAGGGTTTATACAGGAGTTTATGATAGGAATAAACGTTTTTTCCACAATACGAATTTTCATACAGCAAAACGGTGATACGAAGAAAAATGGACCGAAAGAACATTTCGTTCTGGTCACTTTATTAAAAATAATAGACAATGAAAAAAAAAAGACTGTTATTGGAAAATGAAATCTATTCTTCTAGTTTGTTTTTGACAACATTTTTCGATAAGTTTTTCATTAACATTTTCTATTTATTAAATAATATCTGAAGTACTTTTTCTACTTTATCATGTAGCGATAATCTAGAAAATGTATTTTTATCTACAATTTAGACGATTTAGATTTTTATTTCTATTAAGTAATAAACGCATTATATATCCAACTCTAAATGCATAAAACTGCTCATATTAAACACCGTGGAATATGAAATATCATATTCCACGCATATGCGTGCGCATCTGTTGAATATAAAATTTTACATTCCAAGCATACGGGTACGCATGCGTGGCATTTTAGACACAGTCGGATCAAAACTTCCTATCGTACGTTTCCGGATTAGATCAATGTACATTTTTCAGATTTTTAGTTTAACTTCTTTAGGTGAAAGGGGGCGAGACATGAACTTTTTTAGCACATTTTTGGTTAAAAACGTGTTAAATAAAAACTAATTTTAAAAACTACTTTTCAGGGCTTCGAACCGTTATTTTTTTTGTTTCGGTTCCGGTTCAGTTAAAAAAAAATATATATCAGTTCGGTTCCGGTTTTCGTTCCGGCAAAAATAGCGGTTTTTTTTTCGGTTTTCGGTTCAGTTCCGTGAGATACATTTTTAAATGCTTTTATTTGTATTAGAAATTTTTTTTCTACTATAATTTAGAAGAACATTTTATTCCTTATTTTCTAATAATCATACCAAGGCCGCTGCCAGACGGGCATTCTGGGCGTTCAACCCCATTTTTTTTTTTTTTTTTACTTATCAGTTAAAAAACTTACGATTTTTTTCTACTGTTCAGTTTAAAAAATAATCTTAAGGCCCGGTCTTTCCACCTTCAGTTAAAGTCCCAGGTAACTATCTGACAGATAAGGTTATTTGTAACTTCATCTGCTGAATAAATGTCAATACCAGTCAGTGAATCCAATACGTCAGTCTCATTATCCGTTAGATAACTATCCGATAGATACATTTGTATAGAAAGAAGGGATGACATTTACTCAGCAGATGAAGTTACAAATAACCTTATCTGTCAGATAGTTACCTGGGACTTTATCTGAAGGTGGAAAAACCGGGCCTAAATAAAATGTATTTTATACTCATATAAACATTATCTGAACCGAAATAAACCGATATTTTTTTTCGGTTCAGTTCCGGTTTTCGTTTCTACAAAAATAACGGTTTTTTCGGTTTTCTGTTTTCGGTTCAGTTCCGGTTCGAAGCCCTGCTACTTTTTGTTCCTTAATCTAAGTCCTAAGAGCTTTCTTTTGATACCACACAATATTTTTTTTTAAATATTAATTTTTTTATTAATACATAATTGTTTATATTTATCTCAGGATGTGTTTTTTTGAACTCTCAATATTTTTCCTATATGTGGGTCAAAAGGTTATATAAGCAAGCCAAATTTCAACTTGATCTATATTAAGCCGTTTGGCAACAATTTCTACCGTCAGACAGACAGACAGACACATGAGTGAAGTTATAAGGGTTTTTTGGTGGCCATACCTACAAAACCCTAAAAATGAACTGTTAAACTTATTTCAAATTTATAGTTTAGTCGCCGTAACAAATTTAAACGCAAATTTAGCCGCACGCAAAAATTTTCCGACTTATTTTAAAATATTTCTTAATTGCTCAAAAATTTGGTGTTATATCTGAATGATATATAACTTAAAATCTTTTTAAACAAATGTTGCACTTGTTGCTTTCCAGACGATTGAAACAATCTCGAGTTTTAATGTAACATACAGATAGACAGACAGACGTTCCCTTTTAGATAATAAATTTTAAAATCAACTGGTACAAGCCAGCACTTTTGCGTAGGATTTCTATGAACCTGTACCGTTCATGAGGAGGGGGAGGTTTATTATTGAAATTTTGTTACACATTATAATTTTTTGTTGTTTTTTTTTAGGCGAGCGATCGAATGAGATGGAATAGTGTCAGTGTATCAGCAGGCCTACTCCTGATCAAAAATAAAATAACAAGAGCAACAAGCTGAACTACAATCTAACCTAACCTAATTTTAAGTTCACCTCTCTCTTCATACTAGTCCATCATTAGTTCATCTAAGTCATATATAAGTTCATATCTTACCTCTCGAAGAAGTCCGAATAGTACATCTGTGCTTAAGGACCTTTCGTGGGCTTCATCCATTATGATCGCACTGTAGTGATCCAGATCAGCCTCTCGGAGGCTCTCTCGAAGGAGAATACCATCAGTCATGTATTTTATGACGGTATTTTCTGATGTACAATCTTCGAATCGGATCGCATAACCAACTTCATCACCTATAATTTAAGAATATAAAATTAAATCACAAAATATTTTTTATTAATTTTTAATGGAATTGTATTAATAAACTAGTCTTAAAATGTATTATTTTTTTATAATAAAAATAGTTTTTAATCTAAAAGGGTTGACTATTATTACTTTGTATGAAAATAAAATCTATTGAGAATGAAGCGAAAACAAATTAACAAATTTTTATAAAAAATTTGTTTTTCACACATTTCAGGATTTTGTAGGTATTTAGTAACTGAAGACAAATTATGGGTACATATTAATAATAAATTTCGATACAATTTTAAAGAATAATCCACATGCGTTCATCTAGTGGCCTGCAACCTACTTGAGTTGCACTCGCAACAAGACCCAGCTATAGCTGTCCAGTCAACCAGATAAATATTGTAAGTATGGTGTTGCAAAATATTCGATAACTTTCTAAATAATTATCAGATCAAAAATTCCTGTGGAACATTAATGTGCATTACTCAGATTTTTAGATAACTGCACTGGATTATAAGGTGCGGGAGAAAAGTAATTTTAGCGCATTTTGGCTTATTAAATCGTATTTAAAAAAAATAATAATAATAAAATAAAACTACTTGTCGTTCCTTAATCTACGTCTTAAGAGCTTTTTTTTTGATACCACACAATACATTTTTTTTTTATTTTATTTTTTTTCAACGGCACAAAAAATTCGATATTCTTGGAAAAACTAATCTAATCAAAAATTCTTGTTGAACTATTCCGGTTCCTATCAATGTACATTATTGAGTATTTCTGCAGATTTTTAGATCAACACCTCTCGGAAATAGGGTAGGGGACAAAAAAATTTTGACACATTCTTCAAAATTCCATAAAACTGGGTGATTTTAAAAATAAAATTTTGCTGGATGCATTGAGGAGCTTCATTTGATACACCATTCACAATATTAAAAAATATTTATTTGTTTCGTTTAATACATATTTGTTTATATTATTCCCGCTAAGTGTTTTTTTTTTACTTTCTATAGTTTTCCTATATGTGTGTCAAAGAGTTGTACAAGTATGTAAAATTTCAACTTTCTATGCTCAGCTGTTTGGCCACAATTTCTACCGAACAGGCAGACAGAGAGGTAGATAGACAGCCGACGGACAAACAGATAATTAACAGATAAAATATTGATGAAATGAATTAAGTCTCATTAAAATTATATCTCTTCATAAGTCCACCTAATTAGTGAAGATTTCTCCTTTTATTTCTCGACACATTTCAGTTATGAGCCCCGTCTCAGTGAAGTTGGTCCAGCTATTAAAAATAGTGTTTTCAAAGATAATACTTATATTAGAAGGGATATTTATGGGCATCAATTCAGTTATATAACGTTGTGGGAATTGCTTATTAATATTTTACAAAAAAATAAATCTTAACAAAAGAAACACAAAGATGTAGTTAGTACTATCAGAAAATGAACAGAGAGAAATAATTTCTTCTCTAATATACATTTTTGCTGTTAAGTAAAGGATACATGAGATATTTCAACATTATAAGTAACAACCTCCCTCCCCTAAATATTTTTTTTGCTAAAAACTGCTTTGAAGAGAAAACAAAAAATTTTCCTCATATACAGTTTTGATGTAAAGTAAAGAAGTGAGATATTTCAATATTTTATACAATATTTTAGAAAATATTTTAGTGAAATACTATTAACAAAGTACTGTTATAAAATAAAAACCATTTATCTTAAATTATATTTACTTTATTTTAACATATACTCACAATTTTCATGATTTAAATAGTTGGGCCAACTTCACCGAGACGGGGCGCGTACTTGCCGCTTAATATGAATGTTTTTAACATATTTCTCAAAAATAATAATTGTGTCCTAACTCTACTGATACTATATATTACTAGTTTTAATCGGTTTAACTTAATTTCGAGGTTATAGGCTTTTAGTTTACAGTCTGATTAATAGATTAATACAATGAAGGAGTTCATAAAGATTTTTTTTTAAAGAAATACCCATTTTGATGTAGAATATATCTATCGTTTCGTTCCAGTACTGGGTCCCTCGTTAAAAATACGTGTCCAAAAAAGTGTAAATGTCTTTCTTAAAATCTAATCTGTCGTTAATAAACCTTATTTTACCGGGCCAAAAAAATGGAACCCCTACAAAAATGGTCGGTAGTCTTTGTAAAATAATCTTTGTTTTTTTCTGATTTTTAAACCGTTTGTTACAATTTTCTGACGTGTTGGATAATTAGAAAAAATAAATACATTCAGAACAAATCTTAATCTTAACACGTATCTTGTAATATATAAAAGGAAAACTAAAACTATCATATTTACATTAATATAATCTGATAATTGAAAATAAAAATGATCTTAATGATACTATCTGATAATATGAAGTCCTGACTGTGCTAGACATTGCGAAAGGTACCTATACAAAGTATTCTACACTACTTAGCACAAACTAGCTTTTGTAGCCCACATCTTGAAGATGGTGTATATATGGTAAATAGAATTAGTAATTCTATTATTTTTTGGTCAGTTGGAATTTTTGCCTTCCATAAACCATCTTGAGAACGGTCGTGGCTCAGTTAGTTGGTATGTGGACTACTGAGCGGCGCGCCAGGGTTCATTCCCCGGTACCGGCAAAAACACTTTACATTTTTCCGACCGTTTCTCCCTCGGAAGGCATCGGGCAACCACCGAGGTAAAAGCCCTAGTTGAATTTCCCCAAAATAATTAGTGGTTCGGATTCCACGATAGTAAATTGTAGGTTCCATAGGATTGTGTTATATACAGGCAACACACACAACACAACTGTATGCGGGAAAATGGCCAACGCTCGGAATATGCTCAGTACGAACTTGTCAGTTCAGAGCATCGAGTATAGCACTCTAAGAAGAAGAGAAACCATCTTGCATCTCATTCATACGCTATCTTGTTTAAATGCCAGCTCTTTCTCACTTCTGAATAGTTGTTAGGTGGTCATGCCAGATGTCTTTTATCCCAAAACATACCTTTGCAATATGTCTTGAATAGACGACGAACTATTCAAGACAAGTGCTCAAGCAGGTCAACACACCACACTAGAACAGCTTTAATATATAATAAATAATATGTATTATTCTAGCATACGGATCGGAAACTCTGACAATAACAGTTATATCAGCTGATAAATTAAGAGTGGCCCAAAGATAGATGGAGAGATCAATACTAGGAATTAGTCTAGATGAAGTATGTGACATCATCGAAAGAATTGCTTGTCTTAAATGGAACTGGGCTGGATATGTGGCTAGACTTCAAGACGACAGATGGACAAAGAAGATCCTAGATTGGAGATCCAGAGATACCAACAGGAGCAGAGGAAGACCCCCAACTAAGTGGACGGAAGACGTAAAGAGAGTTGCGAGGAACTGGAAATTTAAGGCACAAGATCATTCCGAAGGGAAAAAGCTTGAGGAGGCCTACGTTCAGCAGTGGACAAGTAAGGCTGATGATGGGCCAAAGGAGTTGCCGAGCTCGTTAAATCACGCAGTTCTGACTGGTAAAAACAGTCTGAATTGTGAGGTGACAGGTTCAAGTCCGCGTTGGTGATATTATTCGGGCGAGAATAATATGTTAACATTACTCCCATTTTCACACTCATTCACCCTCATCCAGGTGTAGGAGCTCACATCTTAGCATCGGCGATTAGCCTCGTTGCAGAAATAGGCCGATGTAAAATAAATAATTATAAAATAAAAAATAATGATGATTATAAAAACACAGTTTCATTTTTTAAATACTAATAATGTTATGTAGCAAAAACGGTTTTTTATATAAGTTAAATCGGCTTCAGAGGTATATAATAGTCGAAAACGTAGTAAATCATGAGAACGGTATTTAACGTTCCGAACAAGTTTTTTTTTTTCTTTCGTAATTCTTGAATACTACAATTTTTAGGGTTTTCCGCAATTGATATTTTCATACTCATCGTTTTTGTTTTCCACACCCTTCAAAAACGATGCATCGAATTTTTCTTGTATTATTTTAAGTTGTCCCATTGTGCAATAAAGTGAAACGGCGCCAGAATGACGCATCTGTTGACGTCAAATCTAATTCAATATTACATTATCTTTAATAAAAATAATAGAACATAATTTCATACACACTGACGTCAAAGTGAGACAAAAAATATGTTATCTTATACATTGTATGCAAGTTGAGAGTATCCTAACTAAAGACAGGCTAGATATCATCTGGATAATGTTTCGGAAATGGCTCGAAAGCCACCGAAAACGATAATTCGCTGCTAACGAAAACAGTATAAGATGGTTGAAATTTCATTACCCAATGCACAACTCAATTTGTTATTATTGTGAACAGAGTATATAATTAAATTTGATAGTTACTTTATAATACAGTGCGATTATTAATTCTTGAACGTTATGTAATACTTGACATAAACATTTAGTTATCAAACATATTTCCAATGTACACATAGGCGTACATTCTATTTTTACCGACCGCCAACATATATAAGGGAGGTATTGTGATCATACTGATTTTGACATTTCGAGATTTCTATGGATCTCCACGAATTGAGGTCCCTACATATCATTTTGACTATTTTTAGCATGATGTCTGTCGGTCTGTCTGTCCGTCCGTCTCTCTGTCTGTCCGTCCGTCTGTCTGTCCGTCTGTCTGTGTACACGTGTTGAGCAAATTCGGCTGAAAGGATTTTTATGAAACTTCATATTTAAGCTTCTACCATCAATGGCACGAGTTGATCAACTTTTAGTAAAAATCAGTTGACTAAAAATGGGAGTTTGTGAATATTTTGTGAATATTTCGCAACAGAAAAATATTTCGAAAAAATTTATTGAACAAAAGTTGCTATAAAAGCAATAACTAATAACTTTTATTTGAGATGTTTTTTGATAAAACGAAAAATTTCGAATAATTTCTGTAAAATTCTAAAAGTCTCAATTTTTTCATATTTATATGTAATGTTTCCATGGTCATGATAAATAATATCTCTGTTAGAAAATATTAGGCCAAGTTATTTCTACTCTGCTGCTAGAATGTAATTTATATAAGTACTTTATGATGGCGGTAGGTCCTGTGGTGGCCACAGCTGATTTTTATTACCTTATAAGAATTAATTATTAAATGAACACTGTTTTTCTCTACACGCCAATGAGTTGATGAGAAATATTAAGTTAGCAACAGATTTTCGTTGTTCCTCGGGTGAGTTCGGGCCAACAAAGTAATCTGATTGGTTTTTTGTTACATTGGGATTTTCAGCTCTGAATTAGAATACAGTTTTGATATTTTAAAACCCATTGTTTACCATTATGTAACGCTCATGAATTAATGATCGCACTACATATCAAAAGTCAGCGAACCTTTTTCATGCCACGTAAGTAGGGCTGCTGAGGACTTTTGCAATGAGACCGACCGTGAAAGGGGCCCGGCCCGTTCGACTGATAATTTTTACATAGATTAAAAAAAAACTACCTTTAGAGCCCGGTCATCCTGTTTTTGGTACAGCGAGTGTAAACACATCGAGTCCGCAGCCGCATTTAGGTCAGTATTGGTATATTCGAGATTGTGTGAGGTAATTTTGGTATTATTTCATAAATAGAATTTCATAAATAAATTCAGTATAATCATCCAATTAGTGTAAAATATTAAAAAATGTTAAATGATAAAAAATAATCTATTTCTTAGAAAGGGCCTTTAAGATAAGGGTAGACTTATTTATCATTGTAACTTGAGACTTTTGTAAATTTAACATGAAAAGTAAATCATCAATTCTCAACAGATAAGTTATGTGTCAAAAATATATGCCGACCATATGTACATAAATAATCATTAATCTATAACTGGTGTCAGGTGTGTTACTTGAAAATAGTATTATCACATATTTAGTATCAGGTGTCTAACCTGTGAATATATAATCTAAGCAACCGACCGGCGGACCTTTAGGTTTTCAGACTTGATTCCGCTCGCAAGTCTTGGAACCCTTACTTGGAAAAGGCCCTCCATGTGGAGGGCCTTTCAAAGTAAGTACCATGAAGTACAATGAATATACTAAAATTCATTCGGCCAACCGTGACGTTTCGACTGATCCTAGAAATGCCCCTACAATTGTTACAGTAAAAAAAATCTTTGTATTTAATGTTTGTAGATATTGTAATGTAATTTTTTAAAAGATTTATAACGTAGAATGCTCGTTTAGTATATGTATTTGTCCTGTGTAAATCGTTCTTGGTTCACAGCGTTATCTACTCACTTCTTATTTGACACAGAGTATAGTGTTAAAATCTGCTATCTTTTATTCAGATATCCGCCTTCGATAACTATCTTATCAATTTACATTAAATTTAAATATTACAGATAAAAGATAATAGATACCATTTTTAGGGTTTTGTAGGTATGACCAAAAAACCCTTATACCGTCATTTTGTCGTCTGTCTGTCTGTCTGTCTGTCTGTCTGTCTGTCTGTCTGTCTGTCTGTCTGTCTGTCTGTCTGTTCGGTAAAAATTGTAGCCAAACGGCTAAACCTAGAGAGTTGAAATTTGGCATGATTGTACAACTTTTTGACCCGCACATAGGAAAAATACTAAAACATCTAAAAAACATATCCCCCTAAAAATATAAACAAATATGTGCTCATCGAAAAAAAAAATATTTTTTTTAAATTCTGAGTAGGGTATCAAATGAAAGCCCTTAGTACGTGGATTAACGATCAAAATTTTATTTTTGCAAAATAAATTATTTTGACGAGATTTTTGCCAAAATTGTGCAAAAAAATTTTTGTCCCACACCCTGTAGCCCAGATGGTTTAAACTAAAAATGTGAAAAAATTCTAAGTAATGTATATTGGTGTGAACCGGAATAGTACAACAGGAATTTTTGATCAGATTATGTTTTCGGAAAATAATGCATTTTTTGTGTTTTTAACCAAAATATGTTAAATATTTAATTCGCTATGTAACCAAGTTCAGACGTCAGCGCTGATAGCGATGTGTGTTTAGTCATTGGTTTTCTAATTTGCTAAACACAGTTAACTTGCAAACTAGAGTTCGAATCCTGTCAATTTTAATTTTTTTTTTTTTTGCAGTTTTCTTTTGTTTAAATTATTTAATATTAAAAATTAAAAAATTTAACAGTAAAAATTCTAGCTATATTTTGGCAAATGTTGCATATAATTTTTAAAAGCGTAAATTTAATAACCAGTGGGAAGTGTTGAAATTATAATTTAATTCTGTTTGATGTATACGAAATCAGAGGGCGTGGCTAATGATTTAAGCAACCAATAGAAGCCATAGGCGCAATTTTCAAAATCTTAATGAACCTTGCTATGTAAAAAAAATACTGCACATATTTAGAAACTTAAATAATGGTATTAGGCATTCGAATTAAAATTCATAAAAAAATATTTTGACATAAAATTTGTTTTAGCATCCCAAATAATCATCATTCAGTTATTAAATACCTGCAAAACCCTGCAATGTGTGAAAATTCACACTTCACATCAATTTTTCTTATTTAGTCTTGATTTTGATCTGTTTTTGACGTGGAATACATCTATCATTTCGTTCTAGTATTGGCTCTCTCGGTAAAAAACCCCAAAAAAATTTATACCACTCTTCCTTCAATAATTTCAAAACTATAAAGGCTAGCAACAATATAATAACTGAGTTGAAGAGAGGAAAGTCCAAAGAGTTTATTGAAATAGCATTTAAGGTTAGATGATGCAATAGTGAGTTGCGCGTGCGTCCGCAATTTTGTGGTGAACTTGGCGCGCATTATAATTAGTATAACTCAGTACAGCGATCTAATAGCACGTACCAGGAAATGCCATTCGTTTAGTCTACGCTATCAATATCTGTATATATATATTTTTTAATTTAAATAAAATGTATTCAAAAAAATTATTGTGTGACATTAAAATATAGTTCTTAAGGTGTAGATTAAGGAACACAAAGTAGTTTCTTAAAATTTATTTATTTTAACACAATTTTAACCAGGGTGGGTTAATCTATTCCTAAAAAAAATAGTAATGCAGATTGATGTGAACCAAAATAATTCAACAAGAATTTTTGGTTTGATCAATAGTTATTGATTTTTTTTTTTTTAAATACCCTACTTGCATTATTTAACTGGCTACTTGTGCAAATGAACAACTGGCTTAATGTGCGCGCATCTCGTAATGAAGTACAGTTATAAGTTATAGGTGGAATTATTATCGAATTATATGATTTTTAATATATACCCACAATTTGTTGTCACTTACTACATATACCTGGAAACCCTGAAATATGTAAAACTTCACACTTCACATACATTATTTAAATATTAATTAAAATAAAAAATGTCTTAAAAAATAAAAAATGTTTTTATAGAGAATCAGTGACTATAAACTATTAATATATTTTTTGAAAACCAAACTGTTTCCAGAAACAATTATATTCCCTCAGTCCAAAATAGTTGTCAATTTTAGGGACTATATTTTATATCAAACTTGTTGTCACATTTGTCAAACTATCCAGCAGTTATTACTTTCTTTTTAAGTCCTACTTGACAGATAGAAATTTCTCAGTTAAATACAATGATGCTCTATCAATTTACTATCCCATAACATCTGGTGTTCCCCAAGGTAGTGTACTTGGGCTATTCCTTTACCTACTTTATACTGCAGATATGCCTGAGACAGACGACATTATGATAGCTGCATTTGCTGATGACGTTGCTATATTATCAACAAACTATGATCCTAACGAATCTTCCACAATTCTTCAAAGTCATTTAAATCTTATAAATGATTAGTACAATAAATGGCGAACTAAAGTAAGTTAGTCTAAATCTGTCCAAGGCACGTATACAACCAGACTCAGTACTTGCAGACAAGTAACAATCAACGACATTCGACAACTAAAATACCTTGGATTGCATTTGAACCAACGATTGGCCTGGAGTAAACACATACAAGCTAAACGTAAGCAGTCAGACCTAAAATTTCGCCAATATTGGCTTCTTGGTAGAAAATCAAAATTATCAGTTTCAAATAAAATTTTGCTCTATAAGACCATACTCAAGCCCATATGGTCGTATGGACTTCAATTATGGGGATGTATCAAGGCAACCAGATTAAAAATAATACAGCGATTCCAATCAAAAGCGCTTCGAGCTTTAGTGAATGCACCTTGGTATGTCTCAAATATCCCTTTCATCACGGAAGAAATTCATACAGTTGCCAACAAATACCATGACCGACTCATTGGACATGAAAATGAACTAGTAGGAAATTTAATAAATGACCTTGACAACACAAGGTTAAAGAGACTTTGGCCAAACGACCTACCGCAACACTGAAGACAGTGACATATAATTCTTTCAACTAATTTACTTAATACTCACAAAGAAATAGATTGTAAATTTAAAAAAAAAAAAAACTAAAAAAAAACATTTGTCAAAAAAAAAGAGGAAATGAAAAACTCCAACTATTGATATAATTTGAAACTATTAGGGCTATTCTAAATAAGATATGTTAATTTTTATGGCGGTGAAATTGCGTTAATCCTATTTTATACCATGCACATCTAGACAATTTCTTATTGTTGCAGCTATATAAATATGTTCAGAAAAAAGGTATAAAAGAATGTTTCTTACCTAATTGCGTCCCCATTTCATCGCTAACTCTTTTAGCCACACTCATTGCTGCTACTCTTCTCGGTTGTGTACACCCGATCATTCCATATTTACTGTATCCATCTTCATGCAAGTACTGTGTTAACTGTGTAGTCTTTCCACTTCCGGTCTCTCCAACGATAATAACAACAGAATTTTCACGAATAACATTCAGCAACTCCTGCCTAACAGCAAAAGCCGGTAAATATCGACGCTGTTGCAAAATAGTCTTCTTTCTTGCAAAATCACTGGAGACTTCGGTTTTTTTCATATGTTCCGCGAACTTTTGATCTGTTTTATAATCCGCTGAATCATCTTCTCGATTATATTTCTTGTCTTCCTCGTCTTCTTTTTTCTTAATACCCATTATATTACCTTTAAAAAATATATATATAGCGGCCAAATTTTCATGAACTACTTAAGTTACTATATACAAGAAAGTAGCGTGAAGGGCATAGTTGGGCCGAAAGGGTTCAAACACTACTAGTTTCAAATGCTTAAAACAATTTAGATAAGAGAAAACTATGTATGACCCATTACCGCAAATATTAGATTTTAAAATAGATTGTATCTAAAAACGGAACTTATGATACAAATTTATGTGTTTAATACATGAATGAATGCCATTTATTTATACTTTGATAACACGTTATTATTTTATCTGACGGTTTAAAAGAATTTTGAGGTTATAATTCATTTCTTAGCTTCGTGCAAAACTATATTTGCCGACCGGCGTAGCGTGGTGGTAACACATGTGATCTACGTTGCTAAGGTCTCGGATTAGAATTCCGTTCGGGCATGGAATTTATAAAAATAAGAATTGTCCTGGCTAATAGCCAAAGCAGCAAAGACCATAAAAAATAAATAAATAAATAAAAACTTGACTGAAAAAGACTTGAAGATATATAGTGACTTTTACTGACTTTAATGCGACAAACATAACAAGTTTCTTACCTATTGTTGTGCCGCCTAGTTCCCAATGTTTCTTCTGCGCCTTTTTGCGCTCCTTCTGTTCCCTATAAACTCTAACCAACGGAGATCCTTTTCGGGCAACCATCGCCATATCCGAAGTTGGATCCCGAACAGGTATTACAGGTTCAGGTTGTTTTGTAAAAACGATTCTACCATCCAAGAACGGTGGAACAACATTATGAACTAACAAATGAACTCTATCCAAAGATTCTTCATCAAAATCCTCGTTGAAGTCCACAGAATGGACTACACCAGATGTTAACATACGATTTCGCTCCCAAAGTTCATTATCTTTGTTGATTTGACGCTGCTGTGCTGACATTCGTTTCTTTTTGCGCTGTTCCAGTTGTTCTTCTTTCTTTTTAGTATAATCAGAGCTGACGCTTGAAAATGGATTGTTCTCATCGTCATAGCCTTCCCCGATGTTGTACCTAGAGAAATAATTAATTTATTTAGACGTAGGACTACTTCTTTGTTTTCAGCAAGACTGCAAAATTTTGCTTTTTAAATAAAAAAAAAATAGTTTTTAATATTTAACTAATTTTTGAGCTTTTTGTCCAATTTACTGAATGTCGCAAAAAACGTTAACAAATCCAGATAATTTTCTTACCATTCTCTGTCGATTCTTTTTTGTTCTTCTTCCCACATTTCCACATCTTCTTTTGAGCTCCATTTCAACTCTTCTTCTTTTCCGACTTGAGGTGTAGCGCCTGTTCTTCGTCGATCTTTCGCCCAAGCATTGTATTTATGCGCAGGTGTTGGTCGTGGAGTATCATCTTCAACTTTAATATTCGGATCCCTTCGGGTACCTCTTTCTGACTTATAATCACGTCTGCGGTCTGAACGAGAACTTTCTGGTCTCCGAAAACCTCTCTCTGAACCTGAGATTAGTTAATAAAAATTTGTGTGAATTTTCACATTTATTATAAATAACACGACGCTAAAGAAGCCCATCATGCAAACATCTATACGCATAAACACAAATTTATATTTTATAAAATTATTAAAAATGTTAGATTTAGTAATTAATATCTATTGACGATTATTAATATTTTTGCAAACAAATTTATGCAATTTAAAAAGATCATAACACCAACATAACCTATTTTGTAAACATGTGTTAAGATCCAAAACGGGAGGTAATGGTAATTCAGTTAAGATATTTTGAAGCGGTACATATGATGACTCATATATTACACAACTGTTTAAAATCCTACTTGCTCTTAACGTCACAAATAATTCTTGTTTCCCGCATACAATTTATTAACTAGAATTTACCTTCGTCAGCTCTGTAACTGGATGGAGTTGGAAAATCCCATGATGATTTCTTTGCTGGAACTCCCTCATCATCATCCCATGAACTTTTTGAAGTTTCTTCTTTTACCGTCAAGTTCGGAGTCTGTGGTTCATCCTTAAAATTTGGAGTTCGAAAACTTCGATCTGAACGCTGACTCTCCTTGTCTCTATACCTTTTTTCTCTCCGTTCATATTTCCTATCGTAATATCTATCACGATACTTACGATCATCTTCACGATATTTATTTCGATATTTTTCTGAATCACGTTCTTCACTACTGCTTCGATTTTTATCTTTCTCTTTACTACTAGCATAGACACCTTTTTCTTTGTCTTTTGATTTCTTAAGTCTTTCGATTAATCGGCTTCTGGCTTCGTTTGAAATTCCACCAGTGTGTGACGGAGTTTCAACTTTAGTTGATCGCCAGTGCCTTTCTTTGCCTGAATGTTTTTCTTCAGGCTCTTTAAACACTTTTTCACCTTCTTCTGCTTCATCTTCTTTACCTAAGAATGATATTTTCCGTGCATTTTCTTCTCGTTCTTTTCTTCGCGCGGCAGCTAAACGGTCTAACCCCAACAGAGAAGGTTGAGGTACTTTGAATGTAGGAGCCTTTTTCTTAACAATCAATCCTCCTATTTGATCTGAAATTCCTTCTAACCGATGTACATTGTCATCCGATTCCATTTTAAGTAAAGTAAATCCTAAATTTAATTGATGACATTTGCTTACAAGAATTTCTAACCTTAATTTAAATGTCAAAAACACAAAATTGTAAAATAAATGTTAAATTTAACTATTTATCAAATTTATGGCACTGTTCTTACTAAATAACAGGTATTTAAGATTGTTTTTGAATTAATATGTTTTAAATATTTATTTTTTAAACACTAATGCACATAAATTTTACAACCCGCGCACCAAACAGTGACGTACGTCAAGGAGCAGCAATTGCGGTTGAATTTTTAAAATAATTTGGTGACTCAATATGTTAATAAAATTAATTTAGCGATATAAGGTATGATCTTTAAATAATTATTTGTTTTGGGATAGTTTCGATTTCTTCATGCTCTATGTTTCTCAAACTTTTCTGACCGCAGCCCAATCGGAGCTATGGACTGTACTTTGAGAAACACTGGTCTATAGGACATGGATTATAGTATAATCCATAGAATTTTTACGCAACTCTTGAGCTATTTCAATCCATAGTTTTAGCTCCTTTCTAGACTGTGTGGATTTTGTAGTGATTCACTTTTTCAAAAAAATATCTCGAAAATGGTTAGAGATAGACATGCGATTTGAATTTTTGAAAAAGAAAAAAACTGGGCAACTATTTGTTACGGACCTTTTTTAAATTTAATATCTTTAAAACTTTAAATAGCCATATTAGACCGATCTCCGATTTCATGCAGCATCCCTTTTAGAGGAGAGAATATTTACCCTGTGACAACAAAAAAAGAGGATACTACACCCTTGCACGCTTTCCGGTTATATGGAAAATTGCATTTCCACCTTTTTCCAAATTTTGTGTTATTCTCTGATTTAATAATGCTTGCCCTTTTATCAAAAGAATATTTCGGAAAAAATTTGGGCGAATAAAAATCTCACAAAACTTTTCCCAAATTTGCCACCCTTGGGCCAACGAGGGCCGCATGCCAATTTGTTTATAGGGGTCCTATGACACAAACTTTAATTCTTTTCATCGGCATGCTGCATGAAAACGCGGAAAATCATATATATATATATATATATTTATTTATTACAAGATCACGTGACCGTTTGAGCCCTTTGGGACCCTGCGAATCGCATGCCTATAATTTTTAAGACTTAAAATTTGTTTTAACTTACTTTTGATAAAAGAGCAAGCATTATTAAATCAAAGAAAAACACAAAATTTTGTGCAAGTGGAAATGTAATTTTTCATATAACCGGAAAGCGTGCAGGGGTTTAGTATCCTCCTTTCTTTGTTGTCACAGGGTAAATATTCTCTCTTCCAAAAGACATGCTGTATGAAATCGGAGACCATAAACTATCATGAGCTCCCGGTCTATATCTGAAAATCTAAAATAGATACAGACCTGCAGTTGCAATTTTTGGAATGCTAAGATCTTAACTTAAATAGTCTTAAGATACATTTTGTAAAGTTTTTAATTTTCGATTTTTATTCAAAATTTCAAAAATTCCTATTGAAATAGTGACGCGTGGTTTGAATTTTTGGAGTATATCGTTTAGTTCACAAAAAATGGAGGTCTTAATATCCCTATTTTTACAACTAACTTTACAATGAAATGTTAAAAAAAAAAACTTGGAAAATGGCTAAAAATCTCTCAATTGCTTGCGAGTTGTCAGTTAGTCACTGCACTTCATCGTCTTTTTCTTGCCGTTTACCACCAGGAAAGTCTTTGAGATGGAGGTATGGACTAGTTGACGCAGTCGGGATTGTGTGGTGGATGCGGTAAAATATCCCAGTGAACCGGCTCGAAATATTTTTATAAAAAACGTACGACGGCGTGAGCCGGCTTCAATACACCACTGTCCGTATTTTCCAGGACATCCGGGTGGATTTTTAAACAGTACAATTCTTCAGAATATTTTTTAGAATTATTGTTGATATAACTAATGACTTTCTCACACTACATAGCCACATCCATAGAATCAAAATCTCAAGTTGACTGTGTTTATACCGATTTCGCTAAAGCCTTTGACAAAGTAAGTCACAAAATCCTGCTCGATAAAATGAATGCCTTTGGTTGCAGCCCAGAAGTAGTCACTCTTTTCCAGTCTTATCTAACATAGAGAAGAACTAAAGTTAGTAAATGACACGGAATTGAATTCCTTTTTCCCTACATCTGGCGTACCCCAAGGAACAATTCTAGGTCCCTTTCTGTTCCTCCTACTAATCAACGATTTATCTGTGGATGTAGGAACCAGTGAGTCACTTCTTTATGTAGACGATCTTAAGCTGTTTCGTGTAATCAACAAGTCGGAGAACTGCCTACTGTTGTAAAAAGATTTAAATAGTGTAGTGAACTGGTGCGACAAAAATAAACTTAAATAGAACATCAACAAATGCAATGTAATATATAGTGCTGCTTAGAGATGGTAAAGTGATAGACTTAAGTGTACTAATTAGACACGATTTTAATTTTAGTGACCATATAGACAATATAGTGAATAGTGCCCTAAAAACTTTATGATTTATACTAAGAAACAGTGGTAGTTTTCAGATATCTAAAACTTGGTTACTGTACTGTGCACTAGTTCGACCTAAATTAGAGTACGCGAATACAATCTGGAGCCCAAAAACAATGTCCCACAAAAATCAAATAGAAAAAGTACAAAAGAGATTTGTACGAAACCTGACCCTGAAATTAACCGGAACATATCCTTTTCGTATCTCTTATGCAAACCAGTTAAAAAATCTAGCTCTCAATAATAACAAGAAATTTCAAACATTTGAATGGTGACGCGACATCCACACTTTGGATTTCGCGTTTAAATTATTTAACAATAAACTAGATGCCCCAGAACTTCTTCAAAATTCCCTGACATAAGATTGAGAATTAAAAATGATCACTTTTTCAAAATTTCAGAATCTATGTCACCACTGAACAAAATGCTCAGTCTAGTAAACAAGCAAATCTCTGATAGAGATGTAGATATTTTTTACGACAGTTGTAAAAAGTTTGTTAGTATAAAAATAAATTAGATTAGTGTAGTTACTGGTTAAATAAATAAATAACTTCGATTTACTTTCTGTATCTTTAATCAAAATGCAGTATTGAACGTGTATTTTCATAAATCTCAACTCTAGGTAAAGGAATTGAGAACTGGCACGCTCAAATACGCTGTCTGGTGGTCAAATATTGTATTAGATCGACTGAAGTTGTGAAAAACTATAAAAGCATAACAAATTGTAGTGTTTTTGGCCATTCAAGACAGGACAAAGATAGGCATCTTAGTTTTATTTTTCTTTTCCTAAGAAAAATGGAAGGAAAGTTAATATTAAGTCCAGATTGAAAAAAAAAATGGTTATGGACAGGACAATATATGCACTTGTTAGCGAACATAATGCATATATTGTAAATTTAGATGGTTGACAATCAGATTCTAATGTACCACATAAAATTACGTGCCCGGCTTTTAACACCTGCTCACTTACAAATTACACTTCAATAAATCTACTGAAATTAAACTTTAAATACTGTAATTTGATGCCCACCTTCTGTTATACACCTCGATACATGTGTAGCGCTTAATAATTTAAAAATGTCGCAAATATTTACTCGCATTTTAATAAAATAAAAATATACTGGCTTAAATTAACCTGTTCGCTATGAGCAAATTGACAGCTGAGTACTAGAGACAACAGTCATACTGCCTTGGATCACAGCGCCGCCACTGGTAATGTCACTTCTCAGTATCATTCACGACTTTTTTTGGATATGGATTGTAAAGAATTCAACATTTCTTTTTCTTCGTTGGGCACAGTTAGTCAGATTGACTTTTGGCCTCACTCACATAAGTCCTCCATCTTGATCTGTTCATTGTTAAGTCTTTCCATGTTGAAATTCCACCTGTGTGTGACGGAGTTTCAACTTTTGTTCATCGCCAATGTCTTTCTTTGCCTGAATGCTTCTCTTCAGGCTCTTTAAACACTTTTTCACATTCTTTTGTTTACCAATACTTGTTAGATTTTCGGAAAAATTAAGCAGTGCCTAAACACGGCGCTGGAGAGGACGTTGGAAACCAGAGGCGCGCGGCATCAACCTCGGCGCTAACACTTCAACCGCGTGCCGGCGGTGTCTATAAAAGTCGATGAGGCGGAATCAGCAAACCACTGTTTGCAATTTGTAAAAACGAATGAAATTTATTGAAATAAATTAAATTCATTGCCAACCATTGTTGCATTACTACTCACAAACGACACTGACGTATTCTACGTAGTGGACGTTTTCTCGGGGTTTACTGCCCCGCTTATTTTTGTTTTGTTTTGGTTTTCTGAAATAATATCTGATCACCTTAAGCCGCATTCAGAACTCTTTAAATTAACACGTTGTAGACTGTTCGTTGTTACGCTGTAAGTTATGTTTCTATGCATTGTTTTCACGTTCTACGTACCGTTCACAGCAAGTTAGAAATTAATGTGTTACGAATAGTCCAACATCTGTGTGTCTTTAAACCAACTACATGGCTTCGTAAAATGTTTTCTATGTATTATCGTTTTTATAATTCTGTTGTCTTAGATATTAACTAACTAAACCTAACCTAATTACCTAAATTGATCATATTTACTGTCTTTGTAAATTTGAGCAAGATTTATTAATAGGGGAAACTTTTTAAGATCGCAACGCCATATGCGGCAAAGCTGGAACACTCGAAAGTGATATTAAACTGTTACTCGTGTATTTGTTTACATGGTGAAAATGAACACGAGTTGTATTTTTCCTGTTTTCCGAGCTTTTTTTTAATTTAAAGGCAATCTACGATTTACAAGATATGTAATAATATACTATTCTAAAGAAATTTCAAGGAAATTTTTAGATTTTCTTTGTATTTTTAATTCTTTTTGACTGTCCGTCAATATAATAACAACAAAAATATGGTAAATATATTAGTAAAAATTAATATCTCTGCCTGAAAAAGTAGAAGGGCCTTTTATTATATCAACTGATGATTTAGGCAAATTTTGGGTGGGATAAATGCTTTTTTTTTAGTCTTTTCTTGGACGTAAAAAATCACTTTCCATAAAATGCAACAAACAAACATGCATGCATGGGCTTAGATTTTTGCCCATTTTTAGTTTTTGGGTTCATAAAAACTTACGATCCACTTTCTCTCTGCCTCCAAACGTCGTTTCAATTGATATTTTTTTCGATTTAGGTAAATTATGGAATGTTTAAGGATTCTTCCTTATTCACGATTTACATTGCGGCACACAAAATTGATTGTTTTTTTTCCCCCATGATTCACAAAAATAAAACACAAACAACAAAAAAACACGTATTTCTCCATTGAACAAAACGAAACAATGTCACTTTCGTATCTTCCGCAAATTGCTACCAGATGTCAGGACGCTTAGGAAGTTTTCCCTATGATGACATTATGTTTGGTTATGTAAAGGCATACGATAACTACGGTGTCACTGATAGACTAAGATAGCCAATATGTTTATATGTCTGTTTCATTAAACCATCTCACTAGCTATAAGTTTAGAAAATTATCCACAATCTACAACGAACAACGTATTAAATTTAGAGGTCTGAACGGTTTTACGTCTTACCATATGACAAATGCTACAGTCTATAAGCTATTGATTTAAGAGTTCTGAATGCGGTTTTACTCGCATATCAAATTTGAGGCCTCAGGCTATATTAAAAAATATATTCAGTAAATGTTATGAAAATGATACTTTATTATTAACTTAATACAGTCATACAAGAGCACTTTCACATAGTGGAAATAACAAACCTATCCTGCAGAACGCAGTACCTTATAAACAAAAACCAGGTGATTGATTTCACGAAATAAATTATTACTAGTCACACTTTTGTAGTACATTTTAACTGAGTACAGAGAGGCTAAAGATAGTCCAAAGAAAAAAATAAGTTTCTCTACCCGTTCACTAAAAATGTAACAAACAAATTTTCCATTCATAAAATAAAATATATACATCTAATTGATATCTTAAAAAAGTGAGACGAAGCTTACTAATTAAAAAAAAAAATCTATTCGTTACATTTTTAACTGAATATTTAAATAAAAAAGGGAATCTTACTTTCAACACGTCTCTCGTATAGTTAAAAAAATGAATTTGTCAAAAAATCTTCCAACTTCCAAGTATAAATGTTAAAAAAGACAAATTCCTTTCAAAAAGTATCTTATAAAAAATATCATCACTTTTTTCTCAGTCCTTATCCTGTAAAAATCTAGATTTAAGTTAAAAATTGTACCTATGCTATTTGTACAGGGTGTTTCAAAAAGATTAGCCACGTTATTAAGCGTCATAATTATAATATATCAGTGTCGCAAACAAAACTTACTTCTACTATTCTTGTATGAATATGGTAGTTGTGTTTGTTGTTTATTTGGCGCTTTTTACTCTTTATTTTTAAGCAAAATCTCTTAAATATATAAAAGGAGACATCTATTACCTTAAAATTCGAGCTTGGCTAAATCAATTTTGATGCGGCTTTCGCCAGAATATTGGACATTTCTCTGGAATGATTTTAAGCTATATATCATCACTGCATTACACCAGGATTTTGAGCAGTTAAGACATATTTCGACATAAGTCGGAAAAATCTTGAATTAAAATTGTTACGGGGGCTGTAGAAGATTTATCGAAAATATATATGGCAGACGTTTAGGGTTTTATATTGCTACAAAAAACTCCGCAAAGGCATCCCGGATCAATAGGGTGCGTTTTGTTGTGTCAGTCCTGGTTCCAGTTTAATCAGAATAAGCGTTTTATTGCGACAATATTCTCATTCTACTCTTACCAATTCGATGATTTGTGGTTGCACCACTAGAAGGAATAGGCGTGGTTGGGGTGAAAAGTTATATTTGAATGCAGTTCTGTTAGTTTTCATTTTGTTTTTAAATGTATTAGAATTAAACCTTAGTATTACTGCTTGTAAATAATTTTGACTTTTAGGTATTTTCTTATTTTGTACCCTAAAATAAATACAATTTTGGCTCAACTTTACTTAACAACCTGGAACCTGTAGCTCTATATTATAAGGTCATTAGGTTAGGTTGTGATAGTAAAGAATTCAGAAGAACCCGAGCGGCTCGAATTAAGCTGTTGTTCTTAACGTTAGAGCCAACAAAAACGACTGTGCTTGCATAAAAAATGGAGGTTCAGGTTGTTAAGTCAAGTTTTACCATATTTTTAATGTGGAGATGGTCGTGTCCGTAGTGAATATAAGTGGAAAGGTTGTACGGGTGTCGGACATAAATGAAAACAACTATCTACAGCTGACCAGTTTCGGAATAGTTTATTCCTTCATCAGAGCTGCTGAGATAACAGTGTTAAGTGTATTGGTGAGGTAGATAAAAACGGGTCATTATATAAAAAAATTGTTGAAATATAAATAAATAAATAAATAAATAATGTAAAACGAAGTCAAAGATTAAAATGAACGATACAACAAATTAAAATGTGTTTTAAAAAATAATAAATAGGTAAAATATATATGAGCACAGGTGTGTCGTAGTAATATGAGATTGATAAATTATTATCAATCTCATATTACTACGACACACCTGTGCTCATATATATTTTACCTATTTATTATTTTTTAAAACACATTTTAATTTGTTGTATCGTTCATTTTAATCTTTGACTTCGTTTTACATTATTTATTTATTTATTTATTTATATTTCAACAATTTTTTTATATAATGACCCGTTTTTATCTACCTCACCAATACACTTAACACTGTTATCTCAGCAGCTCTGATGAAGGAATAAACTATTCCGAAACTGGTCAGCTGTAGATAGTTGTTTTCATTTATGTCCGACACCCGTACAACCTTTCCACTCATATTTTTAATACAGTATTGTTTTTTTTTTTTTTTTTTTCAATTTTAATGGCCTTTGCTGCTTCGGAAATTAGAAAGGACAATTTTTATTTTTGAAAATTGCATGTCTGGGATTCGAACCCGAGATCTTAGCAACGTAGAACACATGTGTTACCACTACGCTACGTCGGTCAGCAATACAGTATTGTTAAAATTAAAATATGCGTACAATTCAGTTATTCGCTCTAAAACATTACGGTCAAGATTATTTACTTCAAATATAAAGTTTTCCTCGTCTGCATTGATTATCGCATCTTTAAGTATTGCAAGAAACATATTTTGACTATCCATTTAGATGAAATATGTTCATTTCCACACACAGCCAGAGTTCAGGATGTTCTACCCCATGACTTAACATCTATGCAAAAGTCATTCTTATGTTTATTCACGAAAATTGTCGTTTTCTTGCGCGTCAATTCTAGTACTTCTAATTCACCACCAACAAAACGCACCCATTGATAACTCACAATAAGCATTTATGTTTCCTTCAGCGAAAAAACTCGTTGAAATTCGTCGGAACCCATGAAGATATACAAAGCAAAATTACTTTGTTGGTTAATGTTCCGTATAAGTCCACCACTAACAACTCGTCAGAGGAAAAGCGTATGCTAGTTAGAATGAGATTTGGTTGGCCCTCGCGAAGCGCAGACCCGTTCTTTCAAAACATAACATTTATGATGCACTTTATCATTTCCAATATTTTTATTCAAAACTGAAATCTAAGTACATCATAGTTATCCGTTCTGAAATCCAAGCAATTATTTAATAAGTGTTTATTAACATCGTATTAACGTTTTTAAAGAAAACTTGAATAATGAAATTTCAGTATTTATACACTTAAAGTCACATTTATATGGTTTAAATGAGATTTATTGTATACATATTTTGAAAAACATTAACTTTATTAAAAGAGAGAATCCTCAAAAATATCAATATATTCCGACCTACCAATTTTATGTTTAAAATAGAACATTCCGTTTTTCGTCGCATTCATAGATGCTATTTTATATAAATGTATTAAAACTGTATAAAGCATTTATATATCTTCACAATATTCAAACAATCAATGATAAAACTAATTAGGTTACGTTTAGTTAGCAAAAATTTTGGGCAGAAAAAACTGGAATTTGATACGACGTATATAAACAGGTAGTCATAAGGAATTTTTACCTGCTTTCAATGAGATTCATAGTATACATATTTTGAAAAATATTAACTTCGCAGAGTTCCAAAAATATCAGTTATATTCGGACATCGTTGTTAAAAACACGTATTTTTTTGCCAACTTATGCATGATTACTATTGGCTCCCCACACTTACGACCATGCCTTCTCGTTTCTAACGTTATAATATACTTCATTCTAAGCATACAACCTAGTTGTGGTGGACTAATACGGATCATTAACCACTTATCATTAACTAACGAAAAAAGTCGTTTTACCTCTACACATTGCCGAAGTGAGTTACAGAGATAACATATTAAATAAATTAATCTCATGATGTGTGTATATATGCACCAAGCCAGACTAATCCATTTCGACATAGGCCTGGTCTAAGCCAGCTACCACTGCTAGTTTTTAATATTATAAAGAAGTTATTAAATCCAAAAATTTGTAACATTAATCTTTCAGTCCCAGAAAGAGAACTGTATATGCATGCTAAGTTTAACTCTACAGTTTTAGCAATTTGGCCATAATTTCTACTGTATAAATAGACACATGGGTGACGGTGTAAGGCAGGCATGACAAATCTTTTACTTACGCGAGTCACATTTTGCCTGGTAGAAGCAGTAGCGGGCGGGAAAAAACAAGCTACTACCTGTTTCCCAAGTATGGTATATGTTTCTGTAAAATGTTCCTGATTATGGACGGTTGTAGGGAATAAGTTTTTATTGGCTTATATTAATCTAAATTAAGTGTTCTTTCTGATATGTAGTTGCTGCTGCTTATATGTTTGTGTTTTTGAGATATTGTCAGTCATTTCGTGTCAAAATGAATATAGTTCAAAGTGACACCCGTTGTAATTACAATAAAGAAAATATAACTTTAGAAAATGCTTCACACAGTAGACAAAAAATGAAAACTATTGACAACTGATCAGCAAAATGGAATAATACTCCAACGAAAGATCGACAGTAACTTGAGCCGTACGATAAACATCAATATATACCTAAATAAAGTTATATATTAGGTGTAACGAAAAGTTTTTTCGTTTTTATTATTAGTGCAGTATGCGAACTAGTCACGAGTTCATTCGCTGAATTAAACAGACGTCTTTTGCGTTTTGATTAAACTCTGTAATCTTGAGTACCTAATTATTGTTTTCGTTTCATTTTAATCCCTAGCATTTTAAAATGGCGGAGATTATTATGAGATGTTAAAACCGGGGCTAAGTGTTAATTCTGATCTCTACTGTGAACAATTGAATCGACTGAATCAGAACTTGGCCAGAAATTGTGAATAGAAGAGGATTCATCAAAAAAAGACACGTGAAAAATGTTTCGAGCTTGATTGGGAGGTTCACACACCCACCCTACTCACCAGACATGTCACCCTCCAACTATCACTTATTTCGGTCACTGGAACACTTTTTAAGAAACAAGACACTTAGAGATATGAACCATGTTAAAATGAGCCTTGAACATTTTTTTCCTTCAAAAAACCAGGAATTTTATAAATCGAGAATATTTTCTCTTCCTGATAAATGGCAGAGTGTTAGTTAATAGATCACAATGGTATCTATTTTACTCAATAAAGTACATTTTTTTCTTTCGATTTGTTTCTATTTTAATAATACCAAATAAACGAAAAAACTTTCCGGTACATCTAATAATTCCTTTAAGTTTAAATAAAATGCAAATCAAGTTTACATTTAAAATGAATTTAAAGAGTGTTTTTAAAATTTTTAAATCTACTATAAGTTATAAGTATACCATAATTTGGGAGTGATGGAGTATTTATCTGGCGTTCATTTTCTTTATTGGTGGTCAATTAATGGCAATATTTAAATTTTATAATAGTATATTAAAACACAAGAAAATAAAGAAGTACATATTAAAATACAAGTTTCATAAGGCATGATTTTGCAGCATGCGTCGAAGTTAGAAAACAAGTCACGCGTTTAAATAGTATATTAAAATACAAGATTCATAAGTCATGTTTTTGCCGCACGCGTCTTAGTTAGAACGCGTGCGGCAAAAAAACCTTATGTAACGAGTTTATTAAACTATTTTTTCTATTTTGCTTTTTCATGCTTTTTTAAATAATAAATTGGCATTATATAATCAAACAACATCCCCGATTAGGGTATGTTGGTGTATTTGGTATGTGTATGTTGCGATTGGCTGGACTGGTTTGACAGTTTTATATTTTTTAAGGTAGCTATCAATTATGTTTTGTAAAATTGGCAGTTTATTGTACCAATTTTACGAAACCCTAAGGAAAAAAAATAAAATAAAAAACAAAAAGAAAAAATTTTTATTTTCTTTAATATTTTTTTAAAAATAAAATGGAAATGAATTACATTTTTTTTACTATATTTTCACGAAGAGATACTATATTCTGTATTTTCGGTTTAAGCGGAACTATATTTTGAAATTTAGTAACTTTTTAACAATTTAATGAGACTTTTGACCATTTTGTTTAACAAAAGCCTCATTCAATCATAGAAATAGAGTTCGTGACTACTTAAGAACATAAAAATCACGTTTAGTTCTGCTTAAACGTTTAGGATAGCCTATATATACGCTTTTTTATTATTGACAAATATTTTCGGGTCTCAAAAATTACTTGCACCTAGGTCCTTTTATGGAGAGTCTATTACATTTAAAATATATCTATTTTTTATTTTAAATATAATATATAAAACTTATTTTGTGAATTGGTGGCAATGGGATGAAATAAGTTATATATAGAATCGTACAAATAAAATAGAATAGGTTCCCGACGCCTAGCTGGTGCATAAGGGCAGAGAAGTACTCCATTTTTAGTCCTATAACCATAAACATTAAAGCCACGTTGTCAGCGTGACCTTTCGTCGGTTTTATATAGTAACATGCCCTAATTTTATACTATATGCGTAAAAAAATTCGAATCGTGATCCAATCTATTTTTAAACACCCTGTATTATCTTAACTGATTGCCTGATATTTCAAATAGCTCAACAGTACTTCCCAAACTTCCATAAAATTCATTGAAAGTAAGTTTCAGAATGATAAAACCTTTTGATAAACAAAAGTTTTATTTAAAAGAATAAGAGAGAGATTATATTCCACAGATTTAAAAAAAAATTCAGGTTAATTTAGATCGTTTAAGTTGTTGCAGATAGTGACGTTGAACTGGTTTATGTAGCGCTAATTGTTCCAAAGCTTCATCTATTGAGAACCACTGACGCTTACGACCGATCGACCTAGAGTCTTCCCATTCATCTAGCTCTTCCGTTACTACCATTACATATACCTCTGTACGATGTTTGTGTTCTGGATTCTGAAACAATTCATAAAAAATTATGTGTAGTATGAATTTTTACATTTCAGGGTCATGAATGAAAGCAAAACAATATTTTATAAAATCCTTTTATTTTAAATGAATATAACCAAACACTAATATTGTATAAATATGCTTATGTATAGAGACTATTAAAATATAACTCGGCACCATTGCGAAATCTGTTATATTGGAATCGCCCAGTCAATGCACTTCGTCATTTTGCGTCATAACTTCAATAACAAACAAAGTGGCGAAAAAATACTAAATCGATTTTTTTCATTTGAATTATAGACTAATATTGCACTTTACTCTTTTATCTTACTAAAACTTACCTATTAATATCATATTTAGTTTGTGTCCTATCGAACAGAAGATTTTGAAGATTTACAAATTTTAAAAGTTTTTGTTTAATATAGGGACATTTGTATTGGTATCGCTAAATTTTATTTTGTTTACATTTGCAGACATATTACGTTCTGATTTGTTTTGACACTTGTGTTCTTATAATATCTTTGAAATTATTTTGCAATGGTCCAATATTAATGCGGACATCTTTATTTTGGACGTTTGTCATTGCTGATAGTACTAGGCTAGAATAGTACAATATAATGCAAAATAATACCCTTTACACGTAATATAAACAATATGAACCCACGATTACCATATTGACAATTTAGTGCTGCTTAGAGATAGTAAAGTGAAAGACTTAGTTGTACTATTTAGATACGATTTTAATTTTAGTGACCACATAGACAATATAGTGAATAGTGCCCTAAAAACTTTAGGAATTATACTAAAAAACAGTGGTAGTTTTAAGATATCTACAACTTGGTTACTGTACTGTGTACTACTTCGACCTAAATTAGAGTACGCAATCTGGAGCCCAAAACCAATGTTCCACAAAAATCAAATAGAAAAAGTGCAAAAGAGATTTGTAAGAATCCTTACCCTGAAATTAACCGGAACATATCCTTTTCGTATCTCATATGCAATCCAGTTAAAAAACCTAGCTTTCAATTATAGCAAGAAATTTCAAACATTAGAATGGAGACGCGATATCCACACTTTGAATTTCGCGTTTAAATAATAATGATAGATGCCTCAGAACTTCTTCAAAATTTAAATATTCGAGTCCCTGACAAAAGATTGAAAATTAAAAATGAAAATTTTTTCAAAATTTCAGAATCTATGTCACCCCTGAACAAAATTCTCAGTCTAGTAAACAAGCAAATCTCTGATAGAGATATAGATATCTTTTACGACAGTTATAGACAGTTCGTTAGTATAAAAATAAATTAGACTAGTTATATTGTATCTTATTGTTTTATTCTTTATTTTATTTATTATTAATATTTCTATATTATTGTTATTGTAATTATTGCATTGTATTTTTTTCCCCGTACTATGTAACTGGACTTGTGCACTACTGTACAAATCTTTATAGTTACTGGTTTTAAATAAATAAATAAATAAATAAATAATGAGTATTAGTATCAAAAAGATATAATTCTTCATGAGTATATAAAATATATTCGGACGTTTCAGAAACTGCTCAAAAATCTGTTTCCATCTTCAGCGATCACAAGAAGTGATGATCATCACTTCTCGTATCATCACTATCGTATCACATCAGTCGAGAGTGTTGTGTTCAAAGGAAAGTTTATAACCTTGTTTGCCTAGTCTACTTAAAAAAGTTTTTTTTTATATTTTCAATATAATTTAAATATCAAAAGCAAGATCAAAGCTGCGTTCATGGCCTCACTTTCAATATTAGACGCCATTTTACTGACGTTGGCCCATGTTCGCTATTTCTGCACTTAGCAAACGATGACACTTAATCGACATATCATCTATATGTTACGTATATACAAGTGTCCACCAATGCTAAATGGAACATTCAACCTTAATATCAGCGTTGGCTAACGTTAGACACATCGTCTGTAGGCGTCTTTAGGTATACAACCATCACCTGAAGTGTGACAATCGTACAGTTTACGAACCAAAACGTTAATCATACCTGCAAAACCCTAAAAACAATATTTTTAAGTCGAACAGCCTGTACATTAATATATATTATGAAATAATACCTTATCTTGAACAAAAACGTTTGTTTTCGATATTGTCCCAATAGTGTAATTTAATTATTTTAATTTAATAAATTGTATTATAGGATTAAAATGGCATTATTGACACCGTCTGACACTGAGCTCTAAAATTGATTGAATAATAAGGTAATATTTCTCAACATGTGCTGTAATTTACTTAATTTGTTTTGATTCCTAATATTTTTTATAATAAACAATAATAAAAATAATAATAATAAAGTTTGTTTTTCATTAAATTGTTATTTTATAAAGCATTGCAAGGTCAAATCGCAATTCTCTAATGCAGTGCTTTCCAACCTTTTTCACTATGCAACATACTTAGTATTACAAATGACACCCCAGAAGAAATATAAATTAAATTGTATAATGTGTATATTAAAAAAAACTGAATGCTATAAGTTTTAATGATTTATTTAAAATTATTTTTATAAAACAATGGCATGCTCACATATAGTAGCGAATCTTGGCTACTAAAAAAAATGATGGAAGCAGAATTCAGGCGGCGAATGTGAATTTTTCAGGATCGTGAAATGATATGGCATACTTGATCACAGTGATCAAGTGATGAAAGACCTGAAGGTGCACCTGAAAGCACTGGATACTTTTGAAGGGCTTCAAGTTTAATGTCTTGTCTCAGGCCCCGCAAAATCCACGGGCCAACACTGCTTGATCATATTAGCAATAAAGAAATGAGATAAGAATTTAATATTTTTACTGTATACTATGAATCTGGCCATCGTTGACAACTCCGACGTGGTTGGCCAATAGTCAGTTAAAACTTTGGCGCACAGCAACGATGGCTATTTGCCATGCATGGCCGAGGAAGACCAAAGAAGATATAGGCGTCGGAACAGACTGCGTACTGTAATCCAGGAACGATGAGCATATATTTTTTAAACTAAAATTTTCATTTTTAGTGTTATTCAGATTTATTTAAATTATAAAATTCGCGACAAGGATAGTACGTGTGACACGATAGGAGTCGTGACACACTAACGTATCGCGACATATACGCTGGAAAGCACTGCTCTGATGTATTGGCACATACAAAAATAATTCCTTAAATTACAATATAATTTGGGATAATATTGAATAGATCTTTTTTTTTGTTCAGAATAAATTACTATTTCAGAATATTAAAAAAATTACAGAATGTTTTTACAAATCATTGTTCTTGTGATGAGAGGATATATGCTACTCATTGTTTAGTGTTTTCATCATCAACAGCTACATCAAAAATACTACTAGTTTTTCAATTTAAGTGTTATCGTAGTTCTGCAAATCACAAAGTTAGCAATGGTGTTACCATAGTCAACTATGGTCAATGATAATTGCTAATCCCTTCTTACACCAATTTGTAGATAATAGTTAATTCTGTATATTTAGATAAAAAATCAACACGTTCATTAACATTTCATGTAAAACGTTCTTTCTTCTGAAGATGGCCTAACAAGCTGAAATATATCTCAGTTTTAATAAAATATTTTGTGGAATATTACCAATTGTGTTATTTGCTATTAATTCATCACGTTCCACCAATAGTTCACAGTTACATCTATCAACATTATTTACTTTAGAAGATAATATTAATAATAAAAAAACTATTTAATGAAGTTTTTGATTTTCTTTTATGATAATTTGTATTTTTTTAAAGACATGAGACATACAGTGAAATGCATGCACCTTCATAGGACAAGCACATGTAATTTCGATTGCATTTACATAGTGGGAACTTAGTCACTTTTTCATAACGTTGATTTGTCACATTAGAAATGCAATCTGTATATAATAAGTCTTTTCGTAGTCATTATCAACATTCTATACTTCATCAGACGCATTTAAAATTCATAGAAGTATGATAAAATTACTTTGTGCTTGTGCCTGACAATAATAAACTGTTGTAAATGACTACGAACAGACCTAAAATCCACAAGCGCACAGTATTTTGGAATGCATTAATATTACTCTGCACCTGTGGCTGATAATAAAAAATCATTGGAAATAACTCCACGAACAAGCCTAAAATCATCCGCAAGCACAGATTATTTAGGAGTGCATTCAAATTATTGTATGTTTACAGATGATAGTAATAAATCATTAGAAATTACTATGAAGAAATCTTATTTTAAATTAATATTACCTCAAATATGCCTAAACAGCGGCCTAGTTTACCGACAACGCCAGCTTCCTCTAGAACTTCCCGCGTAGCGGTAACACTTGGTTCTTCCTCCGGCTCGACTCCACCGCCCGGCACGATCCAGTTATCCGGCCGCCGCGACGATGTCACCAAGAGAACCTGTACAACAACAACTCCATAGTCCACCACGTGTCTACCCCTCCAAAACTCGACAGAAAACACTGACACAACAACTGTCATCAACAAGCTAACATTCTACGCCGCACCGGCATCAACAATAAACTAATATGGTCGCTTAGGAAATTTGACAGTTAAATGATTGAGATTTTGAGAGATTTTTAACATGACAATTACCTCACTTTCTGATTCAGATCGGACACAAATGCAAGCAGCACGTCTTCGGAACCCTTCTTCGTCGTATATCCTGATAGAATTTGGCTTTTCTTTAACCATTTTCGGAACAAATTATAATAAAAAATCTATCACAACAGGACGAAAATAATATATCTACACAAAAATTAAGTTGATACGTAAGTGACGGGATTCTTTTTACAGGATGGCCATAGCCGTAGATGAAATCTCACATCACACTTTCTTCAAACAGCCAGTTTGATCCATTTTAACAAATAGCTAGGACGCATACACTCACTAAAACTTTCGTACACTAATATATGCACTCGTTATACAACTATGAATATATAATTAAAGCTAAAAGCTAGCTGTATGTCGAATAATTAGTGCCCATGTTGGTGCATAGAGTTTTGACTTCACGATCAGATCACCTCTAGAACACGTCTGAACACTGCGACAAAACACAACACCGCAAGAAAGCAACCAACCTCAAACAAATAAAAGCAAACCAATAAACAAATACCAATCCAAAAATTACATAATAAAAAACAATTCAAATAAGACAATTTCAATATTACACCTCATATAACTAAAACATAAAGTTTAAATTATATTTACATTCAAATTTAAGCTTATCGGAACAATTTTTTCAATCTAAAATATCTTTACGAGAAAGAAGAAGTTTACAGTCGCGCCATTTCTGTGTACTTGAAACATATTCGGTTTATGGTAAAAAATCATTTATTTATTACATTTAAACTTAATTTACATAGTTTACTATCTCCTACGAATCAGGGTAGCTATATATAACCATACAACTAATACATAGTTGGAATAAGAGTGTACATATACGCCTAAAGCAATTTCTGTACTTGGATTTTCATAAGCATATATTTTAGTTGATCGTACATAATTGCTTATATGTTTTATTGATATATATGGAAAATGTATCGCAAATCCTCTCATCTAAAACAAAAAAATACAAATTACATCACAAAAGATACGAAAAGTAAAATTATGATAGTTACGCATAGAAGCGTTTTTGCCATTTTAAGTAAACTTTTTCAATACCTTGTAAGAATTAAATAGATTGTGCATTTCTTCAAAATTTTTAAGATCCTTTAAATTTTCTTGCAATAAATTTGTTTCAAATTTAGGTAACATTTCTTTTAAAACAGAACTACAATAATGATTCCATATTGTTACGTTATGTTTTCGCCATTTCATAATATTTTTGCGAAGTTTTTTCTCGATTCTTTCCTGTAAATATGAAACATCAAAAGGCTCAATATAGTTTAAAGATAATTTTTGAGCTATTATTGGAGCACTGATTGCCTTCCCAAAAAGTGGAAGCCAGTCGGACGATTTTGAAAAATCATATTTGGTCATATGCGCTCTTTCCTCTATCTGTATATTCGCCCAAACCTAAAACAAATTTAGAGATACAGTTTTATACATTCTAATGAGAATGACAGTTTTAGAAAGCATTTATGCAGGAAATTACGAATGCCGTTCGATAGGCTTAAGCCCGGTTTCAAAATTAATATCGGAATAAAAAAAGAGCTTAAAACTCTTTCTCTAAGGGCCGCTTTTACAAACCTCGGATACGTAGCGGTATAACTATCTAATACAATAGGTGTGTTCGATTTGCACATTTGCAGTTACTGTTTACCGCCGCGTTAAAAAAATCTGTTCGTTTTGTTTCGCAGTAACTGCAAATCTGTTCGATTTGTCGTAATTTACTGCCAGTTTATGACGCTACTGCGAAAAAGTTGCAGCTGCTTCTCTTGCGGATTATTTGTTACGGCTGTGTTTGTTTACCTTTTTGAGTTGGTACCATAGATAAAGAATAAATGGTTGGTACTTTGTTTTTGACTTTTTGATAGGAATATGGCTAACATATTTGTTTTGATATTTATACTATATCCTTTAATGGCTAACAGTGATGGGCGCGTAAGTTACATGATGTAAGTTACCTCATTGTTGACGCGTAAACAATGATGTAAAGTAAACACAAAAACTCTTGTAAACAATGTAAACATTGTAAACAATGATTTAGACATGCGCACTTGTTTTGAATTACAGAACCTCATTTTCAATACATTTTTATAAATAATAAAATTTTAATGAAACGATTTTAAATGAAAAAGTATCATTATACAGGTGTTACATACAAATTAGTAAATATGAATATGAAAATAAAAAACTTGTTTCTTTAAAAAATTCAATCTATTTTTTTAATAACAAAATACATTAAATTTCCCCTTTAAGAAAATCAGCCTATATTTTTTAATAACGAAAAGATTCATTGCAAATTTTGCATAACGCCCTATATTTTTTTTCATTTTCTTTAATTAAAACAAAACCTAGTTCTTCAAAACTATTCCTTCGGTTTCTTCCCACCATTTTTTTAATAATTGTATTGTTTTGAACTGAATATACTTGTTCATTAACTCTCTATTATTCGTATTAAATAACTAAAACTAACCTCATTATTTGACAGTTTACAAAGTTTACATTGTTTACATTGTTGACAAGTTTACCAATTGTTTACATAAGTTTACACGTAAACGTAAACAATTAAAGTTTACGTGTAAACGCCCATCACTGATGGCTAATGTCTTACAAATTCTTTTTTTGAATATTCTGGGACAATAGTTTCTACAAAATTTTTCAGTTTTTCTATCCTGGGGCATTTTGTAAACCTCGCAAATACAGTTCATAACTTCATCATCCGAACTCGAAAAATCTAAATCTGAATCAGATGATTCTGGATTTGATAATATTTCAAGATCCATTAAATATATCTAATATAAAAAAAATTTCACAGAAAAAGAGTATACTAAAAACAAAAGGTTACACTCCAAAAATTCAAATAATGAGCAAAAAAGAGAGGTCCTCATTCAAAAATACTAATGACGAGCAAAAAAAAAAGGTCTTCACTACCAAAATAGAAGTGATGAGCAAAAAAAAGGTCCTCACTTCTAAAATAGAAGTAGTAAAAACAAGTGACCATCAAAAAAGAGTATATTCAGTTTTTTTTTTTATAATTTATAATATTCGACACACAAGATAATCTCCGAACCAAATCGTAAAAAGATTCTTAACCTGGAAAGTTATCTGACATTTAACATTTACGTCAGACGTACTTCTTATTCTTTACGTATAAACAAATCGAACAGAAAATTAAACTCGCTGTATGTTACCAGTTTTTAGCAGTAAACTGCTAACTGCAGCGTTTTACTGCTAGCGTTTAGCAGTATAACGCGAAGGTGCAAATCGAACATACCTAATGTTCCATTACTCGACGAAAGTAACCGCGGTTGAAGTTTCCCGTTCCGAAAGTGTACGACATTAACCTTTTCAGGAAAATTGGGTACTATTCTACTTTAGCAAACCCACCTTACTGCGCATGCGTGCACTGTTGGCAATAGTAAAATATAATATATGAATTTTAATGATTTAAATTTAATATCAATTTATTAAATGAGTTTATTTATAAGAAATAAGTAATATTCCCTTAATTTCTACTGTGATTAGAGTTTTAATATATAAATGTAGTTTAAATTTAATTTAATATTATTTATTTTCACTTTTTTCTGTTGTAGTTATTTATTATGCATTGTATCGATATTTAAAAAATTTTCAATTCAAGTGGACAATGAACTGGCCCCCTGTACCACCATGTTATAAACGTATGAACAATGATACACAATTTTAATTAGGCTAATATGGGGGGAAAATTAAGTACTGTGCACCTAAAAACAAGGTAATTAGGTTAGGTTTAGTTAGTAAAAATCTAGGACAACAGAAGCCGAAAAACACAAAGAAACCATAAAGGAGTTTGTGTGAAAAAAAAAAATATATATATAAAGAATGTATACACTTTACAAAATATAACAACAACAAGATAAAGGTATAACTACTGAATTACATCCTACACCGCACAAACGTTTTTTACACAAACTTTTTTAAGCTTACTTTGAGCTTTTCGGCTTCTGCTGTCTTAGACTTTTACTAACTAAACCTAACCTAATCACCTAGTTTTTAGGTGCACTAAATTATGTTCCCCCTTTTGTAATCTTTAATCGGCTGTGAATGTAATATTATTATTTATTCTTATTATAAAATACCGGAATATTAATTTAATTAGATTTATTTGACTGAAAGTTAAGCATTATTATACAAATAATTTTAATTCTATTTTGATTTTAGTTTAAATTTTCTTGTTTTAATTTTACTATAGTTGGCAACATTGTCTAGTGGGTTTGCTAAAGTAGAATAGTGCCATCGCGGTTAGTGTGGTTATTTCCTCCCACTACAAACTTCAGATCTAATGTAAACTACAAAAGGCGGGAATTTCAAAACAATTACAATAAGGCGAGAGTTAAGTGGAGGGAATTAATCGTTTCTTTGTAGTGCAAGTAGTAAATTATAATATTATTTTACTATAGTCTATAATTAAAACAGTAAGAATGAGTGTAAGTAACTGATTTTTAGTAATATTGATCGATGTCGTGAAAAATAATATCGGGAAAAATCATATATGTTCTTATATAATGTGCCATTGTAAACAAGTACTAATAAAACAAATATTTTTATTATAAAGTTTATAAAATAGACAGTTCAGTTGTCTGTTTTATCAACTGTGAAGTGTGACTACCGTTCCGTAACTAAAACTCGTTTTCAGGTAACCACTGGGTAACCACAACTTACCACGACTTTACCGTAACCGCGACCGTGGTAGTTAGGTGTGCAGTTATGGAACATTGTATTAGTATAAACAGTTCACTTTTGTAAGAACAAACTAACAGGACATTTTGTTTTCAATAGTTTGCACCTTTGAAGCTGTATGTCATGTTGGTATTAAAAAATGTCACTTTTTTAAAATGTCGATCCATTTGACATATGTCATAATGAAAAATGATATCTTAATTATAATGATCATAACCTTATCAACCTAAAGTCGGTTTTACAGCGTAAAGAATATTTTTAATTGACATTTAAAGTCAGTAATACACTATAAAAGTAACCAAAATAACCAGATTTAGTTTGTTCTTACAAAAGTGAACAGCTTATATTACCTTAGTTATCCATGGTTTTATTGTAAATAAAATAAAGTTGGTATTGTTTGACACATAAACTGACATATTAGAAATGTCATATTTTAAATAGACATTACTATTAACAATGAATAGATTGAGATGGAGGGCTTATGTGAGTGAGGCCAAAAGTCAACCTGATTAGTAGTGCCCAAAGAAGAAGAAGAAGAATTACTATTAACAACATATTTGAGCATGTTTGTGGAAATATTCGACTCCGATAATTCTTTTATTGTGCTATATCTTCCGCGTTAGTGTCAGCCTCTCCTGTGCAAATAAAAATTCAAACCGCCCTCTAATAGAATCGAGCCCAAATACCGCCCATGTCTAAATTTTCATAAGATCTCCCTCTACTAGTAGAATTCATATTATAATAATTCATATTTCAACCAATATTATGTACAGTTGTGGACTGCCAATATTGTAACAACAAGTTCTTTCAAGAGGAAAATTTCACTAATTAATTACAGGAATATATATATATTTTTTTCAGTGTATAAGAACATAAAGGACCAGTTCGCATTTTGATAAATATATAAATAAATAACAACCGGTTCATTCGAATTGGCTCCAGCCCAATACTGCATATATACATATACAAAAACTGGCATTATGTGTACATAGTGTGGACGGGATGATAGTGGCCAGTTAGATTCGGAGCGTTCAAAGTACTAGGAGCATATTCCAACGGTAATCGGCTGCTACTGTTCATTGCTACGCTTTTAAAAAATAAATCAAAACTGCTGAACAAATACATGGATAATGAGGGATTACGTACTATTATTATTTCGTATGGTAATGTCTAGGTTTTAGAGATTTTAAGGTCGCGACTAGCGTCCTCTGGCAAGACCTAACGATTCCTTTTTACAGTAGCTCAGACCATCGTGCCCTGTGAAACATGCCCCATATTTCCGAAAATTGATTCAGAAATACAGGCACTCATTGTAAAGAATCTGAGCCTATGGTTACAACAGCCAAGTATTTTTTTAAAATCTTTTTGCCCATACTAAGTCAATCTCATAATTCCACACTTTCAAAGCAAGTGAGCTAACCACTATGCTGCTGCTACCACAATGATATAACTGTAATAAAAATTCATATAAAACGTTATAATGTGACATTTATCATATGTCAATTTAATTCTTTTACCGTTGCTGGGTAACAAATACTTATTCGCCAATCAGGGCAAGGGAATAACTTATACTGCCCTTTATCTGAAGTGTCGTTGGCCAGATAAGATATTCTGGTGTTTATTCCGATGTTTATCCTATCCGAGCATTGTAAAAGCGATTTTTTTACTTTATACCGGGAATAGTGTTATCCGAGCTTTATCCAACGATTGTAAAAGCGGCTCTAACTCTCATACAATAGTACCGTTTGTGGTCACAGTCTTTAACTAGTTAAAGTAAGACGCGCGGTCGCTTTTCAATCCGAACAACAAATATCCAATAAGAACTGCAATCGCAAAAACAATTAAGCGCACGCGCGTCAGGCTCTAACTTGTCTGGGTTTGTAACCGCGAACGTAGCTAACAAATACCTACATTTTCATTACTGATGGCACAAAATACTTTTTGTAACGGACAAAAATTGTCCTGTATACTGTATTTATGCGCTGTTTCAACATCGTAAATAAAATACATATTATGTCCAAACGATGTTTTTTCTAGAGTCAAAACATACGATGTATATCCATGTGGTATCCCATAGCCCAGAAGTAACCAACATTTAACTTCTAATGCCATTAATAAACAAGCTAACAAAACACCATGGTCTGTTATAGAACCCAGAGATAATTTAAGTAATTGCTGGAAAAAAAAAAATATGTTAATGAAGTTTGTAACATTTGACATACATGCATTTGTGCAAAAATAGCAGAGGTACTGTAGATGTTATAATTATATACTTTTTATTTAATATCTGTGGATGGAGGTCTTTGAACTGGTTTTTGACAGGTTAATAGGATTACATAAAACTATTTTATTATACACACACAAACATATCTTTGCAAGAGAAAACCATCCGATGTGCAACGTATGTGATACTAGAATCACTATATGTCACATTCTGCAGGAGTGCCCACAATATAATACCGAAAGACAACAAAATAACTTAAAAAACAGTGTCCAAGACATCCTGTCAAATAATAGTGAAAGTGAAAACCAAGTGTTAACCTTTTTAAAAAGCATAAATATATATGATGAAATATAAAGCCCCCCGATAGTAAATTTAATTCACAGTTCAACAAAGTAAATAAACCTGAATGTAGTAAAAATGTTTGAGTTAATCTATTGTAATTATGTAATTTTATGTACTGTAACTATGTATTAATAAGTCAATCAATGTATGTCGGTGCCAATAGTCTCCGTAACTGAGGCACCTTAAGCTTAAATAAAAAAAAAAAAAACTATTTTAGTTTCATCTGACCTAAGATATTACTCCATTTTTATTTTTTATCTCATTGTTCAATCATCATCACTGGTTCTACAACCGTTCTTCTCCTTTCCTGCGCCTTCCAATTCCTGATTACAAGTTTTTTGATGTCTCCCTTTACCTGATCCAAAAGTTTTATTTTGGTCTCCCCTTTGATCTTTTACCCAATGCTGTTGGCCTTTTTATTTGTTTGGTGGGTTCTGTATTAGAAATTCTTTCTAGATGTCCCATCCATCTCAGCCTTCCTATTTTTATTGTGGTCATAATATCTGGTTCTTTATATTCCTATTATAGCTCATGGTTGCAGTCTCTGCGCCACATTTCTTGCCCTTTAAGTCTTCAGTATCTGTGTAGAAGTACTTTGATCTCAAACGTCTCGATTCTCTCGTCATTTTGACTCATAACTCAAATTTCCGAGGCGTATGTCAATATTGGTTTTATAAGGGTTTTACAAAATTTACATTTTGTGCTTCTTGTTATGAAGCTTGATTTCAAGGATCTATAGAGTCCGAAACAAGCTGTGTTGGTCAGGTATACTCTTCGATTTATTTTCGCATTAGTTTAATTTTGACTTGTAACTAAAGAACCAAGATATATGAAATTCGTTACTACTTCAAAATTGCGGGTAATTATTGTGATATTCTGTAGGTTCTCAAAATTTCTTAATTCTTCAGGCATATATTCTGTTTTTTCAACATCTATTTGTAAGCCATCTTTTGCAGCGTTTCGAGTTGTAATTATTTCCCTTTTTATGATGATGTAGACACATCATCGGCATATGCTAAGACTTTTTCCCGTCTATTCATGATTCTCCCCCTCTTATTAGTGTTGGCTTCCCGGATGGTTTTTTCTAGTGCGATATTGAAGAGAATGGTTGACATTGGATCTCCTTGGCGTAAGCCTGTATATGCATTTTTATCTACATAGGAAATACTACCAGTCTTTTTTTCCTGTCAAATATAAAGCCTGTAATACATGATGCGATTTCTCGTTTTGAATCTCGTACGATTTATCGTACAAGAATTATTGTATCGTGTACTACAGGATTTTCGTACGAGATCTTGTACGATATTGAAAACCATCCAATATTTATGCTCCAGACCTAAAATATTGTATAGAAATGAACAGATATCGACGCAGTAGATTATTGCGCATAGTCACGTGACCGATACCGTTAGGAATAATTATCGTACGATAAATCGTACGAGATTCAAAACGAGAAATCGCATCATGTGTTACAGGCTTAATAAAGAATTTTTTCTTGATTTCTTGGCTTTCAGGTTAACTGTCATAAGTCTAAGATAAGTAAGTATATTTCTTGCAGTAGTAGGAATAATTAAGATTCAAAGTTAAAAATAATCTAATTTTTAACATCTAACTATATTAAGATCTGTAGCCAGTGAAATTGTTTTGTACGCCACATCTTTAAGGTTTTTTGGTCCTTTGGAATTATAAATCATTTTAGTAGCGACGTATATGCGCCAAATAATGACGTCAAACCAATCGCAATGCAGTTTGCAGCTGGTTCTACGTCTGTTGCTTAGCAACGAAGCGAGTACGAATTCTAGTCTCTGCGCATGTGACGTCACTGGCCTGATCTTGTGGGAAAAATACTGTAAAAAGTAATATTAGAGAAACCAGGGTTGTGGAGTTGACACAAAATCCCACACTAACTCCCGAGTTTTAAAAGTTTTAATCCGACTATCGAGTTCACCGTCTCATCTCGTGATTATAATTTCGTTCTGCTTGTGTTAATTTACTTACTATAGTGCGCTCAAAGGTGAGAATGCAGTATTGCTCTTATGGCAAATGGGAGCGGTGTTGCCAAATGTTGTAAGAGTGTCAAATGTATCAATTATAATAATATGAAAAACTCGTATGATTTACAAAAATCAACTCTTATAAAACTCATAATAACATTCAACAAAAACAAATGACCATTTGTGGAATACTGCGTCTTCACAGATCATCGCGGTTTAGAGCTGGCAACGTCGACAATCAAGAAAAGGATAGCGTCATTGTGTAAACCCATTAGAGAGTATGAAAAAGAACTACTCCATATGTCCTGTACTGCATACTCACCTTTGAATGGACTATAATACATAATTATTCACAGGGTGTCATAAAATTAATGAGTGAGTTAGTTAAAATTTTTGGTGCACAGCATCTGTGGATATTAGCGGCCATCATATTTAGCACATTTATTTATTGAAAATAAAACAAATGAATATAAAGAAACAATTCGATCTTTTTCAGTTGAAAACTAGTTTGAATAAGTTAATAAAACTGAATTAATTCATTCTCTCTGATAAAATGAATTATTAGAGGGAAATAATATTTTCTTGGTTAATTAAAGCTTAAATGTCGTAAGTCAGAGTCGAAGTTGAGAGTTTTGTACCGACTTCAGCTCTGACTCCAACTCCGCCAAAAAGTAGCCGACTCCACGGTTCCTAATCCGAATCTACAGCCCTAAAAGAAACTATACAGGCAATGTAACTTTATAAATAAATAATTTTAAACAAAAAATACATAATTTTAACATTTACACTAATATTTTTGCGTACATGGCATTACTTACTTCTGCAGATAACCATATCGTTGGAATTTTTCCGCATAAATTATTCTCTTTAAACGGTATTAAAGATACAAATCTTGCGCAATTTTCTTCTGTTATCTCTTCATCGGGGTCCATTTCGGGAGGTGTGATCGGTTTCAGGTATCTAGTCACACATGATAATTCTCCATTCATGTTTGCAACGAGACAGTTGAAATATCTGTTTGGAAATTGTAAACGATATTCTTCTTCCCAGTTTCGAATATGTTCTTCTATGTATTGAACTTCATTGCACTCCAAAGAAGGCTACAATATATTAGTTAGACAAGGAAGGAAAAATTATGAAGGTCATCTCAAAACTAAGTTAAAAGGTTTTTTTTTCCGGGCGTAAAAACAACGATAATTAAAAACAATGGATTTTAGTGCCTTTCATGTGTTTCATTGTATTTTTCTCCGAATATCAACGCACAACGAAGTACTTGTCAGTTACAATGGAGCTGCCGTGCTAAATAACTTCCGATTGTAAAGAGCGCAGTGTGATCCGTTAAGCCGTGTCCAAAGATGCCGCGCTGTACCGAACTGCGCTGAGCTGCGCAGAACGTTAATGATTGTCATATTTGGATGACAAATTGCGCACATAGCATCAGTTTTTGCAACTCTGCGCAAAGAAAACATGTACGTGCGCGGTAAGTTTGGATGAGAACTGCGACTTGTGGTAAATTTGCGCAGTGTACGCAATCTGGAACATTGACGAATAATACTATATATGTTGCGTGCGTTGCGACAACAAATCCTCTTCCTTGCGCAGATCCACGCAATTTCGCGCGGTAGATAGTTGCATGGCGCAGGACGGCTCAGCGCAACACGTATAATCTGGACGCGGTTTTACTTGACCACATTTGTGGAGGGCAATAAAAAACAAAATGCCTAGATTGTTGTAGAAAAAAGTGTTCCTTATTCACGATAATGCGAGACAGCATTCAGTGCCAAAAAAACCGTGAGCTACTAACCAGTTTCAAGTGTTTAAGCACCCTCTTTACTCTCTAAACCTCGTATCGTCCGACTACCACCTCTTCCCGAACTTGAAACTGCACTTATACCCTGTTCGAAATGTAGAAATAGTAATAAAATCACGTGAACGATTCGCTACCCTAACGAAGTCGCTACCCTACTGGCTGTTGAGTAAAATTAACGACTCAACAGCCAACGAACGACATGATTGACGAAATTATTACGTGAACAGTGTGTGATTACTATCTCTTCATTCTGAATAAAGTATCGATTGTAGCAAAAAAAAAGAAAATTACTAAATGGTAGTTGTGGCTCAACTCAATCTAATAATTTCCATATCATTTGTTGAATTTTAGAAATTATTGATATGGCCTTTTGCACAATGTGAAAACTAAATAAACTAAACAATTTTGTACCGTTTATCCTACTATTAGTTTTAACAAACGATATGGAAGTATTTCAATATTTTAACAACTAATAAGTGCATACCGTTGCGTGCCGGCTGAATATTAACCCTGGATTTAGAAGGTCATTATGTACAAAAATAATTCATATTTTGAAATATATGAGAATTTTTTGCTGTATTTTTTTTGCTGCAATATTTTGTTTACCTTAGTTTTGAGATGGTTCTCAGATTAAAAATTTACCTGAATTTTTTTGCGTTCCAAATTAGGCTGCATTGTAAGGAATATAGTCAGGTACGTATCTTGGCGATGAGCTACGGTGTCGGTGTAGAACTGTGTTGTATTACTTTCATATCCCAGCAAAATCGGTGGAGAATTCAATTTAAACGTACCTTCAATCTATAAATTAATATTTAACCCTTGTCCCAAAATAATTTACAAATCTTGATACCCAAAACTGGATCAAACATTAGCTTCTTTCAAAATTTCATTTATGACACTGAATTAATAACTAAATTCAATATAATTACCATATTAAAAAATAATCTATTTCTTAAGAAAATGGGAAAGGTACACTTAAGATAAGTGCATCGAACATACTTCTTACTACAACTTAAAACTATAATATCATGAACGAAAAGGAAGTTGCAAATTCTATATAAGTTAGTGAAATTAAGACAAAGCGAGAAAAATGTATGCATTGCACTTTTCTCGAAACGCCCCAGAAGCACGACAGAAAATAATATTCATTAATAAATCATAATAAATTAATTAATCTTGAATAAATTTTTCTCGCTTAAATTGTTCTTCGAAAATTTCGACGTCATTCAATCAACTGTCATTCGACCTTCTTAGACCTAAGTAAAACGTTTGACTGTGTCTCCCATGCAATATTGTTGGATAAACTAAAAAAGTATGGTTTTGAAGAGGACAGCTGTGCTCTCATAATGTCATATTTAATGAATCGTGTACAATACGTAAAAATGAATGACACAATATCGTAACTGTGGTGTGCCGCAAGGCTCTATTTTAGGGCCACTGCTATTTTTAATTTATGTAAATGATTTCCCTTGTTCTATAGACAATTGTTCTCATTTTTCATATGCTGATGATACAACCATTCTTACTCGATCACAGTCATATAATGACCTATTACCGAACAATGAGAAAATTATTAATAAAGCACATTCTTGGTTTCTTACCAACAAATTAAGTCTAAATATTAATAAAACTAATAATTTACTCATAACTTTAAGAAATAATAATTTCAATAACTCTGCTTCTGTCACTTTCCTAGGTGTTCAAATAGACCCAGCTCTTAAATGGGAAAACACGTATCTGTGTTATCAAGAAAATTATGCAGTACTATAATATATATCTTCAGGAATTTAGCTAAATTGAATGCGTATCGTTGAATATTTTACGTAATTCTTATTATGCACTATTCCAGTCCCAGATATCTTGCGCTCTATCTGTATGGGTACACAGTCCATCAGCGTAAAGTATTTTTAAATTGCAAAAACGCTTAATAAGGATAATCGCGGGAGTATCCTACAAAGTAGAATGCAGGGAACATTTTTCAGTCTAAGTATAATGCCATCCCTCTATATTTATCAGCATCTCCTCTACGGATTTAAAAATATTGGACCGTACACTTCTGTTGAGTAGTTATATTCTTACAACACAAGAAATAAAGTAAAAATCTACCCTGTTTATACTAGATTAACAAAAACAAGAAATTGTAGCAACTATTACTCAATTAAACATCAAACTCCGTAGACATATTTAAAAATAAAATTAAACATTTTCTAATACAGCATCCTTTTTATAAAGTGGAAGATTTTACTAATTTTAAGACAATAAAATGGCAGTTTTTTTTTTTAATGTAAATTTGTTTTGGGACGTGTTTTTATAAATTTTATTATTGTATGATCTAGAAGTATGTATTTTTGTCTGACTTAAAACACATTACGTGTAATTTTGTCAATAAATTATTATTTATTTATTTATTTGTAATGAAATCCGTACGGAACATTTTCAGATTCCAGTATCTTGTCATGAATGTCACAATTTGCAAAAGCTGAATTTGATTTACAAAACGGTGAATTTGATTGACAACAGGGTGATTTTGATTTCCAAAAGACTCAATTTTATTTGGGGTAATAGGGGCAAAAGGATAAATTTGTTATTAAGCAGTAGAAATAAGAAAACGGGTTATTTTTAAAGAAGTTTGTCATCATTAGAGACCGGTAAAAATATGCAACGGTACTTTTGCCATAGGCGTACTATTTTAAACTTTACTTTAACAAAAAACCAACAAAAAACAAATGAATAAAACACTTGTACCGCAATGAATTCTTATCTTAATAACGACACCTCATTATTTTGGGATTATATACGAGATAGGTAATTCCGGTCACTCCTTTGCCATTGGTCAGTTTTTGATAAGATATTAAATTTTTATACGCTACACTATTTGTCAGTAGGGCACATTACAAATATATATAAATACATTTTATTTCTACAGATAACATATGTGCCGCTTTTTATCGAAAAACACCTAACTAAAGTACCGTTGCATATTTTTGCCGGACTCTAGTCATCATAAAATGATTTGTTGTAATAAATTAGGAAAATATACAGAATTATATTAAATTAAATTGAGAACTAAAGTTATTTCAAATAATTACTAGAGTCCGGCAAAAATATGCAACGGTACTTTAGTTAGGTGTTTTTCGATAAAAAACGGCACATGTGTTATCTGTAGAAATAAAATGTAATTATATATATTTGTAATATGCCCTGCTGACAAATAGTGTAGCGTATAAAAATTTAATATCTTATCAAAAACTGACCAATGGCAAAGGAGTGACCGGAATTACCTATCTCGGATATAATCTCAAAATAATGAGAATTCATTGCGGTACAAGTGTTTTATTCTTTTGTTTTTTGTTAAAATAAAGTTTAAAATAGCACGCCTATGGCAAAAGTGGCGTTGCATATTTTTACCGGTGTCTAATAATTACACTCTCTGGTTAAGTCTGATCCCGTTTTAGAGCGGCAAGGATTAAGTTAATTAGTTCTCAAATTAAAACTGATACTTACTCTTTTATTATATAACAGGGTTGTAATAGGAAAATTTATTCCTCCAAGCCAGTTGTATTCGAGTTGTTGGTGAATATTGGTTTGTCTGTAACGATCGTCCTCGACTATATCATAGACTATTTCATCATACAGATGGAGTGAGAGTGACCCCTTTAGATTTTGTAATGAGGTCTCTGTTAAATTACTAAAAATAAAGTAAAATACGTATAGTATATTCTCGGGTAACGCTCACGAGTCTACGATTTAGCGCTAAATGGAGTCATTTTATATATATACTAATTCCTTTAACTAATCCCTTTCCAAATGAAAGCATTTTAAAAATTGTTTTTTTTTTTCGTATGACCGTTTCTCAAAAACTATAGTTCGTTCAAACTTCAGCTGTAGAACGCGATCTGCAACTGCAAGGTATTCTACAAATGGTTATTCATATTTGTATCGTGTCTCAAAAATCAGATATTTTTGAGGGTTATACGACTTTCCGATACTTTTTCCATTTAGTTTAAATGAATTAACAACTAAAGAATATAAAATTGGACACTTACAACATTTGGTATCACCGCTCCCATTTGTCATAAGAGCAATACTGCATTCTAACGTTTGAACGGACTATAGGTATTTTGTTTCGTTCTATTTTTAAGGGGATAGACTAAATGATAATTGCTAAGTTAGTACTGTAATATATTGTTTTTAGAAATTCAAATCAACTTACTCGAGTGGTAGTGTTAATTCTTGATTCCAAATTGGATTAGCCCCTTCTGCAACAGTCGTTCGAGCTTGTTTATCCCTAAAACAAGCAATAACAAAGGGCCGAACTGGTACCACAGACATTTGTTCATAAGCAACTAAATCTGTATCTTTTCGAACTGGAACTTGAATCGCCCCCACGATATTTATAATAATTTTAGCATCTTTAAGAGAGATGCTAGATTGGCTTTGTTTCGTAGCTTTTCTGACAGGACGAAGTGGTCGATTAGGCTGTAGCCAGTTCATGAAAGTTAAACCTAGAGACCTAAAAATTAAAAGGTATATACAAGATTATGTTCACCAGAAAGTTTCTTTTAAAGACAACATGTAGTTTTTTTTTTCCAATCTGTCTTTTTTATATCCAACTGTTGTCTTTAGTTCTATTTTCTAAATGAGAATTTTTAATTCAATTCTGGACTCTGTATTTTTTAACAATCTAATAATGCAGAATTTTATTTCAAATTATTGAAAATATGTCAACTTCTTTACAAATCCTGGACATAATAACAACGTTAAAAGGGTATTTTCGATGATTGGGGCACAATAGACCAACGAAAGAATAGAAAGTGATGTGTAGACGAAGAAGGGCAATACAATGATAGCTCGACTTACGAACCACTCGACATAGGAATCGCTCGACATACGAACTTTTTTCATATCCCATTTTGACCTCTAGATACGAACCTAACCGCGAGAAACGAACCGTGATTATCAATTTCAACAAGTGACGTAAAATAAATCTTGCAACACTGGCGCGAATTACAAGAATTGGTTAAGAAAGTGGCATCCAAATCAAGTTGTTGTTTCTAGAGCCACCAATATCTTCAATGACGATATCATTAATTAGTTTAGGAGGGTGTTAAGGAACTGACAGATTCAGTCAACATTGGATAGGTTTTTTAAACATCCCTCACCTAAGAGACTAAAAAAATTAATTGATGACAATAAATCGAAAACACCAAAACCAGCCACAAGAAAATGTTTTTTTTTTTTTAATTAATTAATTAATACAGTTTACTGGAAGATGTTTTTCATACTAAAAATGAAAAAACCAAAAAGTTCATAAATAAAAATTAATATGTAATGGTATACATAATGCATATTTATAGTGTAAAAATGCTTCTTCTCTATTTTCTTCATTTAGTTTTCTTTATTTTATGGATTTATTATTTTAATTTTTGAAACTAGGAACGGATTACTTGACTTCCCATAAAATATAATCGAAATCTGTGTAACAAATCGCTTATCAACCAGATATCGGCCCTAAGACTTTCGAAAAACCACCCGTCGTGTTGAGAATTTCATTTTGGGAACTTTTAGCATTTTTAGAAATTTTAAAGGGTTCATTATAGTTAAAATATTTTAGAATTCAGATAATAGAAAAACAGATGTCCTAAATTACAAAACGTAACTTATTGTATACATTTTATTGTTCAAAATTACTTTTGTTCGAAGTTATTGCCTAATAACTGAAATACTCTTGGACAATTTTAGACTTTCATTGCAGGAAATGCTATCAAAACCCTTATATATACACCACTCTCTCTGAAGAGGAGGTCAGAAATATTCAGCTTAGTTCGCGAGTAGAATTAAAATTGTTGAATTCTTAGAGGCTCTGAGTGGATTATCTGGTGGTTTACGGTTAACTTGCTCCTGTTTTTATCTAAATTATTATATATTTTCACTTCAACTTATTCTTGTAAATATTATATTACAATAAGGGCCGCTTTTACAAACCTCGGATAAGTAGCGATAACTATCGGAGGTATAAGTTTATTCCAAAGTTTACTTTTACAACGCATTTTTTATTGTCGGATAGTTATCCATGATTTTATTGTAAATAAAATAAAGTTGGTATTGTTTGACACATTGACATATTAGAAAAGTTATATTTTAAATTGACATTACTATTAACAACTTTGAGCATGTCTGGGGAAATATTGAGAGAAATATTCGATTCAAATAATTCTTCTATTGCGGTAAATCCACTGCGTTAGTGTCAGCCTCTCGTGTGCAAAAGTTTTCATAAAACCACCCTCTAATAGAATCGAGCCCAAATACCGCACATGTGTAAATTTTCATAAGATCGCCCTCTAATAGTAGAATTCTATTAGAATTTATACCAAATGCCGTCTTTTTGATGATCAGCTCTAGATACATACTTTTCAAGATACGAACCGCGGTCAGGAATATATTAAGAAGTCGAGGTACCACTGTATTTCGCTTTAAAAAACTTAATGTAAAATATGTTTTTATTAATAAAGTTTTTATGACAATAGCAGTAGCGGAACTACATCGCTTTAAAAACTAAATAGAATCTAATATTAAGTAGGATTTTTGGACGAATAGAACTTGAAGAAAGATTTTTTATGCGAGTTGATGTGACGTGTTATTGTTATTACTTACCCTAACGTAGGTATAGTTTCTTCAGTTAAAACATCTTGCAAAGTAATTTTATTTTCAGCAGCTTTACTCAATTGTATAACTCTATTTTCAGCCCTCTGAAAATACCTTATTCCCCATTTTCTTTGCGCTTCAATATCTCCAATTTTAAACTCATCAATCGTAGAAACACTTCTATTTTCTTCCATTCTCCTTTCATACGCCTCAAAAATATCATCTGGAATTTCTTTGATACGATTTGGAACAGTAATATCTTGAAATTCAGGTTCTTTCTTGTCTCGAAGTTTTAGCATTTTAAATCTTGGATTATTATCAATTTCAGTTGAGTCACAAAACTGAAGTGCCTTCATTTCAGGCTCAAGACGAAAATAATTGTTCTCTTCAGCTAGGTTCTTAATATGGTCGTATACTAAAGCATTTTCTGGGTCTTGAGGATCCAGATTCTTTGATAATTCAACAACGTTTTTTATATTCAACTGTTTTGATTTTTGTACCGTATTTGTTTCGTTTATATACACTGTATTCCATTTTACATAACCAGATGTATATAATTCTTCATCTAAAATCTCAATATCGAAGTTTTTGAATATGTTTTTTGTGTTCACAGAACTACCAACACCTGTGTGAGTTGGATGTAGCTTTTCTTTAACTAAAAAATTTTCTATAAAAAAATCATCTTCTGTTTTGTTTAAAAGATTTATTTGATGTATTTTTCGTTTGTTTAAAGCCCCTGTTTGTTCTGTTATTTCCAAAATAAAAGATTTTGGTTTAGTGTTTATTTGAATGGTGAAAATTTCGTTGAATTCACAGTTGAAGTTGATTAAATTTGTAGTTTTAGATTTGCATATTTCTTGTTTATCGAAAACAATTTTACAGTAAATTTGTGTTTTATTAACATTGGTTCTTCTTAGGAGTTCTTTTGGGTTTATTACATCTTGGGTGACTATTTCTTTGTCTGTTATTAATTCGAAATCTAAATTGGGTTCTCCTGGATGCTTAAGAGATTCTTGACATCTGTCGATAATATCTTCTTTTATTTCATCAATATCATATTTTCTTTTTGGTTTTTTTGGTTTTTCCAACAGTTCATCATCGTCTCTATTAGCTTTCCATTCTTTAATCTCTTTCTTATAAATTTGTAGCTGTTCGTTAAAATCTTTTTCGTGTTCTTCAATTATGTCTTTAAGTTCTTCTTGTATGTTTTTGTCCCATTTTTCTTTTTCTACATCCGAATCTACATGTTCTTTTTTTATTATTAGTTTTATAGGTGTATTTATATACTTTTGTTCGCTTCTTATTATTTTTATACATTTCCATGTGTGTAAAATGTTTTTTATTAACTCTCTATAAGATTTCCCTTCGTCGTACATTTTGTTTCTGGTTTCTTTTATTTCTTTTTGATACTTATTGGTTTTTGTGTCGCCACTTGCATTTTTTATCCTGTCTCTTGCTAAAATTAGTGCTTCTAATGTTTTTTGTAACATGAAACATCTATTTGAAGATTTTTTCTCTAGGTATTTTTGGTGTAAGTCTTGTAATTTTTGGGATAGAACGTGTTCTGGGCTGAATAAAGAGTGATGGGTGAATTTTATGTTATATAGTTGCACTTCTAACATTGTTGGTAGGGTAAATTCTGTAATTGTTGGTTCGTATAGTTTTGGTTTTATGTAGACTATTTCTAAACCCTGGGTTAGTTCTGGAGGTATGTCTGAGGTGTTAAAGGGTTTAAAACGGGCGCTTATACGAGGGTCGGGGAGGAGTTTAAGGCGACCATCCTCCTCAAACCATGACCTTAAAAAAAGGAATTCAATTAAAAATTGATCTATTATAATAATTTTTACAAAATTTAGTATCTAATAGGTATTTAGAAAGTGCAAGGGTGCGACGAGTTCGGATTTCGGCAAGAATATCTCGATTTAGAAACTATACAAAAAATAATCCTGATTCACACTCTATAATTCCTAATTCGCACATAAAATTCCAAAATCGAAGTAAGGAAAGAAAATATTATTATTGTTACAATTTTTGAGTGGTTAATATTATTTACCAATGCTTGGCGGAAATAACTGAATCGATTGTTGCTGAAAAACTTCAATACTTAGTTAGTGGTCAATACAATTTTAAGAAATTAGACTATTTCTAAAATCTTCCAAAATCGCACTATCGCCGCCGAGAGGAGAAGGCTTCTAAAGCCTCGTATCCATTTCGCGCGGCTGCCGCACAAGCTCGCCTCGCACGGCTGCCTCGCGAGGCTGCTGCCTGGGCTTTCATTTGGAAAGCATGGCTGCCTTGCGAGGCAAGCGTCAGTAGCTGCGAGGCAACCAAACATGCTGCCATTACCAAGAGCTACTGCTGGTTTTTGCTTCACTGCGATTCACAGAATTATTACGAAGAAGAGGAAACAGCGAGGAAAATCGTGATTAGGGAATTGTACAATAAAAGATTTGAATATAGAAACAGTTTAATTTGTTTAATAATAGTTTTAGGCAGACCCATAACCTCAGTGATATTTAACCAGCAGTCCTCTCTGATTTTCTTAATATGATAGCCCTTTATTTTTGGGTCCCACAATACCGTTTTTTCTTTATACAAATCAATTAACAATTTGCATGTATCGTTGTTCATACTGTATGTTGTCTATTGCCATACAAATGCACTAACCCAGCGTTTCCCAAAGTGTGGTTTTCCGCGACCCGGTACTGGGTCGCAGAAAAATTTTGTCGGGTCGCGAAAAAAATTGTAAAAACACAGAAAAGATCTTTTTTGTACATATTATTTTTTTTTACGTCAGTTAATCACTAGAATAGTGTGTATTTGTGCTGTTTATTACTATACTATATTCTTTATTACTATACTATACTTTTTATTTTTATACTATACTCTTTATTACTATAAAGCTACCGCTTTAAAATAAAATTTGTTTTGTAAATAAATGTTTTTTTTTTTCATAAGGTGGGTCGCGAAAAATTTTAAAACCTCGTACCGGGTCGCGGTCAAAAAAGTTTGGGAACCGCTACACTAACCTAAATAGCGCGTGGGCGGCCGAGGCGCTGAGTCACGCCGTTAAGCAGTATAAACAGAGCTAAGCAAGAGAAGCTCGGCGCTTGTGAGCACGCCGAAAAAACGATTTCGAACAGCTCACCTCGAGGCAGCCTCAAGGCAAGGCACAACTCGCGCGGCTGGTCTACACATTGCGAGGCACCGCTGAGGCACATCTCGCAAGGCGTGCTCGCGCGGAATGGATACGAGGCTTAAGACTTTTGCAACGACCCCGACCACGAAATGGACCCGGCCTGTTTATTAATAATAATTTATAGACAAATAAGAAAAAATCAAACTTTCCAGCGAACATAAACACTTTGAGACCGGCGCCTTGTTTTCAGGCAGTATATTATATTCGGGGATATTGCAATAATAATTTTAAAAAATCTTTAAATTAATATTAGTTTAATTTTTAATGTAATATTCAATTAACATTAGACTAATGCTTTTTTATTAAAATATTGACACTTTAGTATGATACAAGGTGCGATTTGGAAAACATGGGTCAGAAATCGCACCACTTGAAGCCATTAAAAAAAAGCTCTATTAAAGAAAATAAATCAAAAAGATGTATACTGTTGCTAAAACATTTTAAAATATATTTTCGGTAAAACAATATCGAAAGAATGACAATTTATTACAAAATTTTAGAAAATATTTTAATTAAGGCTGGTTACTAAAGAACGAGCTAAATATTTTAACTCGAGTTATCTCTAACTCAGCGGTTCCCAAACTTTTTTGACTGCGACCCGTTACGAGGTTTTAAAATTTTTCGCGACCCACCTTATGAAAAAAAAACATTTATTTACAAAACAAATTTTATTTTAAAGCAGTAGGTTTCTAGTAATAAAGAGTAATATATAGTAATAAAGAGTATAGTATAGTAAAAAAAATTAGTATAGTAATGAAGAGCACAAATACAACTATTCTAGTGATTAACTGACGTAAAAAAAATAATATGTACAAAAAAAATCTTTTTTGTGTTTTTACAATTTTATTCGCGACCCGGCAAAATTTTTCTGCGACCCGGTGCCGGGTCGCGACCCACACTTTGGGAAACGCTGCTCTAACTCAAGTTAAAATTAATTTGTGTGTGTTGTAGTGACTCGAGTTAGGCACAACTTGAGTTAAAACACTTAACTCGTTCTTAGGCAACCGACCACTCATGCAATATCGGCAACCTCTCTTATATGGGTTTCTTAATCATATCTATGGAATCCTAAAAGTTAAAAAAAAGCTATGGTGATTTACCTGTTTTCATCTAAACCTAGCCTTGCCATTAAAATCTCCATTTCTCTATTCGGTATATTTGGTTCATCTGATTGAAAAATTCCTTCTTCCTCCAAATTGCGTCTTTCATCCTCGTCAAATTTGATCGTTTTTCTACAAATTCTTTTGTCAAAAAATTTAGTTTAAAAATTAATATAACATACCCAGTCACTCTGCATAACATTTCTTTTTCATTTTCTGTTAGATTAATTTTTTCTATGGGTGCTTTTTCGATTACTTCGGTATCCCGAATATCGAGACCTAAAAATTCAATTATAGAATCTTTTTCTTCAGGTTCATCTGTTTCTTCTTCAATATCTTTTTCTTCTTCTTCCTAAAATAAATAAATAAATAGGCAATTAAATAGATTGTATGCGGGTTGAAAAACGGGTCTTTAAATAATCTTGTTTTTGTCATTTTGTATCTACTATACAAAGTTAGTTAAAATTATTGGCGCACAGCAACAATGACTATATGCGCTTTATAATGCTGAACCACACAGAGCGCTATGTACGCTATATTTGCTATGTGGAGAAAAAATTCCTTTTATAGACAACGTAACGGGCCACACAGAACTGCGTATGCTATGTACGCTGTCTAGCTCCGTGTTGTTTGATTTGCGGGTATATTTTTAAGCCTCGTTGACGCCAGACATATGCATTCGACCCGTATGCATCCATGTGCAGCTGAAAGTTGCTCAAACTGGTTAGTATAATACTCATGGTTGAAATATAAATAAATTAGAATAAAACTCTGTTTGAACAGACAGAGAAATTTGAACAGACTCAAGACGATGGTAAGGGTTGTTTGTGTTTATTTGTGTTTGATGGTCGAAGTTCTGCATAGATCACCGTGTTTTACAGCGGGCAAAGTCGCCAAGTCAGAAAAGGAACGCATTATTGGGAGAACTCATTAGAGATTATGAAAGAGAACTACTCCATTTGCCATATACTGCATTCTAACGTTTAAACTATAGTTTTGATGCGATAGTGGCAAAAATTATTGTCCAGATATCCAGAATTATTTTAGCCACTTTTACTTAAAATCTACGAAACCCTGAAATGTGTGAAAATTTCACTTTATGATTTTTATTACATTTTTGTCTGAATGTACGTTACAGAAAAAGTCATATCCTTCGTCAGTTTTGAATAGTCTTTTTCTCAGTTCGTTATTGATAATTTCATTTTCTCTTTCTAAAGTTTCATCAATTGATTTGCTACGTCTTGAATTTTTACTGATAGGCGTTTGAATGATAGAACTTCCAGCCTTTTTCTTCACACTCATAAATCTGTTTCTAAGCTGTTCCTTGTAAGATATTGTATCAGATCTTGGTGAATGGATACTGTGATCACTAAAAAAATATTAGAAAAAGGATTAGTCAAAAATTTAGTACGAGGGTCGTCCATAAAATAAAGAACGTTTGGTTATTAGCAGTGGCGTGTAGTAGCCAGCTCGCACCAGTTCTAAAATTTTCATGAATTTTGCGAGTCGGTTTTTGGTTTCTTGGAGCCGGCACTCGTAAGCGGGTTGTTAAATTTTCATGCATTTTGCGGGCTGGATCAAAAATTTATTATTAAAAATGACATTACCTAAAATTACGATTAAGTATTAAAATAAAAAATCGAGGAGGATGCCCTTTCTATTTTGATATGTCCGAGAAGTTTTGAGCGTAGAATTTACTTTCGTGACTTTCATGATGTTAGTTTATTGGGACGATATTGGTGAAGAAGCCGTAGACGTGAAAGGTTTTTCAGCGGATTTTCTGGCTCTACACTCGCGGACACATCAGCTCCGGTTAGACCAGGGGTGTCCAACCTTTTAGCTTCCCTGGGCCACATTATAAGAATACGAGTTGTTTTGGGCCACACATAAAATACACTAATACTAATTAATATATTATATAGTTTGAGAATGATTTTATGATTCTCCCTAAAGAACGCATTAAATTAAAAAAATACATCACTTATAAATTAATAGCAAGTTGAAATTGTATTTGTAGTGTTATTAATGGTACTTGTAATCGCACTGTTATAAAGTTTGTAAGTTTACGGTTTTTCGTTGGGCCGCATTCATAGCCGTCATGGGCCGTGAGTTGGACAAGCCTGGGTTAGACCTTAATACTTTCGGCCTGTATCAAAGCTATCCGTTTGCGGTACTCTTTCATGCGTTCGGCAGCATTTCTTTTTTAGGCATAGTGAAGCTAGGCGATATGTATCGTCAGTTTTAGGCACCTTACGACTCTTAGGTTTTCTTCTGCACTCAACTCGAGTAAAGCGATTGATTTTCTATAAAACAAAACAAACGCGACCTCTCTATGGCGTTATGACTAGAGCCCTGCGCGGATAAGCTTTTCTGTATCCGAATCCGCAGCTTTTATAAATCATAAATCCGCATCCGATCCGCATCCGCAGCTTTAATAAATAATAAATCCGCATCCGCAGCTTTTATAAATAATAAATCCGCATACGTTCCGCATCCGCAAAAATATCCGCACAATCCGTACAACAGGTTTTTCTGTCAGTTTGGAAAGAACTAACATGTTTCGCCTTATATGGTAATCGCTGCTCTAAAACAATACTAAAAATTTTTGGATTTAAACTAAAACTAACCTAAGGGACGCCATAAGTTATGGGGCCTAGATGTACTAATAATTTTGCAACCTAGAGAGACAAAAATTTTGGGTGGCCTAAGCGTCCTTTTTCGTAGGGAGCAGGTGGCGTGCTGATCATGAAATACGTGTTGATAGTACTGTCAAGTATCATATTAATGTCAACTAACATCTCACGTCAGTTTTACCTTTTCCAAGGTGAGGTAAAAGTAATGTAACGTGGCAATATATTTATTTTATTATTGAATTTAAAAAAATAATAATATTTTTTCAAATAGCAACATGTGTCATTTTTTAATTTTTGTCAATTTGAATTTTTAGAATCAGCAAACCTCTTTACTTCGGGTAGTATAAAACAGTTGAGAGGTTACATAATAAAATGTACATAGGTAAATTTTGGTATTTAAATATAACTTCTGTTTTATGTAAAAAAAGCTTTAAAATCCAGAATTAGAGCAGTGGTAGGAAGAATTACATCGAAAGTGTACCAAGCAACTTATGTCCAAAATATTATTTTCTATATACAATAATAAAAAAAAATATATGTTGATTGTCTCAACACAATCTCGATCATGGATAATTGTCTTAATAACAATAATAAAGATGTGATCTACAAAATATCACATGTGTATACAGATAACCGAGGATTGCGTAGTCAGAATACAATCGCGTGTTTCTCCGAAAGTAACCGAAGATTTAATGTTCACGCGGATATTGCGGATATGAAATTTTATCCGCTCCCGATCCGCATCCGCATGGTTTATATGATAGTTTATCCGCATCCGCAGAAAAGTTGCGGATATCCGCGGATTTGCAGAGCTCTAGTTATGAGCGCGAACTCTCGCACCGAGCGTCTATTTCCCCTCCCCACCTTTCGAAATAGCAGTGTCCACCTTGATATATGCCTTATTGTACACAGCCATCGTTGCACTTTCAAACCGTGTATAACTTTTGCAAATTAGATTTAGCTATGAGCGATGTTGAGCAAGTTCTTGTGTAACGCCAAAACGTACATACAATTTCTTAAGTGTAAACGATTGGAAAGACGTCAATGCTGGGCTAAAAATAAATTACAGTTAACCGTTATTGTAAGAATATTAGTTATAAATATTATTAAGGGGGGCGGGGAGAAGTGGGTATCTAAAATCTAAACTAACGAATGAAAAAAAAAAAAAAAACGGATTGAAGTGATAACAAAAAGAAAAAACGTGGACAAATTGAAGTCATTACAAAAAAATCCTGCTACATGCAGGTTCTACTCCTCTCTGCCTACACCATTTGGCCCAGTGTCAAGACTATACAATTGAAATTCGTCGTTGAGTTGAGTTGATTGTTCATGTTAAAGATTCATATAAGCGCACTAAACATACCGAGTGCTCTATAAAATTCGCTCTGTCAAGATACTGTCCAGCCAAGCCACGTTGAAGTCGACTAGACGCGCTGACAGTTAAACTTCACGGGTGCTATACGAAATCATTCTTTACTCTCTGGACGCCCATTGAATGATTTGTATTAACTGACCTGATTTCTGAATCTTTTCTCTCATCCTGTCTTTTTCTTGGGGTTATGGGGGGTAGTGGCTTCTTTTTCGCCCTAAACAACTCCTCCACATTTTCAGAGGATGCTACTGAAATATTAGGCGATAAAGGTGGAGGGCTGTGGATTCTGTTTTTTCTCTTAATTTTTAAAATAGATGGTGACGAATCTATATTCGACATATTTTCTTGACTCGAAGCTGTTTCTAATAGTTGCATTGAATCGTCCTAATAAATAATTTAATTTATTAATTGTATTAATTTATTTTATTTAGTTTACCTGGAAAAATATTTTACTGGAAGCCATTGTTGATATTGACATATGTTGCTATGGTTACTGCAATCACAACAATAATTTTTACGCATGACATTAGCTCTTAATTTATATAAACGCGCGCAATCTAGTAACTTTAAAAATAAATCAGCAGCTAATTACTTTTATTTAGCTAATTATTAGCTAAACAATCGCGTAAAATCTGAGACGATGTTAAATATATATTACTTCCTTTGTTCCAAAATAGTTGTACTTTTCCAAGTTTTGAAATAACACGTCCATGTCCATAGCTAGTATGAGCGGTCGTTTGGGCAAATCGAGTGTTAGGATATTAGGATAGATTTCAAACGCTTACTGCTACGCGTACAAAGTCTGTGATAGATCATAGGTACACGCGCGATACTGGACTTTGAACTTACATATATTATAAATCCTACAGACTAGAGTTTCAGCGTGAGACAAAAATGTCGCTAGACCGCGCCACTTCGGCAGTCATAACGCAATAATCGGAGAAGGTACACATTTGTCTGACCGCTCAAACAATTCGTAATATCGAATTCTACAATACCAAAGTGTAAAAACAGTGAACTAATATCCGTAACACAGTGCAAAAAATGATAAAATTTCACAAGCTACTCGACTAAGGAAATAGAAAGAATGAGAATACAAGGGGCAGAGTACACAATAATTGATCAAACTAGAAAAGCGAAAGGACAAGAGCAGTATATCAGAATAATGGAATCAAGATATAATTCCAAATTGTATCTTGAAATGAAAAGATGGAGGAAGAAGGAAAATATGAAAATAATTGAGAGGTTTAGGTGTGGAAATGAAAAGCGAGCAAATGAATTTACGTTGAAAAAGGAAGAACAGGTGTGCCAAAGGTGCGGAAAGTGAAACGTTGGAGAATTTAATAGAAGGTTATGCGGTTCAGAAGGAAAAAGTTATAGCGTATTCGTTACTATGCACTTAGGACACTCGGCGAGCAAATTTTGTATTCGATTGGGCGAGCAGTTGCTCTAGAGTTGATAAAATTTGTATTCGATTGGGAAAGGTAATTGCTCTGAGAGTGCACTGCGAACACATTTTCTTGCTCTGGCTAAAGAATCAGAACAGCGTCGAGCAAAGTGGCGCGTAGCAGTATTTCAAAGCTAGTATGTTTATTGGAACTAATTGATCTTTATAAAGTATACTATCACTATAGTGATGTATATTTTTGTATAATAAATCAAATTAGGAAATTAAAAGACATAAAATAATGAAACCAAAGTAACATTTTGAGAATATAAATAAATAGAAAACAAATAAATTATTGCAATCACAAAAATAAAATAATAAAAATTATACATAAAGTACATTATCCTGCACTGTTTGCGCAAGGCAATCACTGTATTTTTAAATAATTAATAATAACAATAATAAAAACGTATTCGATTGGGACTTGCTCTGGCGCGCTCGCTAGTAAAACTCGAATAGAGCATGACGTCATTTGCTCGCTCGCAGAGCAATTCTAGAGTGATCCAATCGAATACCCCATTAGAAAAAAAACTTGAAGTGTTGTATGATTCTGAAAAAAGGGAGCTTGAATGAAACCATGATCAATTTAATTAATTTTATTTTGTTTGAGATTTACGAACTTGTCAATTAACATGCTTTATTTTATTGGCGTTTGCTGCTGCGGCAATTAGCCAGTACAATTCTTATTTTTTGAAAAATTCCATGCCTGAACGGAATTCGAACCCGAGATCTTAGCAACGCAAAGAATCGGCGTATCGATGTTCAGCCCTGGATACGCTATTAGTATGGATAGAAGGCCTTATATAGCAAAATATAGGGTGCGAAAATCAAATTGCACAAGAAGAGAAAGAGGTACAAATTTAAAGATTTTTGTAGATTCCAAGCCAGAAATGGCATGAATAATAAACTATCTATCTGTCCATGATAAAATTTCGACTTAGCTTCGAAATGCAATGGCACAACTATGGGCACGCATCGAACCTGTAAAAGACTTATTGTTTGTTGCCTGTTCGCTCTAGATAAACTTGACAAACCCACTAGCCTAAGAAATTTCTGCAGGTGGGCCCAAAATATGAAGTTGAAGGCTATTCCAAACATTTAAGAGGAACTTACTGGAATTTTCATTTTTGTAAGTTGTCATGGGGCAGTGGCATATTCAGGACTCATGGTTAGGGGGGGTGGTGGCACTTACGATGCTTATCTATAAGAACGGGGGTGTGTGAAATTCTGGCTTGCGGGCCGCATGCGGCATACAACATAATTTATGTTACTCGTCAAGCAAGGGCGGATCAAGCTTACTTGGGGTGCTTGGCTGAAAATTTTGCCGCGGCCTTTGTATCAAGTTGATTTTTGTTAATTAGTAAAAAAGGTAGAATATTCTAGTCTAATATATACGTAATTGGTACGCGAATATAATAAACGAAATACAATTTGATGTTTCATTTGAGATCAGTGTTTCTCAATATTTTTGGCATCGTGGATCTCCTCTATGTCTCCATATCTTCGTGGCTGTTTTTTTTCAGTGAAAGAAATATTAGTTTTAATTTGTAGTTTACTGTGCCTCCTTATAAGAAAGTAATTAATTTTAGGGCTGGTTTTGAGAAAAAAAAAAAAAAAAAACAAGTAGCCTTTCGGGATTTTTGTAATTCTGTCGCTGTATATTATTCTTTTGCATGAAAAATGGCCCTCAAGCCAAATGAGATACAGCAGGGGGCTGTAGAATATTGATGTAAATATCAAAAAGAAAAAAAAAACATTATAATTTCATCCTTTACTGATAAAAAGATATGTGAGAATGAAATATAAAGCCACGTATCAAGAGAGTTTCATTTGATAACCCTCAAAATTTTACAAACAAAGGATTTTTTAATCAACAAAAATCTGAGAGACCAAAGGAATATTTATTTTATATTAATTTCAATACTGCTCCTGATAAAAAGTAGTCTATATGTTGTACAACATCGTGATTTTACAGTATAATTATTTTAAATTTTATTGTCACTGGCCTTTAAGGGGGGCACGTGCCCCCAGTACCTCCCCCTGAATGCGCCACTGTCATGAGGTCTCCTTTTAAGGTTTAAACAGGGCTTTTGCTAAATAAAATGATAAAAAGCTTCAGTTAAACTATAAAAGAAAATTCTGCAGGTGGGCGTAACATATTAAGTTGAAGGCTATTCCAAACGTTTAAGCGGAACTAACTGGAATTTTCATTTTTATAAGTTATCATGAGCTCTCCTTTTAAGGTTTAAAGAGGGTTTTTACTAATTAAAATGATAAAAAGGGAGGCTTCTTTTAAACGGTAAAAGTTACTAAAATTCAAAATCTAGTTCCGCTTAAACCAAAGATACAGGCTACGCCACTGTCGAAAGGTCGCAACATTTGCAAAAAAAATATGTAAAACAATATAAGATTCAGGTATTGGAAGAAAGAAGAAAAATGCCGGATAAGGAGGGGCCATTGAGCGGCGTCGAGTGAGCACGGCACTTGAGCGTTGGAAAGCTAAGGCACGCGGCGTCAATATCGGCGCTTATGCCTTTTGTCGACAGTAAAAACTAAATAAATAAAACTTTTTCTAAATGTTTATCCTACTATTCTGGAAGAACTGGTACGGAAGTATTTTAATATTTCAACGAAAGGTTCGCACGTATCGATCTATTTTTTAGTTTTATTTTATTGGAGTTTGCTGCTGCGGCAATTAGCCAGTACTATTCTTATTTTTTGAAAAATTTCGTGCCAGAACGGAATTCAAACCCGAGATCTTAGCAACGCAGAGCACATCTGTTACCACTACGCTACGCCGGTCGGTGTATCGATTTTCAGCCCTGGATACGCTATTAGTATGGATAGAAGGCCTTATATAGCAAAATATAGGATGCGAAAATCAAATTGCACAGGAAGAGAAAGATGTACAAAAAAATATTTATTTAAATAACAATTACAAAATTAAAATTATTGTATTTCTCCACATGCACTAATGGTAATTTTTTCGGTAGTTGCACCACTTTTAGATCCGCATCTTTCAATTCTTTTTACAACATCCATTCCGCTGATAACATGTCCAAACACAACATGTTTTCCATCGAGCCAATCAGTTTTAGCTGTACATATAAAGAATTGAGATCCATTAGTATTCGGTCCAGAGTTGGCCATGGATAGGGTTCCTGCTCCAGTATGTTTCAGTTCGAAGTTTTCATCACCAAATGTTTTTCCATAGATTGATTTGCCACCAGTTCCATTATGATTTGTAAAATCACCACCTTGTAACATCTAGATTTCGTTAAAGAAATATAAAATTTAACTGCCATATTAAGAACAGGATAGGAAAGTGGTTGAAAAATCTCTTAAATTATATTAACTACGTAGTTCTTGGGTAGATATAATTACATGGTACAATCATAGATTGGAAAAACTATCCACAACGTGTTGTGGACATTTTTTCACATGAAAAAACCCAAAACTAGAAAATACTAACGTAACCAGATCTTCTATTCTTTAAAACTGGTAGTTTTAGTTCAAACTTATGGAAGGATTCTTCCTATAACAGATTTTTTTTTTTTAAGGGGTGGGGAGAAAATAAAGGCATACACTCGTATAAAGGGAAAATATTTAGTAATATATTAAATAAACTTTAATAAATACAGAACATTATTGGCAAATTGATTAATGATTGTTTCTATAAATCTACTCTATTATTAATTTTATACGGTTTACACTTCACATACTTAAACCGAATAAACGATCATCCGTATAAATGAACCGAATAAATGATCATCATTATAATAATAATTGAAATAATAGCGTTTATAAGCAGCGCTTCGAAACGGAACTGAACCGAAAACCGAAAAAAAAAAACGTTAATTTTGTCGGAACGAAAACCGGAGCTGAACCGAAAAAAAATATCGGTTTACTTCAGTTCAGATAATGTTTATGGGAGTGAACCAAAATATAAAATACAGGGCTTCGAACCCGAATTGAACCGAAAACCGAAAAATAAAACGTTATTTTTGTCGGAACAAAAACCGGAGCTGAACCGAATAAAAATATCGGTTTATTTTGGTTCAGATAATGTTTATGGGAGTGAATATAAAATACATTTTATTTAAGATTATTTTTTAAACTGATGAGCAGAAAAAAATCGTAATTTTTTTAACTGATAAGTAAAAAAAAAATGCGCTTCTATTATTTCGGGGTGGGGGATATATTAAACGCTCAGAACCCCCCTGGCAGCGGTCTTGGTATGATTAAGATGTTTTTATGAGAATGATGAAATTATAGGCATATCGTCAAGAGCGTAGGATTTCACAAAAAGTTGTACACTGCCAACTGGCACTGTGGGCACTTCCAGAAAAATATTACCTTAAGGTGACATTGATGTTATATAGCTGCCATTAAAGCTAGTTTAAACAGGTTAAAATGAGTAATAATTGTGTGTATTACACTCCAAATTTTACGATAGAAATCAACGAATTGAACTTAAAGGATACAAAATCGGGGATGACTCTATGGAATATACTGTTTTGGAAGCCATATCCTTTTTCATGGGTACAAAGAACTCGGAAATTTTCTGCTGTCTTCGGAACTATATCGGCTCTTAACATCATTGTAATTCTACCGACTTCCGTTTTTCCAATTTTAACATCAAAATAAACTTGTGGGTTTTTAACTTTAGGATCCATTTTCTTCGCTTCCTGAAAATATTTTCAAAATGTTATTGTTTATAACAAATTACTTGTTGACAAAATTACATTTGTTTTTTCATTTGACATTTTTGCTTTATGTTTTTTGAAAGGAGATATCATTTTTAAAAACATTTCATGTTATTCTAAAATTTAGAAAGAAGATTTTCGTCGTCGTGTTCGCTAAAAAAAAAAACAATCCACAAAACCACCTTTGACCTTTTTTAGGATTTCGTAGGTATATCCAAGTAACCCTTATACCCTAACTCATGTATCTGTCAATAGAAACTATGGCCAAACATCTGGACTTAACCTGAGACCACACAAAGCGCTATGTTTGCTATGCGTGTGAAAAATAGTTCCGTTTATAGATAACGTAAGAGATTGCAACCACACAGAACTGCGTACGCTATGTTCGCTGTATAGCTACGTCGCCGTGTTTGATACGTGTATTATATTTTGAAACGTTTATATATAAAAATCAATATCTGTTTGTTTGTCCTTTATGCAAAGCCAAACGGATGGACCGATTTTCACGACATTTAGTACAGGGGGGGTAAAATAATTCGAGGAAGGTTTTAGTGAGGGTTCCAACTTCATCCGTGTCCCCCTAGGGGGTGTTATGGGGAGAAACCATCATTTTTCACTCTCCGTACAGTTTGAATTGATTACGTAAGCTAAATCTTAAGAGATATATTGATATAATGCAGACAAATATGTAAATATTAATTAGGTCTAAAGAAAAGTCTGCGAGAGCATATACCTATCATGCACCGATATTGTGTATTTGGAAATTTTCTGTTTTTAAACGTGTTGGAATATGGGGTTATTGGAGATTGCTAAATAAAACACATACATAGGTTTTAAACATCTTTATTCAATCATAGCCAGAATAGAACTGCTTCAGCATAAGTATATTTATATTATCTGAAAGCTTGACGACATGATGTGACCGCTTTATTATGCAGCTTCAGCCTAATTATGTTCGTATATTATGTTTGTATATTAGAACAATAAGTTGCTCTATATTTTAGTTATGTCGACTTGACTTTAATTAGTTGAAACCTTAATCTTTATTAGTTGCAAGAATGAAATCTCAACAAAACGTAATAGTTTTTGTATCATAAAGTTTGTGGGTGTATAACATCGGAGTTTTATAGTGATGTATCAATTATTTTAGAACAATAAATTAGACTCATTAGACGTAGATTCATAATACATCAAATATTTATAATAATGCAGTTATCACAGCGTAAACAGAAGCCCGAAATGCAAATATATAGAGAGTTGTGGAATTTGTCAAAAGGTGGCAGTGCTAAGTAGTTATTTATTCTCTACTGCCTAACGGTAGTTAAATTTACTGTACCTACCGTTATATATATATATATATATATATATATATATATATATATATATATTTAATTTTATAATCGTTATGTTCCCCTTTTTTGGAATTAATGTAGTGAAAATCCGTAGAGAAGCACGGGTACACCCACTATAGTGCGTTCAAAGGTGAGTTTGCACTATAGCTCTTATGGCAAATGGGAGCGGTGTTGCCAAATATTGTAAAAGTGTCAAATGTGTCAATTATAATAATATGAAAAACTCGTATAATTTACAAAAATCAACTCTTATAAAACTCAAAATAACACTCAACAAAAACAAATGGCCATTTTTAGAATACTGCGTCTTCAAGGAGCAGCGCGTTTTAGAGCTGGCAACGTCGACAAGCAAGAAAAGGATAGCGTCATTGTGTAAACCCATTAGAGAGTATGAAAAAGAACTACTCCTTATGTTCTGTACTGCAAACTCACCTTCGAACGCACTATAGTAACAAATAAAAATAAGTAACTGGAAACTAAATTTTGATAGCATGGATGTTTGTATCTGTCATAAAATTACTAAAGTATCCAATATAAAAATAAAAGATATAGAAGTTTAATTATTTTTTTTTTTTTTCGTTAAATACATATTTGTTATTTTCCCACTATAAGTTTTTTTAAACTCCCTCTATATGGGTCAAAGAGTGAAGTCATACCAAATTTCAACTTTCTATGTTCAGCTGTATGGCCACAGTTTTTAGCGAACAGACATACATACGATTAACGTTATAAAGGTTTTTTGGTTGTACCTACAAAATCCTAAAAAATAGTACTATGATAGATGTCCATACAATCGTAATTGTAGCTTGCTAATAACAGAGTTAGCAATGGTAACGAGTTAACTTTGAGAAACCTGTATATGAAAGAAAATGAGCCAAAAAAATTTTGTTCCCCATTCTAAAACCCAAATGTGTTGGCCTAAAAATCTGAAAAAATTATTAGTAATGCACAGTAAAAGGAACAGGAATAGTACACCAATAATTTTTGATCATTGAAAATTTTAGATTTTATTTAATTCACTGTGGGGTATCAAATGAGAGCAATTGAGAAAATTCACAGCATTGCAAAATTGATTTGAACCGGAATCAGATTATTTTTTCGACATTTATTAATTTTTTTTGAATGATTATAAACGTTTTTTGTTAAATTTATAGCTAAACAAAATTTTCAAAAGCCTCATTTAACTGATAAAAAATATTAGCTTTCAAAATCTAGTTCCACTTAAACCAAAGAAACAGGCTATAGGTTAAGGTTCAAAAAGTAATTTTTTAAAAACTTTTTATTTTGAACTGATTCAGATCAAAAATATTTCCAAATAATCTTTTGGAAATATTTTTGTAACCCAGAAGTATCAAACTAAAAATCTGAATAAATCGGAGTAATACACATAGATGTGAGTCAAAATAGTACAAATGAAAATTTTAATCGGAAAATTTTTCAAAAGATTTTCAAGAAATTTTATGAATTTTTGAAAACTATATTTTTATTTCATGCTTTAGATGAAATGTTTTAATACTTAAATTAACAGATAAATTGATCTTTAGAATGAAAAAAAATATTTTTACGCGATTACAATCAAAAATGTGTCACTTCCTAGGTACCTCCGAAATCATGAATACAGTGATAATGATACTTCACATCAAGTTTTTGCCTAACTGTACTTAGATGTTGAACATCTACATATTATCTCATCATAGAGCACTCAAATATCTCACTGTGATGACCTGTTTTACAATAGTCCCTGTTTAAATTATTTAGAATAGTCTTACCGTGGTTGTGTCTTGTTCAGTATCATTTTCATCATCTTTTTTAATAGTTTCCCCTGCATGTTGTTGTAACCAAGTATCTTCGGCCCAAACAGGTCTTGTCGAACCTTCTTTAATACGCTGTGGTTTAGCAATATTCACCCGAATGGTCCGTCCAAACAATTCCGAATCATTCTATAAAAAATAACTTCTGTAAAAAAAAATATCATTAAACAATTTATGTATTTACCATATTGTCAATAGCTGCTGCAGCATCTTCTGCGCTCTCAAATTCAATAAAAGCAAACCCTCGATGTTTTTCTGATTCGTAATCCAATGGAATCTGTACATCCACTATATCACCGAAAGGTATAAAAGCAGCATTTAATATCTTTTCATCAACTTCTTCAGCTAAACCACCCACATATATTGTTCTTTTATGATTTGTAGTCATTTTTAATTCAAAAATCGTTTCACTAACGTACCGGTAAAAGTTTGGTTAACACATGTTGTCAAAACATAACCACAAATTTCTCGTACGACATTTCATAAGTTGACATTTCTAATCAAAACAATGGAAGGTTTTGAGTTAATTAAACAAGGTGCTGAAGCAAAATTATACAAAGGTGTTTATCTGGAACAACCTGCTCTAATAAAAGAACGTTTTGTTAAGAAATATCGACAACCAGAATTAGATACGAAAATAACACACGATAGGATTAAAGCTGAATCTAGGATAATAGCTCGATGTTACAATCTAGGAATTTTAACTCCTGTACTATATCTCGTAGACTTGAAGAGGCGGTTTATAATAATGCAATACTTTGAAAATAGCATTACGGTTAAAGATTTTATACGAGAAAATGAAAAGAGTCCAATGCTTAAAAAAGTGGTGCAAAATATAGGGAGGATAATCAATAAAATGCACTCCAACAACATAATTCATGGAGATTTAACCACTTCTAATATGTTATTAGTCAAGAAAGACTTAAATAAAGGTTTCGAAGAGGACAATGTTGAAATTGCATTTATAGATTTTGGATTAGCTTACGTAGAACAAAGTGCTGAGGATAAAGGAGTGGATTTATATGTTCTTGAGAGAGCTTTCATAAGCACACATCATACGCAAAGCGATCTTTTCCCTACATTAATTGAAGCGTACCAAAAAGCATCAAAAGATAGTGGAGTTGTAATGAAAAAATTTGAAGAAGTCCGTGCGAGAGGAAGAAAAAGAACAATGGTTGGGTAATGTTTAGTATTCTTTATTAACAAATTTCACCCGTATAAAAAAAACTTTGTAAAAATATATTTTTTAAGTCCTAACAATTTGTACTTTTTTTTATAACCTAGATTGCATTCCTCCAGCTGCAACTACGGTTTCTCCAGTGATGTAATTTGCGTCATCCGACACCAAAAAGGCAGCAACTCCAGCTATATCCTCTGGTGTACCAAATCTAAAAAAATATAATTAAATTTTGCTGAAATTTAATTATCGGGTATAAAGGCTGTTTGACATTATATTTTTCTCCTAAGCACTACGGATTTTTTTGCGTAGTATTGATGTAAAAAGTGTAATGTTACATGCAAAATTTTCTTCAGACTTTTAGTGCTGCTCTACATCTAAAACAACTTTTGAAACTATCTCCAGTCAAAGTTTACTTGACGTTTAGATTACTACTCCAGGGATATCAATTTACGATTTTTATATGCTGTGCTGTTTTACATTTTCTGACATTTTTAATCATTGTGATTGAGATTTGGTCTTGAAAATAGAAACTATAGTCTGTTTCTTTGGTTTAAGCGGAACTCGATTTTGAAATTTAGAAACTTTTAGCAATCAAATCACGCTTTTGACCATTTTGTTTAGCAAATGCCTCATTCAAACGTTAAAAAATGAGCTCGCGACAACTTAAGAAACAAAAAATCCTGTTTAATTACGCTTAAATATTTGAGATAAACTATACAGGGTGTAACTGGAAGTAACAGATTTTTCTCGAAAATGCGAGGTGCGAGCAAGTTTGGATATCAAGAACAACTTTGATTTTTTAAATGAGAATGTCATATTGGATATGTTTGGATAGAACTTTTGAAAAGAGAGAATTTTTATTTACGATTATTCAAAATGCCTTCCATTTTGATTTAAACGCTTTCGCATCCTTACTCTTCAGCTATCTGTAGCTCGGAGCATAATACAAGTAAAAATAATTAAAAATATTTCACTCTCAAGTAAGTATGACTTAAAAATGAAATATTTTTTATTATGTATCATTTTTTTTTTAACATTATGCTCATCACTAGCGCTGCCCCGTACAAATCGAACGCACTTAAAATGAAGTGTAAAGCTGCGTCCACACTATGCCAACTGATAAAGTCAAGTGGCTTTCAGCGTAGCTTGTGAAATACATTTTGTAAGTACAAGTTGTATTTGTATGCCACTTAGCACAGTTGGCACATCCACACTATGAGCATCTGTGCTGCTTTTATTGATTCAGACCTCCATCAGTCGATTTGTAACTGGCATGCCACGGGCTGGTTGTCATAAGCCAACGACACGTCCATACTTAAGCGGTAAAACCAACTGGCATAGCATGGACGCAGCTTAAGGCGGCGCGATATCTAAAGCTCTGTTCGTAGAGCCATTTCTAACGGCTTAGTATCATTAGACACAAGCGCAGTTATTTTAACGCAATCTTACGAACTCAGCGCTTGCGTCTGATGATAATTAAAACGTTAGAAATGGTTGGAAAGTGTAATGAAATTTATAATGTCAAACAGCATTAACTTACTTATACATCGGGATGGACAATAGACTTCTTTTGGATGCAACTTCTCCCTGAGTAATCTAAAAAAAATATATATTTATTTTGTGTGTTGAAGCAAAAATTTACGAAAATAATTACCGCAGATGAAAATTTAGTTTTAATAATTCCCGGAGCGATACAGTTGACTGTGATATTTTCTCTTGCCAGATCACCAGCAGCAGCTTTTGTTAGTCCAATTAAAGCTGTTTTAGTTACAGAATAAGTACCTAACAACTAAAATAATGTATTATTTTTTGTTGCTGATTGATTTTAATCGTACGTACGCTAAACGGTTGGAATCCAGCTATAGATGATACAAAAATAATCCTACCGCCTCCTCGTTTCCTGATGTACGGCAAACTTTCTTTGGCTATCAAATACGAGGATTTGACGTTGATATCCCAAGTTTTATCCCATGCTTCTTCTTCGCACTTAAAGAAATAAAAAATAAATGATGTTAAGTGTAAGTTTTCAGGATTTTGTAGGTATTATTACGGTCCGTAGACTATATAGTTGCCTCACTTCGGGTGCGGGTGACGTACTTCAGTGTGCTGAATAAACAATGATTGTAGAAGTTGCTATATTTTTTCAAACTTTGAGTATTTTTAAGTGTGGCCGAAGAAGCTTTATATGCATACCAAAGTTAATTTCTTTATTTTCACTATAATCCGTTTCAATTTGTAATACGAAACTAGATTTGGTTACTTTAGTGAATGTTGTGGTGTAAACAGACTTTGGCGTATCTGTGTGAACCAATACTATGACAATATTATAAATGTATTGTCAATATACAACATAAAAAATGAACTTTCACTGTTAGTTCCGTATTACAAAATGAGACAGATAATAGTCATATCACGGTAAAAACAATATGAACCTAGTGTCTTTTACAGATTAACAGTTGGCAATCCTATAGTGTTGCCTAGTTTTGACATTTCGACTTTCATTAAATGTATGTTTATTGTTTTTAAATTATACTTTATATCATACAACTATATTTTTTTATATCATACCCGGTGAACACATGTGTTGAGTGATACTGCCCTAGAAAGGGCACATTTGTATTTTTTAAAAACGTGGCAACGTTGCCACAAGTGATATTATGAGAGGATAAATCTGACGCTCGATTGATACATGTGCGCATGCTTCAAAATGACGGAGATTAAAATAATAATATTCTGATTTATTGCAAATATGTTTAAGATTATCATTAATACATCAATAATATAATAAGACAATAATAATTATCAATTTATTATTTATTTAATAGAACAGCACATAGCTAATGAACTATAATACAAAACAAGAAAAAAAAATAAATAAATATCACAGTGTTGTCGATAATCATAAAATTATTCTTAAGCTACAAATAATTCATTCTTAAGTTATAATTTGCTCAAATAAAAACAAAGGAGATAAAATGAATGAAATACACGTGTGTACGTGTAACTGCTCACACAGTTAAGACAAAAAAGAGTTGCTTCTGTATTTTTTCAATAATATTTTCTTACTCTTGTGTTGTCTTTTTTTTTTTAAATATGAAACTTATTTACTTTTTTTCTGGTACTAAATAGAGAAATTTGTTTATTAATTTTTTTATTACTTGGTTAAAATTTTCTCGTACCTAGTTGGCGTTTCAGTTTTTTCTTTTCCTTATTAATTTTCATCAAGTTTTAATTTTTCTTTAAGTGGTCATTCACTTCTGTTAAAGTTTCCGTATCATTATTTTCCATCAATTTTAAATGATCATCTTGTATTTCTTTCAATATTGCATTTGCTTTTACACAGGGGCGGATCGAAGTAACGGGCGATCGGGCATCGCCCGAGGGGCCGATGGCTTTTTGGGCTGTCCACTCAAAATACCTTTGATCAATTCCAAGATATTATTTTAGAAATCACTTACATTTTTTCATTATTTTAGAGACTGTATTTTTTTCGATATTTATATTAAAAATATAAATTAAATAAGTTTGATTAAATATACTTTGGTCTTTTTTTATTCCCGGGGACTCGGGCCTCTTAAAACATGCCTTAGAAATGGTCAACAAGTCCCGTGAGCTTGGGCCGAATCATCCAAATCGCCCGGGCCGATTCGATACCTCGATCCGCCCCTGCTTTTACATATGTATCATTTGGTGTGTTGTTATTTTTCTTTAATGTTTGTAGATGTGTCCTATTTTCATTATTGCATATTTCTTCAACTAGTTCATGAAACTTCAAAGAGTCTCCGTGTTTTAAATGAACAAAATAAATATGTTTACATATTGTATGTTTAATGTAATAATCAGGATATTCAGAATTCAGGATGAGTGGACGCAGATGTTACAAAAATTACATATTAATTTACAGCATAAAGATTTAAGTTTAGTGACTTCATAGTTCTTTTCCCCAATTACTAGAAATTTATTTGATGCTGTTATGCTTACAACATATTCCAAAGTTAATGCAATTCGGTGCCTTTTAATTATGTTTCCAATGTGAGAATAATTTTATCCTTTAATATTTTTTATTATTCTGTCTGTAATTTTATCTCGAATTACATACACAATTGCAAAAATACCTTTATCTAAACGTTGCACTTTTCTTGCTTCTAATTAAAATTACTTTAAAGTTTTGTGAAGTATTATGCATGGATTCAAGGTGAACATCAGTGTTAATTTTTAAACATTTTCTATAAATATAAGCCCAAAGATTGGGTTTCTCATAATAATTTGTGAAAAAATATTCACCAAATTTTTTCATGTCATTGTCCGAAAGTAAAAAATTTATTGCTTTTGGTAACATTTCTATAAATTTTGATTCTTCAAGGGTTATTTGTAAAGTTTTTACAAATTCGTCGATTACCATTAAAGTTTATCTTATGAATACTTTTTAAATGATAAATATATTGTTTTGAAAATATTTTATTGCAAATTAAGCACATAACAGTCATTTTTAATGTATTTAAAAATGCGTGCGCTGCATATAAGTACATGTAAACACAACAGTGGTAAACACATAACCTTATTTTAAAATCCTTGTTTCCCGCTACATTGGAACGCATGCGTATACGTGTCAATCGAGCGTCAGATTTATCCTCTCATGTGATATTATTACGCAACTACAATTTTAATGTAAATAGACCATGCTGTACTGACAGACATATGTAGACCTCAGAGGAACCACTAATAGAGAATGCATAACGCGAATTTTGTGTAGCCTAAGGGATTGACAAAGACAACATATCATCTGCCTCAATCTGAAGTCGACAAGCGCAAAGAGCTCAGAGGAACCGATCTTACTGATTCCTCTGAGACAGAATGACGTTTATTATCGTAGGTGACCTAAATTATCGACTGAAAACACGTTTTGTGCGCATGTCGACTTTGAGACAAAAGATACGTATTTAAATATCTTTCTTTGTTAATCTCTCTGGCTACGATGTTTTACATGAGTATGAATGCGCGATGTGGTTCTTCTGAGATGTAGACACATTAATGATGCTATAAGTGTTTCTTGATTTTACCTACGAACCCTAAAAAAATTGTAAAAAGTATTTATAAATTAAAAAATATATATATACCTCTAAAACAGGACCAACGGCAGGATTAGCAGCAGCGTTTGATATCAATATATCAACACCTCCGAATTTAGAAACTGCCTAAAATGTATGTTTTAGTATTTTTTTATGCTGAGATGTTGAATATTTACCTCTTCAAAAAGTTTTTTTCTATCCGCTGCCTTGCCTACATGACATACTGTACCGATTACGTTCAAATTTTCACTTTTCAACTGATTAAGGGCATGTGTGACATTTTCTTCTTTTCGGCTACTTATTATGACCTTTGCTCCTTCTTGTGCTAATCTTCTAGCAATGGCATAACCGATACTGTAAAAAAATAAAATAAATAATGTGAAGTGTGAATTTTCACATATATCAGGGTTTTGTAGGTATTTTGTAAGTAATTAAAAATTGTGGGTACATATTAAAAATCATAAATTTCGATAACTTTTGAAAGAATATTCCACGTGCTTCCAGATAGTACTTAATTACGAGATGCGCTCGCATCAAGACCCAGATAATAATTATTGTAAACACAGAGTTGCAATAAATTCGATCAACAGATCAACAATTCCTTTTGTACTTTTATCACATTGTAAGCATTTTAGCACTTTGGAAAACACTGTGTTAAAATAAATTCCTTAATCTACGTCTCAAGAGCTTTATTTTGATGCCACACAAATAATTTTAAAAAAATAATTATTTTTTTCAGACACAATTCTATCATAATTCGATATTTTTCGATAAACTAATTTCATCAAAAATTTCTGTTGAACTCTTTCTGTTCCCATCAATGTATAGTATTGAGAATTGTTTCAGATTTTTAGATCAACCCCTCTGGGACATAGGGTGGGGCCAAAAGTGTTTTTACACATTTTTGGCGAAAACCCCATAAAAAATTAGATTGACAAGTTGGTTTATCCACGGATTAAAAGGTTTTATTTGATATCCAACACAAAATTAAAAAAAAAATAATAATTTTTTCTTTGAATACATATTTGTTATATTTTTCCCACGATGTATTTTTTGAACTCTCACCAGTTTTCCTATGTATATGTGGGTCAAACAGTTGTAGAAACATGCCAAATTTCAACTTTCCAGGTCCAGCCGTTTAGCTACAATTTCTACCAAATAGACAGACTGACACGAGTGACATTATAAGGGTTTTTTGGGTCATACCAATAAAACCCTAAAAATTTAATATTAAAACGGTTTCATAAATGGGTAGCAATAACATTTGGAGCCTCAAGCAAGGTAATGCTTTCTGTATACCTAATTCTGTTTCAATTTTTTATACGATTTTGATTTAAACCAATTTAGAAATCTCTCAAAAGGCATTTCCCTAACTATAGGTCTCACATTATATAATAATGATATAAAACAAATGTTAGGTAAGTTTCAGTAATTTTATATGGTCTCACTTGATACTAAGTAGTATTAAGCGTAGTAGTAGGCTAAGTAGTATAAGTAGTGATATTCTGTGGTATTAAGGCAGTTATGTCATTGTCAAGATTTTATCACAAGCTAAACTTAAATTCGAACAAAGAAATTGTATTAGATATTGATGACTGTAGAAAAGAACATGTTTCTTACGATATTAGAAAAAATAGTTAAGGGAAATTCTACACTTGCATCAAATAAAATTAATTAAACTTACTGAGCATTTGTTTAAATACATTATGTTTCACTGTGAAATTTCAGATAACATATGGATCGTTTAATATGAAAGTGGTGTAGGTCAATCAATACTTGTTTCGAAATATTTAAATGTTCATATTTCAATGATAATGCAATTTCATATAGAAACTAATTTTTAATTAACAAAGAATTGCAATATTTTAAAATGTGATCTGTAAATTGTCTATAAATAAAAAGTTCACACCAATTTACATACATATAATTTATTTTTCATTTTTTTTTGAAAAATTGTATTTATAGCACATTTACAAAAAAACAGTCCCTATAATAATGAAAATATTTAAGGCATAATTTGAGCAGTTGGGGCTTTTGACCATATCATGTACCAAGGAATGGTGCATTTTTACTGCTTATAATTTTCAGGAAAATGCAAATAAAATCAGGTTCTTAAACTTTTAATTTGAGTTTTTTGTTACGAATGGAGAAACAGTGGTCATACACGTAATATATATAATTACCCATCTGTAGATGCAGTGACAACAGCTACTCGTCCATTCAATCGATCCTTCGGAATACAACTCATGTTTCTAGAGAAGGTATTGAGTCGACTAATAGATCTTAGCATAATCTCACCTGTAGACAGAATGACTTTCACTTTTTGACAGATGTCACTTTGACAAGTTCAAAAGATGAACTCTTGAACTTTATATTTAATAAATGATAAATAAAAAAATAACAATAAAATTTATAAGTAAATATTTATTTTTTCATTACCTTAAAATTACGCAACTGTACCTATATATAGCCGCAAGTGAACTGTTGTACTGACTTATAAATTAAAAGATAAGATAATTCGTATTTAATATTTATTAATTATTGATAATACTGATAATAAATAAATAATGTTGCCATTACGTCACTTATCAAAATATACTTTGACTGTTTTCACGTCACTTACTAGACATTCAAGACTTCTGTTGATCGCGACTCCTCTTAAATTTTGTACTGTGGAGATGACGTCCACCTCTGGAGATGGCAGCCATAGAATTAACATCACAAATGGATTATTATTATACCATAATAACTATTCATTCTATTCACAAAAGGTAAAGAAATATAATGTAGGCTTATATGTAAACAATATCGGAAACGTAACCTAAAATTTTTCATTTTTTTCGGTAAAAAATTCATTTGTTTATTACATAAAATACACTATTTAGTTTTTTTTATAATTAATAAACAACCCACCTGTAGATTATTTGGTTTGTGCAAAAAATCATTGCTATTGATAATTTTTTTTAATAAAATAAGATGAACTTTGACAGATGATTTAGCTAAATTTTGTAAAAACTACAAACAATATAATGCCTTATTTTTATTATTTAGTTATGGTACTTTATGATGGCAGTAATAATTTTGTATCGTAACAATATGTTCTACAATTTTGAAGTGTTAAACAAAATATTATGTGGTACGTAGTGTTTTATTGGGTGAAGTCATAAATAAGTTCCGTTTTTGTATGTTTTATTTTATTTTTACAACGAAATGACAGTGGTTATTTTATTATATATTAACCATCCTTTGCCCCTGTTGCCATTTATTATTTATCTGTTGCGTAGAATTTGGTTTTGAGTCTAATGTAAAAACTTTTGACGTTTAACATATTAACTCTTCTGATATCGAAGAAATTTGTACCCGTTAAAGAGATTTGCAGTGATATAAAATGATAATCATAAGGTTAGATAAGTATAGTGTTTCTCAGAGTTTAAAGTAGAAAAAAAAAAAAAAAATGTGTTATTGTTGCTGTATGAGATCATTGTCATGGAGAAAAAATGTGAGATTAACGAGTGAGGTATGCTTTTACAAATAGGTTTAATTTTCCAACAAAATCCCGAGTACTGGTGTGCATTGCATTTGACCAATGATGTTGAAGTAGAATCAAAATCAGATGCTCGCTGGCCTTGGTTTATTCTTTCAAGAATAATTTTCAAAAGTAATTGTCACTATTTTTAAACTGCCCTTGTTAATGGAGCCCTCGTCATTTCAATTCTGGCTTCAGAAACCTTTACGGGCCCTTTTTAAGGATTTCTTCCCATTCTGCTATGTCGGAGATCATTCTCCAATTTTTAACTTTAAATTCTTTTAGGCCTTGTTTCAGCCGATTCATATTTCTCGTCGGCTTTCTAAATCTTCTTTTTCTGAGTGCCTGTTGTTTGTAGATTTTCGTTAGGTTTCGTGGATTAGTTTTAAGTATTCTATCCATCGTATCTTATTGATTTTTATCTTCTTCTCCAGCTCTATTATTCTTGGAGGATATGCGCTTCTTTCAACTTATCCCTCCATTATATATATAGTTCGTATGAGAAGTATAAAATAAATCAGAAAATAATTATGCATTACTAAAGAGTATATAATAAGTTCATAAAGGTTAAATAAGAACATCCAGGCCGTCCAACCACTGCATGGCAGCTGGAGAGATCTCATTTAACTCTACAGTACTGCTGAGGAATATACGTAGAGGACATTCATCTCTCTCTTTGGCTATATTCTTAGAGTTGTCTGTCTTGAGCTTTCTGATGTCTTCGTCGTCATTCCATCGGCTTCTAGCTCTTGCTTGAGGTCTTCTTAGTACGGTTTAGGCCGTAGATTTTTAGGCACTGCTCCGAAAATTTTCATCAACACTGCATTTAAAAGTTCTTAAGGTCTTTTCGTCATTATGAAATAATACCTAGGTTTATGCACCATATGTTCAACAACTCTGAACAGGTCAATCGGCGATGGTCAACTCGGTGCCGAAAATAGCAGAACCACTGAAATGAGTTGAAACTAGCTACTGTCGGGCTATTTCAAGCTGGCCAGTGGGACACTGTATTGCGCAGAGTGCAATTATATTACCGAGTACATTTCAAAAACCAGTACCAGTCGAAAAAAAACGCATTTATACATTTTATACGCATGAGTGCTTCCCAATTTGCTCTGACAATCCATTTTTATTTAACTGTACCGCACGACTACTACACGAATACTAACGATGCCCCCTTCTATATTCTTTGCTACTGCGCAACAGGCCAGCTAAGTTAGCCAGACAATACTGATGATGAATGGGCGAAATTTGGTTACTGCGCAGAGGAACAAATAAGTCCCGCCCGGCCTGTTCTAATACCGAATTGATTTTCTAATTATACTGTGAGATTCACTGCATTGAACTTTATAAGTGTCAGTGGTGGATTAATGTCAGCGTTCAGCTAACCTACACCTCTATTCTAATCGACTTCTTAGTATAGTTTCAACCAGGACTGATATTCAAAATATGTAACAACCGGTACGCTAAAACATAAAACGCTAAAAAAATCTGATGGGCAAAAAAAAAAAAAACTGACCAAATAGTAGTAGCGCAAAATATTCTAAGAATTTCCATATCATTTGTTTATTTTTAGAAGTTGTTGATGTGGTCTTTTGTTTCGCATGGGGGTCACTGGCTAAATGATTAATATTTTTTTTCTGTTTATCCTACTATTTATTTTAACAACCAAAAATTGTTTCGATCCTAAATTGGATAGTTATGAAGTTGACGAGGATAAATGAACATTACAAATTTGTTATTTTAATGTGTTGCTATCACTGTAAAACAGGTCAGAACTTGGCAGATATGAGCTATTTGAATCATTAATGTAACATTATTATTCCTGAGAACGGAAATTATTTATGACTGAACCTAATAAATTGTTAAAAATGTATTTACGATTGGTTTATGTAGGTAGTAATGGCTCTCCACGAAAAGAGACTAAACTTCGAGTCAAACATTATAAATATAATGAAAGGAGCGCAATATGAATCATGGTTTTTAAAAATAAATCCACGAGGAGAAGTTCCAGTTCTACAGGATGATGCAAAGATAATTCCAGATTCAAACAGAATTATAGATTATTTAGAAGATAACTTTAGCAATGGTATATGTCCACATAGAACAGTGTTTCCCAAAGTTTCGACATCTGTGTACTGAGTATCCCCCCCGCATTTGAAAAAATCGCGTATATTTTACTAACAACTAGCTGGCGTGCCTAATATTATGTACTATATATAAAAAGAGAGATTTGGCCAAAAGAGTTTAAATAAAGCAATAAAACAAACAATATATCTTTAGAGCTAAAGTTTCTTATTTAAATATTTATTGTAAATAAAAATTAAAAATATATGTTTATATGAAGGTCTAAAAATTATATCGATAACTTCTTCTTTGCGCACTATCAGCTGGGCTGTCTTTTGGCCTCACATTAGTCCTCTATCTTGATCTGTTAATTGTTAAGTGTCAAAAAATATTTATATGTCAGATAACCTAAAATATATATAACTGCGTAAAAACAAATTACATGGAGAATTTTCTCCATAAAATCTTCGCCAAAAATATGTAAATAGTATTATCTGTCTCATTTTGTAATACGGAACTAACAGTGAAAGTTCATTTTTTATGTTGTATATTGACGATACATTTATAATATTGTCATAGTATTGGTTCACACGGATATGCCAAAGTCTGTTTACACCACAACAGTCACCAAAGTAACCAGATCTAGTTTCGTATTACAAATTGAGACGGATTATAACAAAATATACGAATATGTACGACAGTGAACATCTGTCAACTTGGACTAAAAACAATATTTTAACATTGTAATAGGCATGGTGTTCTAAACCAATTAGAAACAAGGACAAACAGATCCTATTTTTTTACACACATTTTCTAAGATAAAATAGAGCATATTCTTGATAAAGAACGCTTTATAAAATTTATAATTTTTAAATTTCCTCGGAAGTAGTTGGAAGATAGTTTACTTATTTAACATGTAGAGTTTTAAATTCTAAATAAATGTTATATCTTGCACTTTTTTTACATCATGTACAATATATATATTTTTGATGTTTAGTAAATAATGAAATACTTCGTTGATAGGTAGCGCTCCATATAGCCCCCCAAAATGTTCATCTTCATTTTGAGGTTTTATATAGCTTATGTTCGAATCCTGGATCTACGGTATCATCGTACTAAATTTCGTTAAAATATGTTCAGTCGTTTTTGCGTGTATCTTTGACAGACACCAATTGATTTTTTGCAGATATCGTTTTACAATCACCTGAAACGCGTAGAAACCAAATACAAGGACAAAAAAAAAAAACAGATATAGCCTCCAGTTTTATTAATACAAATAAAAAAATATTTTTTATTTAAAATTTTTGTACATACATTTTAATTTTGTTAGTGTAATTAAATAATTATAATGGTAATAATAATAAACGATAAATATCAAATTATATTTACATTAGGTAATGAGAAGGATACATTGTTTATGTTGAGACGAGAGAACGATGCGCTGAATATCAGTGTAAAATGTAAATCAACTTTCGCTCACCCGTCATTCGCAGTGTACCCCCTACAAACCCTTCTCGTACCAGTGGTACGCGTACCACACTTTGGGAAACACTGATGTAAAGTAAAATTGTTTGTGTGTTTTTTTAAATATCTATGTTCCTTAGGTGATACGCCGAGATTAATTCCATTGGACCAGGGAAATGATGTTAAAAATAAAGTTATATATTTCCGAAACATAATTGATGAGATTCCAGCAAATGTTGTTACTATTGGTTCATTTTTCCATCCAAATCTGGTTGGAAAACCAAAAATTCCATTTATTGCACCAGTCAGAAGATCCATGGCTGGTGAGTATATTTAAATTCATCGTAACAATAAAAGAGCAGTTGTGACTTAGAGATTAGACTGTTGCCTTTGAAGTACAGGGACACAGGTTCAAATCTTGTTTACAAATTTCACCACTGAGACAATAATACCTTGCACTTACGTCCGGTTAGAAAACATAGCTCAGACGCAAGTCGCACAGAAAATGCATAATGAAGTCCCACATTTCCGAGGTGAATTCAAAAAAACGGTGCAAGTTATGGAAAAAAAACTTTTTATTTATTCAAAGTACATATAATAAGGTTTTATTTGGTTAGGTTTTAAAAACTATATCGTCCAAATATTGCCCTTGACGGGCGATGCACATATATAGCCGTTCCTTGAAGTTTTCTTCCACTGTAACCAGCATATTTGGAGGAATCCTGGCGATTTCCTCATGAATGACTTCCTTGAGTTCTTGTAGGGTTCGAGGACGATGTTTAAATACCTCTGCTTTGAGGTACTGCCATAAGAAAAAGTCGCAGGGGCTCAAATCAGGGGAGCGAGGGGGCTATTGAATGGCTTCTCGTAGGGACATCAGTCGACCGGGGAACATCTCTTGCAAAATGACGCGAGAACGACTGGCCGTACGGGCTGTAGCTCCATCCTGTTGAAACCAGAAGGCATCTGTATCGATTCCTCCATTCTTAGGCGTAAAAAATTCTCCAACATGTCACAGTATCGGTCGGAAGTTACAAAACCGTGACGCCATACTCTTCAAAAAAATAAGGCCCCACGATACCTACAGGGGACAAATCACACCAAATGGTGACTTTTGGGCTGTGAAGAGGTCGTTGGTAGGGTTCTCGGGGGTTTTCAGCAGCCCAGAAACGAAAATTCTGCCTGTTTACTGTCTCAGAAAGATGGAAATGCGCTCCGTCGAAGGTCAGTGTGTAAAATTCGCCTCACCGTTCGAACCGATATCCGAAGTGCAGAGGCATGTTTTCGAGCAGAACGCGTTGGAGACTGCTCTATTGACACTCCGACTTCAGCTATGTTTTCAGGTGCCCTCACGGATTTAGGACGCCCAGCGGATTTTTTAGTATTTGTAGATCCAGTTGCCCTTACTGCCCTTACATTTTGTACCCATTTCAAAATCGTTTTCCGATCAGGAACGCTTTCGTTTTCGAAATGCCCTCTGCGTCGCAGTCAAAGATACAACGTGTTTGAAATAAGCGTGCAGGATGAAGCCCCGTTGTTTACCCGACCACGGCATGTTGACTACTGAAATCTTATCGTGCACCTCACCGAACGGGATCGAACGCGCCGCTTTGCCTGGTCAGGGGCACATTCAATGATTATTTGAAATGTGGGACTCCATTATGCCCCACCCTGTATTTAGTTTGCAAATGCTTGAAGCCCACCGAAAATCATAACTGATGCATTACAACACTTGCGTAAGCTACATAAGGATGAGTATATATGGATATACTATGTGTAACCAGTGGTGTTACCTCAATTTATGAACAGCCGGTTTCCATAGTGAGGGAGAAGGCATGAAGCTCTAACGAGGGGACTATCCGCCCATGAAAAATTTGAAGGAAGAGGGGAGGTGAAAACGCGTTGACGTAAATAAATTGTAATTGAAATCGGACGTAAGTTAAGGTATTACTGTATTTAAAAATGAGTTGTTTATATTTATGCAGATAGCTAAAGAGACCGAAAATCAATCATGTGACTTTTATATTGTGTTTGAGGTCTATAACTTACCTTTTTTGCCCTGTGCGTTAGACAGAGTCGGATTTACTTTACTTACGCCCCTAGGCAGAAAATATTAGGTTTCCCTACTTCGTAATAAAAAGAAGTATAAAACAAAATAATGAATAGAATAATGAAACTTCGAATGCTCGATGCCCTTAGGGTAGTGTTTCCTAACCGTCGAAGAAATTTGATAGGCCCGAAAAATACTTTATTAAATTAAATTAATTAATTATTATATACTTAAAAAGTTAAAATGTATGCGGTATAAAACTTATAAATACAATGTAATACATATTGATAGTATAAACACTACCCTTGGGAACTGCCTAGGTTTACTTATTTGTAGAACCGGCTCTGCTGTCAGGCATTGAGAGCCTTTTAACGTATTTTTGTTTTATAGCTGCGGAACGAAATAGTAGTAAGATGTTGAGGAAGTACGCCGAAAAGAACGAGGAGAGTCGCGAAATGCTTCTACAGAAGGCAGCTCAGCAGGACAAAAAACATTCACTTATTATTAACGCAGATGAATATATGAAATTAATAGATCAAGTCGATAAAGTGTTAACGGAAGTGGAAGAAGAATTATCAAAACATACTGGTAAATTAAAATAGGCTACAGATAGCTGGGGAGACAATTGTAGATGAACTGAGCAACAAATATCGCTAGCATTCCCATATGAATAATATATAGACCAGAATGAACCAGTGCCGCCTCGACGAAAATCGTTCCGCTTGTTTTTACCCTAATGCCCGTATTCACGTTCATCCATTATAACGTTCATTACTGTATAATGCTCCGTTATATCAAAATGGACTGTTGAAATGGATCGTTTCTATGGAAATTTGATAAAACAAAGCCTTATACAGTAACGAACGTTTACGAATACGGGCATAAGAAACCAATAAATTTAGCGCAAAAGAGAAAGTGTTAATTATCGCTCACTTCCAGCTGCAATTGTCGCCTCGCTGTTCGTTGCTGTAATGTAACAAGAGTTTTTTTTTTAATTGTTTGTATTTTCAGCGGAACAATCTGAATGGTGGTTATGTTCTGACCGTTTTACCGTAGCAGACATAGCGTTAACTATATTATTGGAACGTCTAAATGGAATCGGCATGGATAGTAGATTTTGGGCGAACGGCAAACGACCAAATGTAGAGAAATATTACGAAAAGGTTAAAAAACGAGATTCATACAAACAGACAATTCCGTCCAAAATGTATTTTATTAAAATGATTTTTGGACAGTCACCAGTATTGATAGGTTTTGGAGTTGTTACTCTACTCAGTCTGATTATTGGAGGAGTGTTTGTGGCTAAGAAGTATATAGTATGAATGTGCGTAGAGTGAAATAAGAAGTAGAATAGATGGGGTAGAAATACGGTACGTTTTTTTAGAAAATCATTTTCTGGCAATTTATAAAATTTTACAAATTAAGTTTGCAAGCATTTGACATTTCAACACCTTGTTTTCGGGAAACGTAAATTATCGTGTTCAATGTCGATCATAGTGCACGGGAAAAGAATAACACTTTTCGTTTGGTCCCAACCCTTTCTGGAATCGCTCCGCGTTCACTGGATCCATTATTATATGCGGAGAACTAGATTCGTTTTTCTGTGGACCTATAGTCCATATCAAATAAGAATGTAGTAGTTATTATTCATTTTTTAGCTTCGTGCTGGACTAAATTTTGAAATCTATAGTCCGTTAAAACGTTAGGATGCGGTATTGCTCTTATGGCAAGGGGGGGGGGGGTGCAAATGTTGTAGAAGTGTCCAGTTTTATGTACTTTTGTTGTTAATTCATTGAAACTAAATGAAAATTATCGGAGACTCGTATAACTTACAAAAATCAAGTAACATGATACAGAAATTAATAACCATTTGTAGAATATCGTGTATTCACAAAATAGTGCGTTTTACAGCCGGCTACGTCGCCAAGAAAGGAAAAGACAGAGTCATTGGGAGAACCCATTAGAGAGTATGAAAAAGAACTACTCCATTTACCCTGCACTGAATTCTAACGTTTGAACGGACTATTGGACTCAACAATGGCCGATGGCGTAGCTGTGAAACAGCTGATCGCAACGAGTAATGTGAGAGTTGTCCTCATTTGTTTACATGTTAAATCTTCAATTTACAATGAATAATTAACAGCTATCATTACTAAATCATTTTAATTTTTTAAAGTGCAACTCCTTCTTTTGAGTGTGTAGTTGAAGGAGGGGAATTGTTAAACGCCGGTCGTGTTATATTATACGGAATTTCGGGAAAAAATGATGAGCATGTCGACATTAGAGATGGGAATTTCGGCTCAGTTTGCGGAATCGGATCAGTGGAGGTCGTTCAGTTTGTTGAGCCGGTTCATTGATCCGGCTCAGTGATCCGGTTAAGTAAACATGTTTCCGAGACACAGGTCGGTCGTTAGTTCGTAGGTAGAACGTCGCTTAGAGCCGGCTCTTACTTAGAGCCGGTTCTTGCAATATATGGACTGTAAACATGATCCCGAGACACAGGTAGGTCGGTCGTTCGGTCGTAAGTAGACCGTCGATTAGCGCCGGCTCTTGCTTACAGCCGGTTCTTGCAATATATGAACTGTAAACATGATCCCGAGACGCAGATCAGTCAGTTGTCGGTCGTTCGCTCGTAGGTAGAACGTCGCTTAGCCCCGGCTCTTATCTAACATTTTTGAAATAAACAATTCACTTTATGTAGCTACTGTATTTTAAACCAGATATGTTAAATTTATGGCGATGTTTTTTGCCCTTATAAATCGGACATCTGGGATTTGGGCAATATTTTTAATATTTTTATATAGTATGGTTGTAAGAAAATACAGACTAAGCCTATTATTTTCAAATAAACTGCCCTACAAATTGATGACAAAATACACTTTATGATAATACATTACAAGCCGAGCTCTCGCGAAGTTCAACATGACATCGATCCAGATCCGGATCACTCTGGTCACTGCTCACAATCGCCCGACCAGTCGTATCCTTGAAACTTGAAACTATACAGTGAGCCGTGAGCCTGCTCATTACAATTTGGTGAACCGTGTCACTTCGGTCAGTGTACTGAGCCGGCTCAGTGAGCCGGTTCGTTCATGAACGACCCATCTCTAGTCGACATATGTGGATTATGTTTACAAATAAGCAGTCTAAAATCAATACCTCACAAACTCACTGGAAAAATTAAACTGCAAGATAACATGCATCTGTAAACCGTAACCTTTATTAGAAACTCGCTGCCTAAAAAAAATAATCAAAAACGAAAGCACTTCAGTGAAGCTGTATCAGAATATCTACATACAATATTTGAGACTGCATGCCCTAATCCTGTATTAAAGTTACACGGGTAGGTATTTATTTATGCTCGAGAAAGATTTTTATAATTGAGTATTTCTTATTTGTTGAATATTTTTAATAGATATTAATAAGTTAACAATATTGATGTAATCTGTAGCTTTTAAAAGCTTTTAGCACACTCTTACTCTTTTTCCCATATTATTTTCCCGTATAGCATTTCCCCATGCTTTGTTACCTATTTATCTCTTCCACAACACCAAATATATTTATTATTTTCACAAATTGTTTTTCATTTGGAAAAAATGGAAATGAATGTTTCTCTCATTTCTTTTCCTAGAGTGACAACCAAATACACAGCAGTTTGTGTTATACAACTCATTATAACGCAAAAGAATATAAAAAAGAATAATAGTTGCTATCAAAAGTTAATATTACAAACAAACTGGAACATTAAAGTTTAAACACGATACAAACAACACGAGGTAGCAACTAGTAAACAATAAACAGTTACTCGTTCCACTAGTTCAAATTCTGTCCACCTAGTGTCAATTCATAGCGCTGATGAGCCCAATAGTAACTTTTGAATGCTTGAATGGGATTTTGAGACTTATTGTTTCAACAAAGTAAATCGGGCTTTATAAGACAATAGACGATATCCAAAGTGACGTCAACAATTCCAGCACCAGTGTGCTTTTGTCAAACTAATCTTTCAAATATCTCATATTTACCTATAATTCCTTGCCGCACTATAATTGATAACTTTATTTTTTTAAAGGATGACGTACCGGGTGCGAAATTAAAATATGTTACAATAGAAGATTATTCTATTCAAGAATTAAAAATGTGATTACTACAGGTGTCGAATACTACAAAACACTTGAAACAGGGATGATTTAATACAGAGATTAGGTTTAATTGCACATCGAGTTTTTATAATAATAAATTATTTATGAAATCTACGAACATTTAACATGTAAACAGTATCAGGAAAGCAACAGAATAGTTCGACTGATGGCCACTGTCACTACTATCGATTCTAAAATGAATTCGTCTATTTAGGTTAAAAATGTAAATTTTTTTAAAGCTTGATAACTGTATAAAATAACAATATGGCACGACAGTTCAAATAAAAATTTGACATTTGAAACATAAACTGATATATTTTGACAGATTAGCCAACAGTAAAAAAATCACGTAATATTTTAGATGCAAGCATTTAATATTTTTTAAAAAAATCACTATCTACTTTCGCACGAGGTTAAGAAATGAATAATAGCACTGCTAACCAAGTACGATTTACACACTGCAAATATATTCCGTTTACTTTTGTAAGGACAAACCATATCTAGTTATTTTGGTTATTCTTACAGTGCATTACTGACATTAAATGTCATTTAAAAATATTTTTTACGCTGTAAAATAGACTTCAGATTTGTTGGATATGATCATTATAATTAAGATATAATTTTTCATTATGAAATAATGTCAAATGGAATGACATACAGTCTGTTCCAAACGCTTAAGCGGAACTAGATTTTGCAATCTAGTTACTTTCATCGTTTAAATCGTGCATTTCGGCCGTTTTGTTTAAGCTTTGTAAATCATACTTGCAACAAACATTTTTTGGTTAAGGTTAATATCATTTTAAAATGTCATTTTCTTTATATTTTGATTTTTTGTGTCATTCTTAATACAAATTTCCCATTTATAGTCTGTTCCAAATGGTTAGGCGGAACTAGATTTTGCAGTCTAGTTACTTTCATCGTTTAAATCGTGCTTTTCGGCCGTTTTGTTTAAGCTTTGTAAATCATACTTACAATAAACATTTTTTTGTTAAGGTTAATATCATTTTAAAATATCATTTTCTTTATATTTTGATTTTTTGTGTCTTTCTTAATATAATCTGTCTCAATTTGTAATACGAAACTAGATATGGTTACTTTGGTGACTGTTGTGGTGTAAACAGACTTTGGCGTATCCGTGTGAACCAATACTATGACAATATTAGGTGTGTTCGATTTGCACATTTGCAGTTACTGTTTACTGCCGCGTTAAAGCGTAACAGCCGTAACAAATAATCCGCAAGAGAAACAGCTGTAACTTTTTCGCAGTAGCGTCATAAACTGGCAAAAAATTACGACAAATCGAACAGATTTGCAGTTACTGCGACCAAACGAACAGATTTTTTTAACGCGGCAGTAAACAGTAACTGCAAATGTGCAAATCGAACACACCTATTATAAATGTATTGTCAATATACAACATAAAAAATGAACTGTTACTGTTAGTTCCGTATTACAAAATGAGACAGATAATACAAATTTCCCATTTATTTATTTATTTTTTTATTAAATTATGTAAAAAAATAATTTAATGTCATTCGTTTCCATGGTTTCGTTGTTGGAATTTTAAATTTTGACATTCCAACGTAAAAAATGAAATTACCCAAGCAAGGTCCCTTCTCGTGACAACCTAAAAGAACGAAATTCCCATTTAGTTCCGCCTAACCGTTTGAAACAGACTATAAAAAAAAATATCTAAAAAAAGTATTTAATTTTGACATATGTCATTCGTTTCCATGGTTTCATTGTTGGAGTTTTAAATTTTGACATCCCAACGTGAAAAATGAAATATCCCAAGCAAGGTCCCTTCTCGTGACAACCTAAAAGAACTAAATTCCCATTTAGTTCCGCTTAACCGTTTGAAACAGACTGTATTAAGCAAGTGATACATTTTATACATATAGGTCATTTCTTTGGTTTAAGCTGAACTAAATGGGGGTTTCGTATTTTTTAGTTGGCACGAAACCATAGTTTGGCTAGGGTATTTTATTTTTCATGTTGGCATTTATTATTAAGTGACATTTATTAGAAAAATAAAATAAATAAACATTTCAAAATTTTTGGAAAATGTAAGAATTTAAGAAATGAGACATTTGTATTAAAAATGACACAAAAAATCAAAATGTCATGAAAATTTCATTTTATAATGATATTAACTTTAACCTATAGCCTGTTTCTTTGGTTTAACCGGAATTAGATTTTCAATTTTAGTAACTTTTACCGATTAAGTGAGGCTTTTGATAATTTTGTTTAGAGTACGTTCATCTTAACTTCATGCCAGGGTATTATAAATTACGTCATCAATTCTGCGCGAGAAAACAGCTGATCACATTGACGTACATTAGGGTTTTAAACAATTGTTGTGGAAACCAAACGCACAAAATCATGTATTTCAAATACATTTTTACTCATGTTAGTACACGGTATACCTTGAAACGTACGAGAAATAAACAATAATAATGGAAATAAACAAACAACATCGCACAATACGCGTAGTTAAACACAAATCAAAGTAAGTGATGCCATTGAAATGTGTCAATCTAGCTGTTGGTAACGTAATGGACGAAATTTGGTTTCTGCGCAGCTGAGTCGGTAACACAGGCCTGACATGAAGTTAACTTGAACGTACACTAGCAAAAGCCTACTACAAACCATAAAAGAAGAGCTCATGACAACTTATAAAAATGAAAATTCCAGTTAGTTCCGCCTGAACGTGTTTGGAATAACCTATAAAAATGTTTATTGTACGCATGATTTACAAAGCTTAACCAAAATGGTCAAAAGCTCGAATCAAACTACAAAAGTTACTAGATTGCAAAATTTAGTTCTGCCTAAAGCTTTGGAATATCCTATAGGAAAATAAATTTAAAATCCCAGCGCTACGGTGGTCAATTTTTGATAGCGCTAGTGGCTAGAGGATATTCAAAATTTGGTTGTGTTGTGTTTTCACAGCTGTCAAGCTAAAATTGTAGAAATACATATTTTTTACAATATTTTATGAATCTGTTTTGCCGTTTTATCAACAACTAGGTGTCCAGAAATGATAGCATATCTAATTCCAAAAAAATATCCTCTAGCCTAGTTAAAAATTGGCCACCGTAGCGCTGGGATCTTAAATTTATTTCCCTATACAATTTCGAAGATGCAAACTATTGAAATCAAAATTTCCTATTAGTTTGTTTTTACAAAAGTGAACAGCATATATAATACTGTGTTGTAAGAAATTTGAATTAAAAATATATTCACGTTTGAATGTGCAAAGCAATAACTAATATTAACAAAATATACTCTATAAATAATATATAAGGGCTGCCCAATAAATTCTCGGCCTTGCAATGAAAATTTTGTTTTTCAATTTAAAATATTTTTTATCTTTCAATATGATCTCCCTAAACAACTCAGGAGCAGAGTTCCATAAACTTTTTTAACAACTTGGGATGAATTTCGGTTGGCGATAAACCATTTTTATCGAAAATGTCTTAAAAAATAACAGATGTTCAACTCTAAAACAAAACATTGCAGCCAGTGATCAATGTTATTTGTGGCGGAAGATTAATGGGCAGCTTCTCGGGCAACCCTCATATAATAAGATTCTTGAGTACAATGACAAAAATCTGAAGAAGAATATTTGAGACTGAAATAAGTGCACTGAAAAGCATTTCTTGTTTGTGTTAGCTTTGTTCGTGGATGAAATTTCTAACAAGATACCAACAGTTACGGAATAAGTTCAGGAACACATTAACCGCGCACGTCGGGCTTGAAACGTTTTAAGATGGGTTCGATTAGCCGATCCTGTAATATACAATGTAACACGTCGTGTAACATTTTTTGTCTAGTTTGGATAGGATCACGTGCGCAAGTGTCGTTTGTGTGTAGTAATGAAACAATGGTTGGCAATGAATATAATTTATTTCGATAAATTTAATTCGTTTTTACAGATTGCCAACAGTGGCCTGCTGATTTCGCCTAATAGACTTTTATATACACCGCCGGCACGCGCTTGAAGAGCTAGCGTCGATTATGACGCCGCGCGTCTCGTGTTTCCAACGTTCTCTCCAGCACCGTGATTGTTTAGCTACATCCAGATTAGCGAGCCGATCATTTAATATACCGCGTAATGTAAAACGCCGTGTAACATTTTTTTGGAATTTAGTTTGGAAGGGGTCACGTGCGAAAGGCAAGTGGTTCGCAAAGCGCTCAACCTAATCCGCTTTGTGTCGGTTTTTGTCGCAACACAAAGGGGTTCGGCGAATTTGGTTGGGCACGTTCGAGGTAATTTTGACGCTTGCGAGCATGGATGTTTGAAATAAAGTTTACATTACGTAGAGTACATATTATACATGTGAAGTTTTAACAATGATTTAATTAAACTACAATGTAAAGTTTATTGTAACCCAGTAATACTGAAATTCTTTCTCCGAAACTTTGCATAACATGAGTTGCATTGTGTATTTAGTATACTATTTAAATGAAATTTTAAGATTCTGGTTATGTTCGTAGCATGATTCATTGGCCGCATTCGGCAGACTCATTGGTGACGTACCGGTTAGTTAATTTTTTTCTGTATGCATACGTTTATCTACCAGTGATTTACCGTACTTACTCATCAGTCGCCATTTTATTAACCCCATTTCATTTACAGTTAGTTGCTCATCTGTGGATATATTGACAATTGTATATCTGTGGCGAGAAGGAAAAGGGTGTTCAGTAACTAAGTATTTCCTTAGTTACTGAGGAGACGCATTTAAAAACCAAGCTAATCTTAAAATTATTGTAAAGGCTTACATCAAATCTATTTAATAATTGTTTAGATATTATATTCTACCACAGGTAATTCAAATTAATTTTCCTTTCTTGCTATTTTATTTCGTTTTAATTCAGGTATATTTGGATGCGTTACTTGTTCTGCTAAATTTAGCACTAAATTTAAATCAATTCCACTTTCATCAAACAACATATGTTACATTTTTTATAAACTTGAAACAATTCTTTCCAAAAGGCACTGTTCATCTGTTTATTTCTGTCATTATCATCGCTAATCTGGACCCAGCTTTAGATATTCTTGTCACCTCGAATGCTAAAATTATCTGACTGATAACATAGTAATCACGGTGTAGTAAATTCAAGTGGAATAACTAAGTTTATTAATTAAATTCAATGAAACTAACAACGCATGTTCTAACTGAGACTTCTTTTTGTAATCTACAAACACGATTAACTTGCTATGAAAAGATTACATAATTGTCTGAAAGTTACCGCGAATAACAATAATCTTTTCAGAAACAGTAACTAGTTCGTCTGTGAAAAATAGAATGTATGTTGCGCACGCGTGTGGTGATCTAATCTGCAAGAAACTTCATCCGCGAATAAAGTTATTGGTTCAGGTTATTGTCGTTGGTATTAGTGTTCCTTCATAAGACTTGTACGGAACTTTAGACGTGTTAGCTTAAGTCCGGAAATAAGGTGTTAATTTTTTACAGGATTAGTTTAAGATATTCTTTTTGTCAAATGTCAATTTAGAATTATTTTTTTATTTGTTACCAATTTTTATAAGTTTATTTTTTACCAGTCTGTACCTTTAGAAATTTTTTTACCTATATAGTTAATATATATATATTAAGATATATGTATTAGGCTTGTGTAAAAATATTTCTCTTACGCCCTGTGGTTAGATATAAAGCTTGGTTGTATGTAAATTTTATAAATTGTTAAATACTGTTGATCCCATGGGTAAAGTGTCAAAACTTAATTCCTTAGATGTTAGAAGATGTCACAATTTTTTGTATAAATTTGTTGTAGAGTCTTCCAAAATTTGTCTCTTTTAATAAAAACTTTTTTTGAAATAAAATATTATAAATATGTTCATATATTTTTTATTTCAACAATCCCCATATAAAATTTAAGTTAATCACATTATTATAGAGAGCTATTGTAACATTACGTTGGACAAATATTGCGAAAAAATTAAATACGGTAACGTTATTGTACATTATATTAAAGTGACCAGATGTCTCGGCATGACTGGAACAGACCCGGTTTAAAATAATTTGTCCCGACAAAATACTCTTTTCCCGGTTTTATATCATGAGCCCTCGATTATTAAACAATAGATTAAATATTGAAAATTGTTAAAAGTGGTAACATTCTATTTTTGGTATTACTGTATCTTAAAAATTAAATGATAGAGGCCTGTGGTTGGAATTTTTGGATTTCGAAGGTTGGAGAGCGCCTTAAGTCACATTAAGGACCTATATACAATAAGCGCCGTTTATTGTGATCATTGGTTACTAGAATTAACCGTTTTATAGAAACGAATATAAAATGACAGAAAATAAAAATATATCGAATATAAAAAACAGTAAAATTCACTGCATTTTAGTCGTTTATTAGAATCAGTTTCGGATATTAGAATCAATTTTTAAAGAATTTCAGATATTTTTTGAATATTTTAACATTTAAAAAGCTGATGAAAGCGTTAGAAGAAGCGGGTGATGATAATTATGATTATAAACACTTAAACTGCGTCATAAAAAAAAAAATACTTCAGAGTACAAGCCGTGAAATAGAAAGACAGCAATATAAGGCATGCTAAAGATAATCGATCAAAATAAAAACTATTTATTATTGTCATATTTGACAGTTCAGCAAGTTTAAATGTTTGTGTTTAATCATTTGGATCAAGGGCCGACAAATTGCGGCGCGGGGAATAAATGCGACCAATCAATATGAAAATATAATATTTATTTTTTATATTCAGGGTAGTCGATACATTATGATATAACTGCTGCACTGCTTAAAGCTTCCTATACATTAGGTGTATTTACCGCGATGTAAATACGTTTAAACCGGCGTAAACAAAAACTTAGGGTCGTAATAAATAGAATTAACAAAAGGAATAATGGTCCTCTAAAGAAATTGTTACTGAATGCGGCCCGCGATGTATAAACGGCAGTGGCGCAGCCAGGAATTTGTATTGGGGAGGGCCGAATCAAATTAAGAGGGCACGCGGGCCGCATACGGCCCGAAACCTATTTTTTGTGGCCCCTGAAGCGTTAATGAAAAACACTTGAGCTTATTTAGGGAAAAAATCTATTTAAAAATGTAAAATATACTCTCTACCCCCTTTTATGTTTATGAAAAAATTGCAAGAAACCGTTCGGGATATTTAAAGTTCCGTCACTGCTTGTCATTTTGTATGAAAAATAGACCGTGACCCAAATCAGTTCGACACCTCTTCTTTTCGATATTGATGTTCATATCAAATAATAATTCCATTATTTGTTGATAAAAAAAAGTAATTGATAATCCATCAAAAACTTTCATTTGATATCCCTCAAAATTTTACAATCTTTTCTTCTTCGATAAATACAAATTTGTTTATATTTTTCGCGGGATATATTTTTGAAGTCTCAATATTTCTCGTACTTAAGTTCAGTTCTTTAAATCAGCTGCTTGGCCACAATTTCTACCGTACGAACACACTCATGTGACGGAATAAGGATTTCTTGATTATACCTACGAAAACCTAAAAATAACATATGCATTTTCTGTTACTTTCAACACTAATCATAATAAAATATAGTTAATATTGTAAAATGCATAAGTTATTTTGCTGTACGATTATGTTAAATTTTCATTTCCTTGAACCTTAAGGGGGGGGGGGATGAATACGCCACTGTTGTTCTGTACAACTTATATTAGTCCTTTTTGTGTTTGATCCTAATTTCAAAAATACCTAAGAAGATATTGATATTCACATTTATCTACAAAATAAAACCAAATACCGATTTTTAGAGCACGCTTGTCTCCAAAACTACTCTTTTTATTACACTTCAACTATTTTTACTCTATTTATCGAGTAATTAGTTGTTTAAAACAGTTTTATCATTTGACTGGGTAAATGTTTTAGTCGGTGTGTCAGGGTGGAAAAAGGATCAACGCACCCCTTCATATAATTCGTTGGAGCATATTTGGAAAGTATTTTCGCTTGAACAATAATTATGTGGCTTTATCAAGAGTCGGCATTCTTAAAAAAATCAAATAAACAAGATTATTTTTAAGAAAAACTAACTGTTTAATACAAAATTTAAATTTGTTCTATATCTCTGTAGTGTCCAAAGCTATGTGAATAGGTCCAATGTACAAATTTATGCAAAAACATGTGATTTTTTTCTCGGCCTACTCTGACATATATATATTTTTAATCACATGTTATAATGTTCAAAAACCTATATGTAGATCACTAGACTCCTGATGCCGGTCGATCGACTGAACCGATAAACAAATATATATATATATATATATATCTATTTCGTAAATTTCTATGTAAGCTACCAATAACGTATTTAAACTACACGTACCAACGTATGTCCGTAGTTTTTATTATCGTTTGTTATATATTAATATATTCTGATAAATGCGTGTTTTTGTATATACTGTGGCAGTGAGAAGAGCGACTGAAACAGACATAGTTCTCTCAATATCCGAACGAATGGTTTTGATAACCTCCTATTTTTTCCTGAGTAAATGTTCTTGCGCCGATAGTGAAAACATCATTGGCGCGACAGTCGAGGTAAGCCTTGGCTTCCTTTTCCAAGTTTCGAAACCATATTTTCAATTTTTGTACATTCAAGGATAATATGGTCAGTATTAAGTCTTTTTTTAGCGCACCTACAGAAAATCACCTACAGTTTATAATTGCGAAAGGCTAAGCAGAACCCGGAATTTGTATAATTATTATTTTACATAGTCAGGATATGAAACCACGTCCATACCCTTGCTACCGGTCACCGACAAGAACAAACGTTTGCGGCCACAGGCTTGAAAAATACTTATTATGGGGTATATGCCGTCACGGGCTTTTTTTGTGGCAATATTAAACCCTACATTAGGGTGACCATTTTCTTAAGAATGCAATGCGGGACGGAGCAAAAAAAGGTCCTCATTTCCTAAATCCAAGTGAAGAGCAAAAAAAAAGGTCCTCACCTCCCAAATCCAAGTGAAGAGCAAATAAAAAAGTCCTCACCTCCCAAATCTAAGTGAAGAGCAAAAAAAAGGTCCTCATTTCCTCAAATACAAATTACAAAATGCGGGACGAATGGTCACCCTACCCTAAATGTATGACATATATTTTCAATATATCTTTTATAGTTTAACTGCCGTAACAATTTTTTGCCGCACGCAAGATTTTTCCGATTTATTTCTAAATATTTCTTAATTTTTCAGATTCCTCGTGTCATACCACGACGATATATAGCTTAAAATCTTTACAATTTTTCAATATGCTGGTGAAAACCGTATCAAAATTTGTTAAGCCGTTCTCTAGTTACAAAATAACATACAGACAGACGTACCCTTTTATATATTTAGAGATTTATTTTAGAGTTTTATTTTGGGCTGCAAAACTCGAAAATGGCGTCTTATGATATTTGGTCAATATTTTTGATAATGAATGATAAAAAAAAATCGATGTTGATCACTCACTAAATTAACACACGAGTTGGCTCAATAATTATGGTCAAAAATGTAAAAAAAAAACATGCGATTTTGGTCATCCATCGTTTGGCATATTTAACATCTGGTCCTTAAACAAATAGCGTTACCTAATTTTTTTTTGTTGCAATAAATTTAACAATGGTAAAAGGTTTTTAATGTAGAAAATTTAATAATAATACCACAATTTTATTCCTAATATATCTATTAGAGAGAAAAAAATACAAAAAAAAAAAAATAGTAATATTAAAATAAAATATACAAAAACCAACAAAATAACTTAAATAAATTAAAATTAATTGATGTTTAGAAGAAATTTGTACTCAAATGCAAAAGTAACCAATACCAAAATTTACATAAAAAACATCAAATAAAAATAAAACTACAGTGCATATATGAAAGATTTTGGCCTATCTTTCATAATACACAGTACAAGCATCCCTTGCTTAACATGGTTTCGTTCAACACTGTTCAGATTCTTCAAATCTATTGGCAATGTAACGCGATTAACAAATTGGGAACCTACTGGGTGAATGTAAAAGTTTGTTATTATGCAATATATGGCACTGTATGTACTGCTACATAATATCTTGAGCCGAATTACATTTATCTGCCATTTTGGTTTTTAACACGTGTTTACAAAATATATTAGTGTTATGATCTTCTTAAACTGCTTAAATTTGTTTTTAAAAATAATAAAATATAAATTTCAAATAAGTTTGACAGTTTTAGTTCGTAGGCTGTAGCATCTTGTATAATTTAGACCACAACTTCTAGCTGCCGTATCAAAATTTTAAGATATATTGCAACAACCATTTAAAAGCACCCTGTAGAACCAAACAATCATGTTAATTCGATACCTTTGTTTGCAAACTTTGACGTTCATTTTATTCTCAGTTTAACACGGTTTTATACAGGTAGTCCTTGACGTACAACCGTCTGACCATTCTCCTTTTGTTTTGTGATGTTTCATATAATGTTACCACGCTTAATTTTGCTGATGTTATTTTTTAATTCGTTTTAATATATGTATATTTTAAGTACCTAATATTTACGTTTAAACACTCATTTATATCGACTGGGTTATTCAATATATATATATACATGTAATTTTATATGTAATATTTCTAACAAAAAATAAATAAAAACCTATTTTTTAACGATACTAACAATAAAAAGCAGTAGTTTAATGGTATATTTAAAAATAAAGATATAATCGATTTTTGAACGTGATCCCATAGTATGTTAAGAACTACCTGTATATTAGTGATGCTGGAAAAATCACGTTAATCAAGGTACACCTGTATAAATTCTTAACTGGAATTATAAAAAAAAACTCTATCTTGCAACTGTGTCTTCCATAGTTATGTCATTTGTTGTGGTTTTAGCTGTCCCTGGTATATTTTCCGTTCTCAATCCATACAACGGCATACCCATAAACCTTGGCATTGGATCCCTGTTTCCGTTAATAACACTTCCAGTTCTTTTTCTTGCCGCTGGGAAAGGTGGTGGTGCTGATTTGTCTTTGATATACTTAAATAAACCTTCCCCTGGTAATTTAGGGAGAAGTTTTGGCAGTTTAAACCAATAACGATATGTAACGTACCACATTAAAATAGCTATGACTCCCCCGATGAATTTTTCAATCATAATATGATAGTACATCATTGTACATACTAACATAACATCCCAGAGAATTTGTAGTACTGTCATTCCGATAAAAAGTCCTCTTATGTAAGGAGTGAACTTCTCATAACTCTCTTTCATGATGAAAAATTCTTCATGCGTTAGATTTTTTAGCGGGTTGTTGCTAAACGTTGTTTCTCTCATCGTACGGTAGTGTTCTTCATTTCTTATAAAGTCACGTATGCTCTCCCAGTTCATAATCGATCGACACTCTTCAATTAGCACTAAACTTCCATAGATTAAGATGAATGAATGTCCGGAAATATCCAATCCATTCCACATATAACCAGCTTTTAAACAAGCAACTTTTGTAGGAAAGTTTCTAGCGTTGCATTTCCCATAACTATATTCTACGATATTAAATAGTTTTGTCCAGAAGAACCAGGCACCAGTGGCTATTACAATCCGAGGAATATGGCTTTTTAATATCCTATCTCGGTTTCCACAGCAATAAACATATGTAGTTAATAAGGTGAATGGAATTAAAAGCACCAAATTCCATCCCCAAGCGTATTTAACAAAGTATAAATTAAAAATATTATCAGATCTTGACATATAACTCTTCGGTACTGAAGCAAAGTCACAAATTAACGATATTAAAAACAAGGCTCCTAAGTATACAGCAACTTTTAAATCGGTGTTGAAAAAAATTGATCTTTTACAAACATGTAAAGCCATTAAAGTGAATATTTCTTTGATACTTGTTGGTGCAAGAGTTGGTTTTGTTCCTCTTGGTTGTTCGCATTTTGTAGATTCATTCGGACGAAAATTCATACGGAAACTACCAGGGTTCCGAACACGATTTTTTGAGGCCATGATAATGCAAAAACTTTATGCATTACCTTAAGTATGTCACCTTATTAACTGTATCACTTACTGAAAAAAAAAGATAATTAACCTGTTGGACAATCTAATCAACCTTTGAAATTTGATTTTCAAAAAGTTTGTACCTTTGATAACCTAACACTTTTGCCGATGAGTATTTTATATTTGTAGTGTTATTTTTGACCTTTGAACATTATTTATAAATCAGATAATACTAAAAATGAAAAGATATTTTTATAATTTACTAACAATGTTTAGCTAATTTCATATTTTACATCCACGTATCTATATTCAGATTGGTAATTCGACATTTCAAATCTGACTAGAAAAAAAGTAAATGATAAAAAAATAAATTAAGTATATAGCAATAAGCAACATGAACAGTATATTTGTATCAAAATATAACTGCCTTTTTGGTAAGATATATTAATTAACGAATAATTATTTATATAACCTTAAAACTTCCGAAAATCTTCCAAAATATCGATTTATTAGAACGGTTTAGTTTTTACAATCCTACAAACACCCAATTAAGTCTTTTTTTTGCTATTTATTTATAACACGCAAAATGTATCTGTTTTGCTAATAAAATATAGAAGTTAACTTAAAATTGTTGATATAACCTCAAAAAAATATTGCAAAATATCGATATATTAAACGTGTTTAGTCTACAGAATCATCATACTGTCCAATAAATCTTAAAGTTTTATTATATGTCTAAAATACCTGCAAATATATCTCCTTTTTGATAAAATTAACGTAAAATAGTTGACAAACCATAAAAATTACAAAAACTTATATTTTAAAATATCGATATATTAAAGCCGTTTAATTTACACAATCATATATACCCCCAAAATAAATCATTTTAATAGTTGTGATGTGTACAAAAAAAAAACAATTAACATAACCTCAAACTTTCAGGTAACAATATATTTCTCCAACCCCGTCTTTTCTCAACCACAAACATCAGTCACTTAATCCAAAAATGGAGAAAAGAAAAAGGCCTTCCGATGAATCCCAACGCTTATGGTCCCCTTACCGATAAACCTGATTACACATTTTCAGATGGTAGACCAACTCCGTTAGGTATGCGACAGAGCAAAAGACTACAAAAACAGAGAGAGTTGACTTTACGAGTAATACAACTTTCCAAAGAAATGGATTATGCTGTTGAAAGACATAATGCGGAATTAAAAGCAGAAGAGGATAGGAAGAATAGAATATTATCGAATAAATTGAAGCCTAAAGGACATTTGTTACTTAAAAAAACGAATTAATTAATTGTTTATTGTAGAAAATAAGATTTGTAAATAAATATAAAAAATACATTTTACTTCGTTGTGTTTATTTTACGAAATATCCATTTGGAGCTTTATCCTTTTGTTGAATTTTACTTGAAAACAAATAAAATGGATAAATAAACCTTAAAATATTCCATTTTAACGATCACAACTTAAAATTTTTTCCATTTTCCTTCAAAATTCCTATCCAAAGTCACTTACGCATGCGCGAAGTAAGTTTTTTAGGGGCAAGAGGGGATGAAGTTGGTTAGACAGCTAACATCTCGTCATTGTGCTGCGGGTACCCGAAGTGTTAGGCGCATTGTGTTCCGTACGGTTCGATAGATCCGTACGTAGTGATTACATATCAGTGTTATCAGAAGTGGTAGTTTGTTGTGATTAGTTTTAAACATTAGGTGATTTAGAATGCCTCAGGATTTAAGTGTGTGTTTTATTTAGACTATAACGGGAGTACGACCACGTTTTTAAAGGTAGGAAACGAGAAAAAATAATTATTCTGTTATCAAATAAGATTTTTTGTAATTAAAATTATTAAATAAGACATATTGGTGTTGATTATATCATTATTAATCTAATTTTAACATTAATAATTTATTACATAAAAACACATTTACTCAAATTTAAATTTTTGGTCATTAGAATTATTAATTTAAACCTTTTTTTATAAATTATAATGTTATAAACTTAATTTTTAAATATTTTTTAGTAACTTTCTTCGGGGTTCTCGACCCTTGTACCGAATTTGAAATAGTTTTTAATAAATTACGGTTAATTTAAGAACAAGTTTTTTACACATCTCCATCTAGCTCTTAAGGTCAGGAAAATCTGCCCGCAATTAGTAAGCCCATTTTTAAAATTTCAATATATTTTTACTTGCCCGACCTTAATATATAAGGGGGCAAGTATTGTAATCGCGAAAATTTTCGATGTCGAGATTTTGACTGATGACCACGTTTCATGGTCCAGGGACTCCAAAAAACCTATTTTCGAAGTGCCGTCCGTATGTGTGTGTGTGTGTGTGTGTCTGCATGTATACACGATAACTCAAGAACGGTTCAACTTAGAGAATTCGTTCTGGTACTAAAAAATTCTCCTATTAAATGGGAAGAACCCTATTGTTTTTTATGAAGATCGGTTGACTAGAAATGGGAGTTTACTCGTGTCGATTTTAAGATTTTTGCGAATATTTAGTAAAAGAAAAATATTTCGAAAAAATTTATTGAACAAAAGTTACTATAAATGCAATAACTAATAACTTTTATTTGAGACGTTTTTTGATAAAACGAAAAATTTTGAATTTTTTTTGTAAAATTATTTAAAATTTTTCCAAGTCTCAAGTTTTTCATACTTATATGTAACGTTTCCATGGTTATGATAATTAATTCGTAACTAGTAAACCAAGCCTTGGACAAAAATTTGTATAGAACATAATTTGATGTACTTTTGAAGATTTATGTTAATATTAAAAAAAAAAAAAAATTAAATTATTATTTTTTTTATGGGGGGCAAGTCTAGCGGATGTTTCCATTCGCCACTGGTTTTACTATGTTTTCTACGTGCTCGGTTCACCAAATCAAACATAGTTTTAATTATTTACAATTAACATAACAACAAATTTTGCTCACATGTCAAACTTGCTCTTAAGTGTCAGGTATTTGCAGGACAGGAAGATTTACCGGCATGCGAATTGTAACTCAAATTTAAAATTTCAAAGTATGTTTTAATTAATTTTTTATGCGTGCTCGGACCATCAAATCTAACATAGTTTTAAATTAATTAGAAATAATTTAAGAACAAATTTTGCTCACATGTTCATCTTGCTCTTAAGTGTCAGGTGTTTGGTGAGCCGGAAGATCTACCAGCAAGTTAGACCCATTTTAAAAATTTCAATATATTTTTTTATTATTATTTTTTTCTGGCGTTATCGACCCTTCCACAAAATTTAACATAGTTTTAACCTATTAACAATTAATTTAAGAACAAATTCTTCTTCATATTACTCTGTTAAGTGTCTTCAGATTAATCTCTGGTTGGTAACGATTTCTAGTTTCAATTTGGATTTCTCAAAATTTAAAAACTCTGATATTACTTCTTTGGCATTGACAGTTGGGTTGATTTTTGACCTTACATCCTTTTTTGCACTGTTAAGTGTCAAACTTTCCAAATATCTCTTATATCAAAGGTCCCTGTTGATATCTTACTTGCAAACTGCGAATTTTTCTTGACTACTAATGTATCCTAAAAATTAGTTTTTATTATTCATGTTCAATCCTAATTTTTGGGTTTCGGTCTCTTTTAGTCGAGTATACTTCTTCAAACTTATAAGATATGTTCCTAACCTTTAAGTGGCCCACAGAGCAGATATGGTTGTCTGTTTATAGACCGTCGGCACTGTAAGAAAGCCACATGGCTAATGCTATTTTTCGATTTATTATCTCTGTATAAAGAAATTTTTTAATATCAATTACTCAGTTTTTTTAAATTACTTAGGTACCCCATAAAGGTAGAAAAGATTTCTAGACATCCGGCGTTAATATATGAAAACCACGTGTTCAACATAACGTTTCGTCTGATCCTATTATTTCTATATATTTATATAGGTACACATTTCTGAGTTAGTCTGAGCTCACTACACAGTATCGGAAAGTAAAATTTTCTTTGAATACTGAATTTAAACCGCGCTCTTATGCTAAGTAAATCAGTTTCATCTCAATCTTTTCTAACCTACAACACCTACAGCACACCAAAGCTCTTCCCAGAATTTCGCGGCACACCAAAGTTCTCCCTAAATATCCGTAACACTCTACAAGTAAAAATATATTTAAAAAAAATCAGCTATGGCCACCACAGGACCGACCGCCATCACAAAGTACTTGTTTAATTTATACTGCTTTATCAAAAAATGTCTCAATTAAAAGTTGTTAGTTATTGCTTTTATAGCAACTTTTGTTAAATAATTTTTTTTTTAAATTCTCTGTTGTGAAATATTCGCTAAAATCTTAAAACTGACACGAGTATACTGTCATTTCTAGTTAAACGATTTTTACCAAAAGTTGATCAACTTGTGCCATTGATGTTAAAAGCTTAAATATGAAGTTTCATTAAAATCCTTTTAGCCGAATTTGCTCTGCACGTGTACACGGACCGACAGACAGACAGACAGACAGACCGACAGATATCATGCTAAAAATAGTCAAAATGTTATGTAAGGATCTCAATTGGACCTCGTGGAGATCCATCGTAATCTCGAAATGTCAAAATCGGTATGATCACAATACCTCCCTTTTATATGTTGGCTATCGGTATTAAGGGGGGGGGGGGTATGATCAGAGCAGCACATTTTATACCCATTTTCAAGATTTTTTTTTAGAAAACTGTTAATAGTACCTTGATTGGGATAATATCTACAGTAAAGAACAACCTTTGAAGAGTATCCAAAAAAAATTTTATTGAAAAATATCAAAAATTAAGCTCGTGACATGAATTTGAAATTTTCGTTCAGGACAAAGAGTTGATTTGCGGTGAGACACATAACTAATGACTGGATCATCTAAAACAAAAAAAACCAAAAATATTTCGTTAGTTTATGAGTTTCTTAAGGTAACGCTGTCGAGATATTTTTTTTTCTTGCGTTTTTTTTTTTATGGAATTTTTTACAACTGAAAACAGAAATTTCGAAAAAAAAATCCGTTTTTTTCGTATTTTTGACTTCAAACTTATACCAAAAATTAAATAATCTAGATATTTGAAAAAACTCGACAGCGTTACCTCAAGAAACTCATAAACTAACGAAATATTTTTGGTTTTTTTGTTTTAGATGATCCAGTCATTAGTTATGTGTCTCACCGCAAATCAACTCTTTGTCCTGAACGAAAATTTCAAATTCATGTCACGAGCTTAATTTTCGATATTTTTCAATAAAATTTTTTTTAGATACTCTTCAAAGGTTGTTCTTTACTGTAGGTACTATCCCAATCAAGTTACTATTAACAGTTTTCTAAAAAAAAATCTTGAAAATGGGTATAAAATGTGCTGCTCTGACCCCCCCCCCCCCTTAAGGAGCTGTGATACCTAAATGAAAAATAAAATCAGCTGTGGCCACCATAGAACCAACCGTGACCACAAAGTATTTAAACAAAATACATTCAGATAATTATTATTAAAAAGGATAATAACTTGTTATATTTTGTTGACAATTTCATGATACGTATTTATAATTTACCGTAATCATAAAAACGTACCTATGTGAGGAGGTAATATTCAAAACGTGACGTAAAAAATTCAAAATTGAGATATTGGTATCAGTGTCTTCTTCTTTGTTATTTACTTACTTAATCCTTAGCCACTCTACCTTTCGATGTGAGGCTCTTAGTTAAATGTATAAAATAAAAGCATTAAATTAGTCTGAAACATGTTTTAAACCAATCAAAACGCTTAACAAGAACAAAAAAAGAGAAGTGTGTTTATTATCTTTTTAATTTTTTGTTGAATTTATAAAACGGTACGAAGAATTGATCTATAATCTTTCATCTACAGAAGTTCCTCAATAAGAGCTTTTATGTGATTACTTAGAAAATTAAAGTTGTGATTTGCATATTTAAAAATAATAATATTAAAATACATAAATCAAATAATTTTAATCTAATTTAGTTAATAAACAATTATTCAAATCAAATTTTATACTTGTTTTGTCAATTTAAACTATTATTTTCCCACTAAGTTCACGAAAAATTGTTTGAATTCAATGTTTGGGATCTTAAAAATAAGTGGGTCGAAAAATTAAGTTCCCAACTTGTTGCAAACAGGATCATAATGTTTTTTACATTTATCTCAAAACTGCATTATTGTAACAAATCACTTTTTGAATGGTACTTCCTCATACGAGAGTTGCCTTTTATATTGTTGCCGATTGAGGCTTTTTCCACTGCGATTGTCATATTATTTGGGATCCAGCGCGAACCATTCCTTTTGACGGCCAAAGGTTCATGCAATAGCGTATGTATGCTGGTCCCACCAAAGCCCAAGGATACCTCAATCCCACGATAAGTCACATGACGATCTTGCAGTGTCAGTTCATGCATAGCATGAATGTTTTCCGGAACAACAACCGATTTTGGACGACCTTCACGAAATTCGTCCTTAAGAGAACTACGGCCACGATTGAAGTTGACAAACCATCGATAAACAGTAGTCCTTGATGATGCTTCATCGCCAAAGTCGAATTAAGTTCATCGATGCACTGTTGTTGGGTTAATCCACATCGAAAGTTGTTAAAAATAATCGCTCGAAAATGTTCACGATTTAATTCAATTTTTAGTATACAGGGTGTTTGTTTGAAACGGGGCACCCCGAAAATCTCCTTTATTTGTAAAGATACAAAAAATACTAATTTTGTTATGTTTGAAGTTGGCATTTGCTAAAGAAAATGATCAAAAGCTTCAATCAAACGTTTACAGTTACCAGAAAATCTAGTTCCGCTTAAACCAAAGAAAGAAACTATATGATTACAATACCTTCTTCTCAATATATGACGGTCGGGAAAAATTTGCGAACATTCAGAGTTCGAGCTCTGTTGACCTATTTCTTGTTACGAAAATCCTAATTCATGCTTATCTGTATAAATCTTGAATAGTCAAAATTGGTATGATTACAATTCCTTCTGCTTTATATGTGTCGGACGGTAAATATTTTCCACACAAAGAAACAAGATATAATGGCAATATTGATTATGTCTTCTACAAGTATGACGCAGATTTGGACTTATAAATATTTTTTAATTAAATAAGTATTGCCTATTGTAGTGTTTATTTGTGTTTTTTTCTTGTTTTTGATGCACTGCGCAGCGGCACATCTAGCATTTTCTCGTGACACACCGGTGTACCGCGGTACAACGGTTCCAGAGCACTAACAGTCATCCATCTCACATCAATATTTAAGTATTATTTTAATTTCAACTTTGAAAAGACTTTTTACAAAAAAGAAATAACATGGAATACTATTATGGTAAAGAATACAATACATTAAGAAATAAAGATACGAAAACGAAATAAAAATTTCGAACAATGACATATATTCTTTTATAAATAGCTCAAATATCTCTATACAATACAAAATGAAAATACTATCTCATGGAAATATCTTAGAAATAATATAAAATAACATGTTTTCAAAAGTGATATTACTTACTGATAACTGAATATGAAAAGGCTTATTTATAAATGAATATTGCAAGGCAAAAAGATACATAAATAAATAAAGGGTATGATTTATCTGGGAATTATTTAAATAGATATGTGCACTAAAATTAATACTTTGTGCATTAAAATAAAAAATATTTAGCATTAAATAAATATATCTATTAAAAATAAAAATTAAAAATTTAGCAATATTTTATTTATAGTGTGCTTTAAAACGCTTTTTTTTTGTATTAAAATATTAAAAAATGTACATTTAATGAATATTTTTACTTTAAATAAAAAATATTATAATGGGAATAATTATTATCATAATGTGAAAACATTTAAAAAAAACTCTTTTTATTAAATTGTCAACATGTTTTATTAACGCAAAATCAAAATCAACACATTTAAAAAAATGTATTTATAAAAACATCAAAATAATATATAATAATAATAATAAATTTATTTTAGCACTTGCTATTATTTTTTCTAAATCTAATTACATAAACTTAACATAAACATAAAGAAAATAATTAATTTAATAAGTTTTAGAATCACTTACATAATTTGGTATTTAAGTAATATACCTGTGGTATATTCGTGGGCGGACAAAATGTCCCCGGACAAAATGTCCCCGGACAAAATATTCCGGACAAAATGTCCCTGGATAAAATGTCGTGGATAAAATGTCTCTGGATAAAATGTCCCCAACTTAAATGTTTCCGATTAAGGGCGGAATTTATAATTGTAATTATAATTAATGTAATTGTTCATTACAATAATTAGATCTGATAAGCATTTTTCAATATATTTGGATTTCAATTTATCCAGGGATATTTTATCCAGGGGCATTTTATCCGTGGACATTTTATCCTGGGACATTTTAGCCACAGGACTTGCACAGGACTCAGGGATACAGATACCGTTGAGCGGTGCAGTAGGTAGTTGCGAACACCACACGATAATCTAATGCACAAGTTATTCATTCTAAGGCACGTTTTATTTTTCTGGTGGTTCAAATAACTTATTGATTGCGCGCATTCGATGTTTAAGTGGCAATTTAATTAAAATATTGCACATGTAATTTTTGTAATGCTCAAATATTTTTTAAGCTGTTAATATTTTTTATATAGGTTACAAATGTACTGCACATTTATTTTTTTAAGTATATAAATATAATATAAAAGGAACATTTAAATTCATTAAATGCACAAACCTGTATTTAATGCCGTTATTTTTTTAATAATGCAAAAAAAATATATTTAACATAAAAATAATTTATTGCACATTTACTTTTTTGATTACAATGGTAATTTGTTTATTGCACAATTATTTTATATATTGCGCATTTAAATTGTAGTGAATAAATAAATAAAGAAAAATAGAGACAGTGTTGTATGTTAGAATGAAATTTGTTGGCCCTAGCATCTGTTTGTTCGTATGTGCATAATTATATACCTGCGAACAAAGATTGAAATATATGTATTTAGGAGTAATCTGTTCCAGTACAAAAAGAAAAATGTAAGTGTAAAAATTAAGCCAGCAAAGCACGAGTGAAACTGTCATCCAAACACATTAAGTAATATTGTGTTAATAACAGTGGCGGCGCTAGCAAGGGGTACAGGGGGGTCCGGGCCCCCTCAAAAATTGCTCTGGCCCAGTTGGCCTCCCCAGAATTTTTTGGAGAAAAATGTATTTTAGAAGTGAGGACCTTTTTTTAGGGTTTTGTAGGTATGACCAAAAAACCCTTATACCGTCATTTTGTCGTCTGTCTGTCAGACGACAAAATGAACTGTCTGTCTGTCTGTCTGTTCGGTAAAAATTGTAGCCAAACGGCTTAACCTAGAGAGTTGAAATTTGGCATGCTTATACATCTCTTTGACCCGCACATAGGAAAAATACTAAAACATCTAAAAAACATACCCCCCTAAAAATATAAACAAATACGTGCTCATCAAAAACAAAAATATCTTTTTTTAATTCTGAGTAGGGTATCAAATGAAAGCCCTTAGTACGTGGATTAACGATCAAATTTTTATTTTTGCAAAATAAATTATTTTGATGCGATCTTCGCCAAAATTGTGCAAAAAAATTTTTGTCCCACACCCTGTAGCCCAGATGGTTTAAACTAAAAATCTAAAAAGTAATGTATATTGGTGTGAACCGAAATAGTACAACAGGAATTTTTGATCAGATTATGTTTTCGGAAAATAACGCATTTTTTTGTGATTTTTGGTTCACAAAGTACAAAAGTTATACCAATGTAAGACAGTCACATGCAAGGCGTGCGATAGCGAAATGGGTTAGAGCACTGGTGTGAAACGAAGGGTTTCGAGTTCGAGTACGGAGTGAATTTTATTTTTTCTGTATTTTTTTTGCATTTTTATTATGTTGAAATTATTTTGTCAAAATTCTAGTTATATTTTGACAAATGATGCATTTAATTTTTAAGAGCGTAAATTTAATAACCAATCTTATTATATGATTAACAGACGATAAATTATTTTAAAAATATCGTTCTTTTTGCCGTGATTATTACAAAGTAAAATTTGTCCTACACACTCAGCATACCGCCTTCACTTATTATATACCTGCGAAACCCTGAAATGTGTGAATATTCAGACTTCACATCAATTTTTTTTTAGTTCATCACTTGTATTTTCATAGGTAAACGATAAAAAAATAATTTCAAATATTTCCTGGCCCCCCAAATTTTTCCTCAAAAATTTCCTGGCCCGCCGAGATTTTAAGAGCTAGCGCCGCCACTGTTTAATAACCTTGAAAGCCACCAGGATAATAATACGAGTGGGAAAAGATACAGAGGAGACCGTTGAAGCTAACTTTTTTAAGGGTACGAACACGTAGAAAGATTGTTGTCGGCACTGACGTATTCGGGGGGGGGGGGTGTAAGGATGCAATTATCAATTTTTTTTCTTTTTGATATTTACATCAATATCCTACAGCAAGTATCAATCTCATACAAAAGAATAATATGCTGCGACGGAATTATAAATATCCCGGAGGGCTACTGGTTTTTTTCTCTCAAAAACCAAGCACAAAAAATAAGTTACCTTCTTATAAGTAGGCATAGTAAACTACAAATTAAAACTAATATTTCTTCTCCCTACACGTGTACAAGCACGTAGACGGTCACGGAAAAAGCCCCCCCTCTTAACTTATTTACTTAATGTATTCACGTTGGTATGTCAAAGTCACTAAAATCATCAGATTTAGTATCGTATTATACAGTATTTAGTCAGCAGTAGTGGAATGTTTTAGTAGGTATATAACTCCCCTATGTTGATGTAGGCAAATGGACATTAATTCAAAACCTAACAATTTTTTAATGAAGATATGTCAATAAGCCTGCTTTTGTAGCAATCTTTCTACGTGTGTACTAACCTGTTTCAACATGTGCCGAAAACATGCGCTTATAGGCGCCGATAAATGGGAACGGGAAACAATTTTTCTACGTGTTCGTACCCTTAAGCAAGGCGACAGATTGAGCCCAATACTTTTTAATATTCTATTGGAAAAAGTTATGAGAGATAGCGAAGAGTGCGCAAGCAAAAACTTATGCATCAATGCTCACCTAATATTAGTTTTTGTCTACTATAGTAATTAAGTTCTTAGAGTAATGGTGACAACCAGGGTACCAAGTGACAACGTACACATCAGCATTGGGAGCACAGCATGGAAATTTTCGTTTCTTAATCTATGTCTTAAAAGCTTCTTTTTTATACCACACAATAAACGAAAAAAAAAAAAAAAAAAAAAATAGATATATATATTGTTTTCAGCGACTCAAAAAATTCGATATTTCTCGAAAAATTAATCTGATCAAAATTTTCTGTTGAAATATTCCGGTTCCCATCAATGTACACTATTGAGATTTTTTTTAGATTTTTAGGTCCACCCCGCTGAGATACAGGGTAGGCGACAAAAGTTTTTTTGACATATTTTCAGTGAGAACCCTATAAGAAAAAATTTCATAAATGAAATTTTGCTGGTTTATCCACGTATTTCCTTTCTATGTTCAACCGAATGACTACAAGTGAGTGACGATATAAAAGTTTTTTAGTCATACCTATAAAACCTAAAATCTTATGAAAGTTTATGAAATCTTATGAAATACCGCCCGTGTGCAGGCGGTATTTGGGTTTGATTCTAGCAGACAGCGGTCTTATAAATGTTTGCACACGGACGGAAAACAGCCACGTGGCGGCTCTGGTACGCTTGTTATTGAATAAACATTATTTTTTTTAATCAAGTAAAGCAGATTGGACATGCTTTGAACTCGCAAAAGCTATACGAAGATCTAAAATTGATATACATACCTTAAAAGAACTGACACTTAACAGAGCAAAATGAATTTATGTGAGTGTCCAAAATTCAACTAATATTACTCAACTCTGTTGTTTTTTTTATATACTTCTCACTTTCCCTGATTTCGCAAAGTAGTCGATTTCTCCTTTCATCTTGCAGTTTCCTGCAACCCTCGTCTACAATGGCTTGATGAGGGGTTGGGGTGAGAGACGAAAGCAGCAGAGAATGATAGGGGGTGAATAAGGGTGAGTCAGAGGTGCCGAATTCAAAAGGAGGGAGGGTAATAATGAAGGAACGGCCTTGGGAACTTAAAAGGTGCTTTGGAAAATAAGGGTTGGGTAAATAGGGTATGGTTTTGATGGCCACACACGCGTCAAATGCAGATAAAAAGAATTTTTCCCTGGGCAATAATCCCAAAAAAGGTGTTTAATTTTAACAAAAACATGTATATAGACTAATTCAAAGGTTGCTGGATAAAAACACATGCAGTTGAATTTTTATAATTCGTAACACACATGGTGTCACGAATAATTGTCTATTACGTTTAGTTAATACGTTTAAATATTTAATAGATTAAGACTCTTAAGCGGTTCCTAGAAGATTCATATTATTGTACAATATTTTCGTTGTTTTCTCCAGACAATTTAATACTTTAATTAAAATGTACAATACTTTACTTAACATTAAAATGTTGAGAGATGAAGCATTGGTTTGTGTGGCCACTACATTGCATTTTCCGTAATAAAATGGAGTTGCTTTTGGCTATTTTTTTTTTATCTTTATCAAGTATAACTTCATACGCGTCATTTTTTTGTCTATTAATGTAATCTTTTGATTTGACATTCCATAATGCAGGTTGTGATTTGTAAACTATGAGAAGCATAAAACAAAACACAGAAAATAATTAAGCATTCTTCTTCTTAGAGTGCCATGCTCGATACTGTGAACTGACACGTTCGTATTGAGCATATTTCGAGCGTTGGCTGTTTCCTCGCATACAGTTGTGTTGTGTGTGTTGTCTGTGTAACACAATCGTATGAGACCTACAATTTACTATCGTGGAATCCGAACCACTAATTATGTTCGGGAAATTTTAGTAAGGTTTTACCTCGGTGGATGTAAAAAATGTAAGCTGTTTTTGCCGGTACAGATGAATGGATGCTGGCCCGCCGCTCAGTAGTCAACACACTAACAAACTGATCCACGACCGTTCTTTTAATTTTTCTTTAATCTCTGTAATTAAGCATTACAAAGAGTAAATAATAAGTTCATAAATGTTAAAAAAGAACATCCAGGCCATCCAATTATTATATGGCAGCTGGGGAGATTTCATTCAACTCTACAATACTGCGAGGGAATCTACGTAGAGGACAATCATTCCAGACATGTTCAACTTATTGCGAAGGCACTGCACAATCACATTCTGGGGAAGATGATAAACCCTACTTATATAAAAAGTCGTTGCATCTACCGTGACCAGTTCTTATGCGAGTAAGTTGTTTCCATAGGCGTCTAGGAAGATCGAAAACGAGAAGTTTTACAGATGCATCCGAAACTATAGCGCTTTTCTTCACTCTTGTCTCGTTACATAAATCATTCCAAGCTGCTTTGGTATCCAAAGGGGTTTTTAGTTTATAATCAATCCAAATAGAAGCTCTTTATTTCAGTCGTAAGGCAGGAAAAGAGTCTAAGGCCGTGAACACAGAATACAGAAAGCCGGTAAATCAGCGCTGACAATCGGTACCGAAAACAAGCGTACTGGGTTGCTGGTTGAGCACACGCTAAACGCCGATATTGCATGTGACACTGACAGATGACATAACCTATATATTAAAGTTTTTATTTATTTTTTCCTACTTTGCGTACATTTTTTAATTATATTAGCCTAGCGTAGAGTGAACGCTAGTTTTGAAAGTGTATAGTTACTCCTTCGTATATTGGCTGAATTGTATGTTGAAATAAGTGAAAATAGCGAGTTCTAATTCATCTTTGGATGAGTTGTTTCTAACAGAATCACTATATTTAAAAATGGAACCAAAAAGAAAAGGTATACATGCAATAAACCAAGAGAGACGTAAATATGGGGAATACCACCACCTTTTCCCTCAATTAAAAGAAGATGATGCAAGATTTTAAATTTTTTTTTTGTTTCGGTGCTGACAACAAGCTGCTTAAAGTGTTTAAACGTTTTGGTAAGCGGGTAGCCGACACCGACCGGCGCCGACCAGTACACAGCGTGTGCGGTTATATTTGAAAACATGGATAGATACTGCGGCAGATCAGCGCTTGTTCCCAGTAAAGCCGGTGCCGACTTTCTGTATGTTCGCGGCTTAAGTCAACTTTAATCGGCGCAGTTAGCTGCTTAATCCCGTTTACGTTTACTCGCATATTTTCGTCTAAGTGCTGGTGACGCTATATTAGATAACATCGGTAGCCAAGCAGTGGGTGTTGATTTAATAGTAGCCGAAATTGTCTTCATGGTGTCGTGTAGTTGAGTGTCTATTTTCGAGATGAGAGCGCTATAACTCCAAACCGGAGCGCAATATTCGGCAACAGAGTGTCATCTCCAGATCTCCAGTAACAATCCGGTTAAAAACTTCATCTTTGTTTTCTCTACAGAGCTTTAAAAACTCTCGAGGATAACCGACGAGCTGTCGCTTCTGAAGCGGCGTGAGCATTCTCGTCTCTCATTTTGCACTGACTTTTGACATCCCAAGGTGTTAATGGAGGATATTCAAAATAGTTTTAGATGATACTCCAACCATTTCTGCAAACTGCTTTTTCTTCAAACAGGTATCTTCCAATACAAGTTACTCAACTTTTTCAATAATTTTTGAAGAACTGGCCTCAACGGGTCGTCCTGAGCGAGGTCATCTTCAATCCACTCTCTGCTTTGCTTTAAAACGCTATGCCATTTGTAAACCATCGATTTTCCACGGCAACAGTCCTCATAAACCGTTGACATCTCTTCCAAAATGGTTTGAGGTGTTTTTCCTTGTTTTGTGAGGAACTTTATAACAGTGCGAAACTCAATTTTGTTCATAGTTGGGGTGCTTTACATGTTTTTACTTGTCTATTCGGCAATATCTCATAGCCTAATGAAGCAATTAAGTTGAAACTTGGTACATTTACTAATAATGAGTCATACAGTTGAACTACTTGCACAGTTTTGCACAAACCCTCCGATATTCCTTTCATTCCACGAACTTTTTGACCTCCCTTCGTAATTCAGACCTGAAATGAATGAAAAAATATCTAAGATTTTCATGATGTTTATTTTTTAGTTATGTTCAATTTTATTGGCTATTTTGAAAGTTTGGTTTGAGGCCTTGTATTTATAATCAAATTATGAGGGCTCCAAATCTTTTCTAGATTTAACAAAACATGAATATATCAAAAATTCAAATCGTATTTTGTTATCTTTTAGCATTTTAGAATAAAGATTTTTTTTAAATTTCACATTTCTGTCAATGTGGTTAGGAAAGGATAGGTTGGAATATATACGATCATTCCCTGTCGTAAACACTTCTAAAAGTCGCAAACGCACAGTCTTAGACCAGGAAAGTTCGCAACAGTGTTGACTCTGGCAGAAGCTAAATACGATGTTTTATGACCTCATAAAATAAATCTGAAATCAACGCATCCATCAAATAGCTATTTGACAGGTGTGCAGCCTGTAAACTGTAAAACACTTGAAATTTTCATGCCCTAAATGACCTAATAATAATGCTATAATCTTTAACACACAGATAAAATCAATTCAATAATGTTACAGAAAGAAAATAACAACCTCGGATGATAGGAGTCCAATGATATACATGGTTAGAGGGTTAGGATTTTATAGGTTTTCATAGACACCAAATCAACAGTTATTAGACTTTATTTTAAAGTTATTTCTCCACTGCGTAAAAATGTATTTAAGCTATTCTGTTTAAAAAATATATTTTCAAGAGCTACATCTATTTATATTAATGAAATTTGAGGTTATTATAAGACAATATCCGCAAAAAAAAACATTTTTTGTCTGTCTGTTCGAGATTCACGTAAAAACAGCTGGACATATTTTCATATAATTTGGTATCATGATAGAGTAAAATCAGGATTTGAACATAGGGTATAAGGCATTTTAATTTTTTTTATTCTTATGGGGTGTTTTGGGGTAAAACTGTTTAATAAATTTATTTGTCTTAGTTGATTTAGCGGGTTTGGCTGCTTTGTTAACTTTCTTGGCTCTTGGCTTAACCTTTAATTTAGCGATACACTTCTTGCCGTACAATGTGCAGTCACGAGAGGCGGTCTTCTTGATACGGTAGAAAACGTCGCTTCTTAATGTGTTTTTGCGTTGACGGGCCTTGTGCAGCTTAAATCTGTCAAAATCCCTCATTGCAGCGCGGATTTTCTTGGCCTCAACCTTCTTTGCCCACATGCCCTCCCTACATTTTTCTGAGATTTTGATAGAGTTTCATGTACATCTCTGGTGGACGCAGTACATGAAATTTGTCAGATGGAGCTAGTTTAAGCGCATCTGTCTACGACGAACTTTTATTTCAGGGCCATCAACAAGCACCCTAGTTTGGTCAACGACATCGACGAGGACGACGATTTTACCTTTGATAGGTCAATCGGTCAAAAAAGCCACACTGCCTGTTTCAACAATCTTCTTGAACGTCATTACTAGAAAACTAAAAATATCTCCCTTATTATTAAGTTGACAACAAAAAAATATATAACAAATATTGTTTATAGTAATAAAATAAATCTTTTCTGTTCAATGCATTTTTTCAATTAGATGCATATTTGAGGAGTTACGGGAGGGGGACCCTTAAACTAAAATCTACATATATCTCCCTTATTATAGACTTAACAGCAAAATTTTATATGACAAAAATAGTTAATAATAAGAAAATAATATTCATTCATTTCTACACATTTTTTTATTTAGATGAATATTTGGGGATTTACGGGGAAACACTCTAAATCTTAACTTTTGAAATACTCCCTTACTATTGACAACAGCAAAAAATATGAGAAAAATTATTTATGATAAGAAAACAAATATTTTTTGTTCTATATATTTTTTCGATTGGTTGAATATATTGATAGTTACGGGGTTACATTCTAAAACTAAAATTTTGAAATATCTCACTTATTATTTACTTTACATCAAATATGTGTATGAGGTAGGGTGAACATTTTCTTAAGAGGCAATGCGGGACGGAGCAAAAAAAAGGTCCTCATCTCCCAAATCCAAGTGAAGAGCAAAAAAAAGGTCCTCACCTCCCAAATCCAAGTGAAGAGCAAAAAAAAGAAGGTCCTCACCTCCCAAATCCACGTGAAGAGCAAAAACAAAAGGTCCTCACCTCCCAATTCCAAGTGAAAAGCAAAAAAAAGGTCCTCACCTCCCAAATCCAAGTGAAGAGCAAAAAAAAGGTTCTCACCTCCCAATTCCAAGTGAAAAGCAAAAAAAAGGTCCTCACCTCCCAATTCCAAGTGAAAAGCAAAAAAAAGGTCCTCACCTCCCAATTCCAAGTGAAAAGCAAAAAAAAGGTCCTCACCTCCCAAATCCAAGTGAAGAGCAAAAAAAAGGTTCTCATTTCCTCAAATACAAGTTACAGAATGCAGGACAATGCGGGACAAAATGTTAGAATGCGGGACGAATGGTCACCTTAGTATGAGGAAACATTTATTTTCTCCTTCAATGCAGTTTTCAATAAGAAGATTACTTAGGGGGCAAGGCAAGCGTTATTTATAACTGAAATATTGTTGAAATATCTAATTTATCATTTACTTAAGAGAAAAAATTGAATATGAGAAAAGAAAAAATTTCTCTATGTTCAATGCAGTTTTTAGTAAAATACATATCTGGTGAAGTATGAGGAGAGAACTGTATATGTATGACAAATTTCTCTCTGATTCTGCCGTATGGTTAAAATTTTTACCAAACGGACAGACACATGCGTGACGTAATAAGGGGTTCTTTGTCATACATATGATACACTGAAGATGTTTTACGTACTAAATGCCTACATAATAAATACATACGAAATCCTGAAAAGTATGTGCATTTATAATTCACATCATTTTTTTTGATGATGACATTGTTATGAATTTCGACGGTTTGTACGGTTTATTATAATTGAGATCTGTCTGTTTATAGACACATATACATAACTCCTCCCTCCTTAGATCCTTCCATTTCCTGCTCGAGCTGTATTCAAATTAGAGTGAAATATAAAAATGTTAGTTAAGGAATAAACAGTTGGAGCCTGGTGTCGTCGTTTCTTAGAAGTTGCTCATTCTATCTAGTGACAATCACCGTTCTCATAATTCTTCAAGCATACATTTCAGCTCTTGTGAATATTTTGAATATTTAAGCCTTATTAAACTAATAACAACAACTCATGAATATGGATGTTGCATAAATGAATACTATTTGCAACAACACTGTTAGCCAGTTTCGAATATACTGACCAACAACTCTTCTCAAATTTTGTTTGATGAAAATTTGTTTCGACTTCATAAAATTAATCTTAAAAACGATAAACGAGATGTAATCAAAATATTCACGAACTAAGCTACTTGCACAATACTTAATGTAGAGGGGGAATACCTTGAATGATGCAGCATCCTTTGCGATGTCACACTTGTCATTTTGACCAATGTCGTTAATAATCAGCTCACACTTTTATTATGGTTCGGCAGTTTTTGATGAAGAATAAAATCAATCTAGTCTACCAAATACCAAGTCTCACCATAAATACTGTCATAAAATTTTCAATGAAATTCTATAACATACTTAAAGATATTTTAATTTCCAAAAAATAATCGTACATATATAATTAGCAAGTGTGTGTATGTGATCTGAGTAACATTATGACGTAAAGTTTCTCGTGGTTGGTTAATTGGGGACTCTAGAGGTCTCTTGATTGACAGGTATTTTGCAGATTTATTCTCTAAGAATCTACGAATATAATTACATATAGAAATGTGTAGGATTACGTAGGCATAAACAAGAAACTCTAGATACTCCTATATGATTTGACCGATATGAACAATATTTTGCAGATTTATTCTCTAAGAAACTGCGAATAAAATAAAATATAGAAATGTCTAGGATTTCGTAGGCAGAAACAAGAAACAAGAAACTCTAGACACTCCTATGTCCTATGATCGATAAAAAAAATATTTTGCAGATTTATTCTATAATAATCTACGAATATAATTATATATAGAAATATCTAGGATTTCGTAGGCAAAAAAATGAAACTTAAGATACTGTTATATCCTTTGACCGATATGAACAATATTTTGCAGATTTATTTTCTAAGAATCTACGAATATAATTACATACATAAATGTCTAGGGTTTCGTAGGCATAAATTAACGTCTCGAATTATTTTTAGTTTTAAGAACATAACTGTAATGTACTGAGTAAAAATGAATCGTTTTTCCATCTTAAAAAGTTTATGAATAAATAATCTAATTAAACTATATAATTAGCAAGTGTCTGTATATAGTGTCGGTAACATTATGACGTCAATTTTTCCTAAGGTTCTCTTGATTGGGTGACAGGTGACACCCTCTTCTTAACTCGGAAACTGATCAGAGGCGATTCCAAAAAGAACGTACAAAATGTGTTTTTAGAAGTGAAAACGCAGCGATGTGTATTAACACTATTATCTGTTTATAAACTAGGAGGAGTAAATACAAAAGTATTATTTCCACTATTACAAATATTCAGAAATGTCACTATATTTATTTTTGCGGGATAATAAACTTCAATAATTGTATACCAAAATATTATTTTATTTAGGTGAACCTTAAATATTTTTAACCATTAAAATGTAATTTTATTTATTAAATAACAAACTGAAAGAAAGACACAAGTAAACATAAATATTTATTGTATTTATTTATTTATTAACATGTTTGCTTACGTAATAGAATTCCAAAGAGCAAGAACAAAGTACAACATTCAAAACAAAATACACAGGAAAAAGAAATATGAAAAAGCATAATAAGTTAAGTAAAATTAATATGTATCTAACTTAAACAACAAGTCTAGAGTATTATTACGAGGGACATTCAATAATTATAGAGACAAATTAACCTAGAAAAAAAGCGGTTTGTAGGAGGAGTTTGGTACTTTCATGACTTTAGGTTGGCATTACTTGGATGAGTTGAGAACACCTGACGGATAAAAATTGTTTTGTTTATAAACTCAAAATTGCATTTAACGAAGTCGTGTCCGCTTGAAGTTTCCATATTAGTTGAAGAATGTTCAGTGATCCGGTTTTTGCTTTCAGAAGGTAAAAAGCTTGAAGCCCGCATTAACGACATTATTCGTGAAGACCGACGTATTACTGTTGAAGATATAGCAAAAAAAGTTGCAGTAAGTGTTGGCACAGTTCATCACGTTAACATTGACAAGCTCAAGTACAGCAAAACAAGTGCAAGTTGGGTCCCGAAACAGTTAACGCAACAACACAAAGAAACAAGACTCAAAGTCTGTACAGACTTGAAAAAACGCTATGAAAGGGAAGGTGACCCTTTTCTAAACAAGATTTTAACGTGTGATGAAACTTGAGTTCTCCATTTTGAACCAGAATCCAAAAGACAAAGCATAGAATGGAAGTACACCAGATCACCTATCCGAAAGAAATTCAGAACGCAAGCATCAGCGAGAAAAGTCGTCTATACTGGCTTTTGGGATGCCCGAGGTGTCGTCTTTTTGATTATTAGGAAGATCAGCATACAATAAACAGTGCTTACTACTCAGACATGCTGACGAACAAAGTAAAGCCAGCAATGAGAGAAAAACGTCGCGGATCTTAAATAAAAGGTGTGATATTGCTTCATGACAATGCTCGCCCTCATACCGCCAAGCTGATCCAAGAAACCATTGAAAAAATGGGTTGGGAGATACTACCTCATCCTCCCTATAGTTCAGATTTGGCTACCTCTGATTTTCATTTGTTTGATCTACTTAAGGACAAACACGTAAGGCATTACGTGTTCAGCGACAACGACGAAGTCAAAGAATTTGTGGGAAACTGGCTCAAACAACAAGACAAGGATTTCTTTGCATCAGGTATAAAAAAACTAGTTCATCGTTGGGAGAAGTGTATTAATATTTGTGAGGATTATGTTGAGAAGTAGTAAAAGTCTTATTTTGTAAAAATACACAGTTTTTTTTCTACATCAATTTGTTTCTGTAATTATTGTCCCTCGTATTATTTAACGTGTTAAGTGTTCTTGATAGTCAATCAACGAACTCGTAACTAGTTACATGATTTCTACAATAAAACAGCAACTGGGAACAAAAATCATGCATCTATAATTTTGTATAGAAAACACATATCGGCTAATGATCATTCACTGTCATAAAATTTCACTGATATCAAGACGATGAAGTGAAATTTTGCCAAGCAAATATTATTTTTCGGTTCAATAAATTACTACAAGTGGCTGACCACAAGTTTTTTGAATGTGGTACAAAATTACTCAATCTTATCCTTAAAACTCCTCTTTCGGACATCAGTGTACTCTCTTGTAACAAATTTTTCATATCGCTAAATCCGGCTTGAATAAAATAAGAATCAGGGAACCTCATTAACAATTTTTTCACAAATGTTTTCAATTTTGGATATTTACTTTGTATTTAAAATTATTCCAAAATGCTGCATATCCTTTTATGTTAAATATAAATCTTTGGCTATAAAACTAATAGGCAGTTCGTATACAGACGTTCCTCTCCGAGGGGGAAAATTACAAGTGCCAGGGGGGACCATATAACCCCGGGGGTGAAGTAGGAGAGGCAGGTGTTATAGCCAAAAAAATCTGAGGGGGAATTTTTGCCACACAGGGAGAAATTCTCTCAGGTACCCTCTCGGATTCAACACAGCTAATATGTATTTGAATATTAATAATTCATACCATTCCAATTATTGAAATAGAAAAAAGAACTACTGACTCCCAATCGACCCCTTTGCATAAATCGACCCCAGCTTCAAGACGACTGACCCCCAGGGGGACGATATCAACCCCGTTGGGAACCCCTACCTAAGATCCTTTAACATAACCAAAAATAGACGTTTTACAGTTTAACGGATTTGTCAAATTACGTTTAAAGTCAGTAATTCAATAAAAAAATATCCAAAATAATAAGATCTGGTGTGTACTTACAAAAGTAAAAATAGTATAACATTACAGTCAGCTTCTGCATCATTTAATGGCGGAGTTATTTGTTACGTTATTTGTACGTTGTTATTTTGAGCCAGAGCCGCAGTAAGGAAAACTTGCGCTAGGGGCAGAGCCGTTTTTTGGCGCCCTTGGTAAATAAAAACAAGGTTCGCTCTCAAAATTTAAGGGATGAGCAAATAAAAGGTCCTCATCTCCGCAACGGCGCCCCTTAGCAAGCCCGTCAGCGCTCTTTTCCTTAGTGCGCTAGGGGCCGTTGCCTCCTCCGCCCCCCCCCCCCCTAACTGCGGCTCTGTTTTGAGCTGTGCAATATAAGCTAGTTAACAGCCGATCACAATAGTTGCAATGCCCCACTTTTATCGATATTTTGTCCTTATTTCTATAATAAACTCAGTTTTCATTTATATAGTCCGTTCAAATTAGAATGCAATACAGATCAAATGAAGTAGTTCTTTTTCATACACTCTAATTAGTTCTCCCAATGCCTCTGCCCTTTCCTTTTTAGGCGACGTTACCGGCTGAAAAATGCGCTGATCTGTGATGATCAGCAAATGGTTATTCATATTTGTAAAATTTTATCTGATTTTTGTAAGTTATATGAGATTCAGATATTTTTTCCATTTAGTTTCAATGAATTAACAACAAAAGAGCATAAAATTGGCCACTTTACCAACATTTGGCAACACCGCCCGCTCCATTTCCCATAAAAGCAATACTGCATTCTAACATTTGAAAGGAATAGTTTTTAAGTAAATTTGCCTTATCTCATCTTATCTCATTGCAAATTTTAGTACTTCCCTTCCAAAAATCTTGGATCCGCGTCTGGTGTCTTGAACCTTAAAAAGATTTAAAACCTCTGGGTTAACTCATCTCTTTATCTTTTTTCTAATCTATATAACAATCTCATTTCTCTTTCTCTCTTCTGTTGGAGTTTTTTTTCATTCTAAACTCTAAACTGTGATAAAATCTTTGAATTGACGAATTCTCTTTCCAATTCAAATCCTCATTGTACCCTATTCCCCCCCTCCCGTGTAGCCTGCAGGGGAACCAGATGAAGAGGCCAGATTGTGAGGTCACGTTTGGCGCAGAGGTTATTTTGTAAATGTCAGCAGATTATTGCGAAATCCTTCGATAGCTCACTCTTGAATTATGGCCTTTATTGTTTAACAGTAGCAAACACGCATTTGTCAATGGTGTTTGTTCTTATAACACAGGGTAAATATGTCAGATAACTATGAAATACAAATTGCCACAAATATTGCGATAAAGATGTGACTTACAACGTAAAATATTTCATAAAAAATATACACAGTTAATATAAATAGCATCATCAAAATACTAAGAAGACAGTGTTTGTATTTTGTGAATGTAGCAGTGGCGGGTCATGCTGTAGATATGCGGGGCAACTATTATACGTACAAGCAGTGATATGACGTATTCCTTAAAGCGTATTTTTTACGTCATTTTCTGAACGTAAAAATCTGTTCTTTACATGAGCTATTTTCATGTAAAAATGCAGGGACGGTCTTTTCCAGGTGCAAGTAATTTTTGATAATCACATTTATTCGTTAAGAGAGTAATATAGTTAGGTTTCGTGTAACATAAACCTGTATTTGTTTTAGTCATAGAATTTATAACAAATATATTCGGAACAATTTGATTTGATTTTCAATTCATTCGGTAACTGTCGTTATTCGTATATGTCATATACAAGGTGTGATCAAAAAGTTTGTGCAATTTTTAAAATTATCGCCGTATATTTGTCGGATTGATAATTTTTTGTTGTTGTCATGTTGGTTAATCTGTTTTTGATGAATGTCTCAATTGGCAGCCATATTGGATGTGTATTTTAGAGTTGACAGCTAATTAAAGAAATTATGTTTCTGTATATTCGGCAATTTTTTATTTTTCACAATGAGGGATCAAAGAATATGCATTAAATTTTGAGTAAAAAATTAAATCAAGTGCTGTAAAGTAGTGGAAATGTTCCAGAAGTCATTTGGTGAATCGAGTATGAATGAACGAGCGATTTACAAATGGTATAAACGCTTTCAAGATGGCCGTGAATCAGTTGAAGAAAATGATAGAGTTGGGAGACCCAGCACTTCAATCACCGGAAAAAACGTGGAAGAAATTAAAAAGAAAAATCTTGATAAACGTCAAATTACAATTAGAGAGGTTGCTGAAGAATTTGGTATATCATATGGTTCCTGCGAAGAAATTATCACTAATGTTTTGGGCATGAGGCGAGTGGCATCAAATTTTTAAATTTGAGCAAAAAATATGTCGTAAAGAAGTCGCCCAGAAAATGTTAGATGCTGTCGTCAATGACTCAACAGTGCTCCAGCACATCATAACGGGTGACGAGATGTGGGTGTATGGTTATGACATTGAAACAAATGCTCAATCATCTCAATGAAACTTCCAAAAGAACCAAGACCTAAAAAAGCACGCCATGTTCGATCGAATGTTAAAGTTTATCTCACTGTTTTATTCGATTATCGTGGTATTGTGTACCATGCATTTTTATCGCAAGGTGTTACAGTTATTAAAGAATAGTATTTGAGCTTGTTGCGTCGGCTGCGTGATGCAATTCGTAGAAAGCGGCAAGATTTATGGAAGAACAATTTTTGGAAATTGCACCATAATAACGCACATGTTCGAGATTTTCTGTCGAAAAATGGCACCGGATTGACACCGCAACCACCCTATTCACCAGATATAGCAAAATCGTTGGAGGAGCTGAACGCTATAGCAAAATCTGCGTTAAACATAAACACAGTATAGTATATCTACTATATAAAAAGTGTTTTGAAAAAAAAAACAGTGGCATAAGTTCCGATGGGGACTATTTAGAAGGGGACAGTATAAAAATTGATGAATAAATAAATATTGTTTTATCTTATTAAATATATATTATACATATCGGTTTATTTTATTGAATCGCACCTCGTATTTTTAGATGTTTTTCATATAAATAGTATATTGGTTGGGGGGCATAATTGGAACCAAACATCAGTGGCGGACTGGCCCGCCGCGACACCAGGCAATTTCTCAGGCCGGTCCGTAAAGGACCAATTTTTGGATCAATGAGGCCGGTTCTTGATCTAATAAGCCCGGCTCTTGATTCTATGGGGTCGATTTATTCCAATGTTCCATGGCCGGAAAATTTTACCAGTCCGCTACTGCTAAATATTAATCAGTTCTTGCAAGCAAGGGTTTATTTTGAAGGTAAAAGTACAATATAGTGTGTCTTGAGTTGAAATTTGTAATTTCGGAACAGATTTTTTTCTGGGGCTTCTATACAACCCAAAGGTCTTGCACTTGGTGCCCCTCCCCCTCCAACCCTGACGAGAAGTATAAATCACAATTCTTTTTAAAACGATGTCATGTGTAGGGGCGGCTCGTGGAAACATCTAACAAGTGCTGCAACCAGAAGTATAATTCAGATTTTTTTCGAGAAAGTAATTCTCCTCCTCCAAATAACAAACAAAAAAGTACATTTTTTACATCACAACCCTAAATCCACGTATCTTTATTATAAATTCCCAGATTAAATATTCTATTAAAGATCCGTTTTTTACTGGCTACGGATTGTTTTATGTTTAAATTCGGAAAAGGTCTTTTAAGTATTTTTATTTCAGCCTTGTTGGTGGAAGATCGACTAAAAAATTGCTCCGGTATTAAACTTCGCTGGAAAGTTGGAATGTAGTTGGGCAAAATTGATCCAGCTAAAAGGAGACTATGTTGAAAAAAAGTCGCATTTGGTAAAAAAATATTTTATTTCAAAGTCACTGACATATCCAGCATCCCTTGTAAAAAACATTGTTTGCAACACTGAATATGCACAGCATATTATCAATATATTTTTCCATTTCCTCATGGAAGTTACAAATTTTTCGTTGTTATCTTCAGTATCACCTGCCATCTGGATTATGTTTAAGCTTATATTTTTACAATTTTGCTTTGAGCAGCCACAAATAATAACACTTTGTGTTCCACCAAAGTGAAAACAAAACCATATAGCAAAATTTACGGACCATTTATTCAAATGGAAGCGTTCAGACGTGATTCGTCTCGCGGTTTGTGTTTTTTTTTTTCGACAATTGCTTTTAATTTTGCTCTTTGTGTGAATAGATCACGCACTGCGGTAACAACTGTCTGAATATGTGCAAAAATTAATTAATTTTGAAAATACTCGGTGGACCGTAGGCTCTTAACTTTAGGTATCACATCATACAATTATACATGTACTACTCCTTGTACCAGACGTTTTAGTTTCTACCTTGGGCTGCCCACCATGACATAGGTCAGCGGGGCAGAATTGTATGTAGACGTCAGAGTTGGATAGTATTGAAAAAAGTATAATGTAGAATGGACTTAATGAATTTACACATTTATATACTGCATCTAACGTTGATAATTTTTTCCTGAAACCTAATTGATTTTTATTTAGGATACTAAATTTTTCTAAGAAAGAATACAATCTGTTGGCGAAACATTTTTCAAGAATTTTAGATAAAACTGAAATGAGAGCAATTGGTCTATAGTTTTCTATATTGTTCTTGCTTCCTTTTTTGAAGATAGGTTTAATTATGGAGGTTTTAAGACAATTTGGAAAAGTGCCTTCTTTGAAAGTTAAGTTAATAAGATGTACTAGCGGATGCACAATATACAATATACTGGACTTTATGATTTTACTATTTATACCGTCTGTACCTGCGGAATTGGTAAGTATTTTTAAGATTGGAGACTTTATTGAGTATTTCTTTTACATCCGCTGGTTCCAAAAATATTGATTTGTCTATAGATGTCTGTTTATTTAAATTTATGTTATTGATTGTAGGTAGTGAATTTGTAAGTTTAATCGGAATATCTAAGAAGTAATTGTTAAAATGATTGGCTATAGATTCAGAATCTTTTATGGACCTATTGTTAATGAATATCTTGATTAGATGAGTTACGTCCGTAAGTTAGTAATTATAGTTGATAGATAATGGGATTCGGACCACTCAGAAAATAAAAACAAATTTATTAACTTCGCTAACATTTCGATTTTAATTTAAATCTTCATCAGAATTAACTATTAACTAAGCTCTGATGAAGATTTAAATTAAAATCGAAACGTTAGCGAAGTTAATAAATTTGTTTTTATTTTCTGTCTGGTCCGAATCCCATTATCTATCAACTATAGTTAATGAATATTTCATTAATATTATTTGTTTTGGTTTTGTTATGTAATTGCATGTCAAAAATGCCCCATATTGTTTTATTTTTATTGTCTGAATTGTGAATTATATCCCTGTAATACATTTGTTTTGCTGATTTTATTACATTTCTGTAAATGTGCTTGTATCGATTATAATATTTTTTAAAATTTGAGTCTATTGATTTGGAAAATTCATACAAAGTTTTTGGGGTTTTGCGATGATTTAATTACTTCTCTAGTGATCCATTTAGGCTTGGATCCATTAATCCGTGTGCGTTTTTTTCATGTGCGTATTTTTATATTATATAAGTAATTGGAAAATTTATTTTAATAAATATACTTTAAAGTTAACGTCTCAAATCAATTTTAGATTCGACATTATAAAGGTAATGTGGTGAGTGAAAATGAATCGTTTTCCCATCTTAAAAAGTTAATGAATAAATAATTCGGAATAATACTCATTATTTGTTCAGTTTTTAACAATGGGTGAAAAGTTGATTCAATTTGAATTGGATGAAGTTAGGCGTATGGCTAGAGAAAGAAGTCTGAGGTGTGGAGCAAGTTTCACATTAAGATAATGATTTATTTGCCAACACAGTTGGCAACGGGTTCACCAGTCAATAATAATGATCTTATGCAATAGACTTTAGTGAATATTTCTGCAACATTATTTTTTACTCCAGACATAATCTGTTTAGTTTTTCGCAATTTTCACGATTGTATGCTCCTCTTGTACCTTGGAACAACAACCAATCTTTTACCTGGATTTAAATTTAGTTTAAGACAGAGTCGAATAATTGTAATTTACATGCATTTTTTTAATCTATATAATCTCAGTACGACATTAGATAGAAAACATATTTCTGAAATATAAAAAATTTCAGTAGTGATTTAGAGCAGGGAAATACCAAATAATGCGAAACATGTTAGTTATTTCCAAGCAGACAACAAATCCTGTAGTGCGGATTGTGCGGATATTTTTGCGGATGCAGATCGGATATGGATATTTATATTTACAAAGGCTGCGGATGTGGATCGGATGCAGAACAACTTATTCGCTAACGGCTCTAGTTATGACGTGTGTTTGTTGTTGATTTTTTTCCGCTGTGTACTGTTTGTTAAATAGATTAATACATATTTCAAAATTGCAGTTAAAATATTGTAATTTTGCCCCAGACTAAGATCAATAATTTTTTGTTCACTCCGCCAATTAATTAAAGCCCTATGTCCCAATAAGGAGTTACACATAACTTCATAAACAAAGCTTAACCTTTTACTGATAAATATTAATTTTTTACTACTTTAATAAGCATTTTGGCGCAATGCAGGAAACCTAAAACTGTTTAAATCTAGTTTTTATAAGAATTTGTCTGTATCCATTCCTCAAAAAACTCCTCGTACGAAATATCCTGCAATGCTGAAATAAATCGTTGCGAACCAGAGCAAGAAACAAATCTGATAATAAATGAACAGAACGATAGTTGCAAAAACATAGCCGCCTCGTAAAACAAATCACGATTTTAAGAGATTTATATGATTTCAGAAACAAATTTATTTAAAAATTAACTATTTACCGTTAAAACATATACACGAACAATTATTATTAACTATTTTTGATTCATTGCAATACCGGTATGGTTCATTTAGTTGTCTAAATTTTAAAAATATCGTATTTTTTGTTAGTTGACCAATTGAACATTTCTGTCATGCGGGTAACCTGTACACAAAAATGCAGGCGCAATTTTTTACTAAATTTAATGTAATTTAACATAGACAGAGAACAAATGTTTTATGTTATCCAAAGTATCATCATTAGCAGCAGCAGTAGCCCTTTAGCTTCTGCTGGAGTATAGAGAACCTTAAGGCGATTCTCCGCTATAGGTTTGGGGATATTAGGGTCGCTAATAGTCTTGTAGAAAAATTTTAATTAAAGAAATTTAGCATTTGTACAACAATAAAAAAATATTTTGAAGCAAAAAAAAATATTAACCTATTCCAAGAAATTAACCTGCTCTGCCTAATGAGTGTTGTACTGTTACTTTCTCCATTGTTATAACACTGCATAAAATTATTTTGATAAATTAAACGCTCTTAAATTAAATAACTAAAATCGAAGGTAACGTATGTTAGTTACAACATAACTAAATATGTATCATTAACTCCGTGTTGTTATTGTTGTTGCTACAGTGAATTTCTTTTATCCTGCAACATTGAAATTATTATTATACAAGGTGTCTCAAAAAAAATTTTATATTTAGTGGATCGATTAAAAAAAAAGTAAGCCGTATATAGAAAAAATGTTTATTAATTATTAAATTACACTTTTTGGGGATTTATTTCTTAAAAATAATATCGTCTAAATGTAGACCCTCGCGTTCTCGGCACTCATTTAATCGAACAGTAAAATTACTTATGACGTCTCGGCAGGTGGACTCAGGGATGGCTGCCATTTCGTGACGGATATTTTCTTTCAAATGCGCCAGTGAAGTCGGTTTATTGGCGTAAACTTTAGATTTGAGATAACCCCATAGGAAAAAGTCCATAGGGATTAAATCTGGAATGCGTGGAGGCCAATGTATGTCACCTCTCCGGGAGATCAATTTGCCTGAGAAAATTTCACGAACACGTGGCAGAGACATATTGGACGTGTGTGAAGTTGCTCCGTCCTGTTGGAACCATGTTCTTTGGTTATAGCCAGGAAAGTTTTGCAGTTCAGGTACCAAGAAGTTGTCTAACATCTCCACATAACGCTCTGAAGTCACTGTAACTGCACGCCCCCTTTCGTCTTCAAAAAAGTAAGGGCCGATAATTCCTCGCGCCGACATCGCAGCCCATACGGTCACTTTAGGCAAATGTAGGGGTTTCTGATGTTTGCGTTTCGGATTCGTTGCACTCCAGTAGCGGCAGTTCTGCTTATTTACGTGGCCATTAAGATGAAAATGAGCTTCATCCGAAAACAAAATGTTGGTAAACGTTGAAAATCGCTCAATCACCTGATTTACAAAATTAAGCCTCTGACTGGCATCTTGGGGCTTTAATTCTTGCACCAATTGAATTTTGTAGGGGTGCAGCTTTAGGTCTTTGTGCATAATGCGATGTAATGATGATCTATGCACATTTAAAGCACTTGCGCGCTTCCGAATTGAAAGGTTCGGGTCGTCACGAACAGACTGATTAACATTCTCCACGTTTTCTACCGTTCTTGATGACCTAGGTCGCCCGGATTTTGATTTATCCAGCGTTGTACCAGTCTCTTCAAACTTTTTAACCCAATGTCGAATGAGATCATTGGCGCATCATTTAAGTGGCGAAAACCTCGAATACTGCAGAATTTTCTACGCGCTACAGTCGCCGAATCACCGTTTTTGTAAAACTCTCGCACGCATAACGCGCGGTCTGCTCCCGAGAAACGCTCCATAGCGACTAAATTCCCAAGAGCCAGGCTACCGATTGACATAACCCCCGCGCCCCTCGGATACGTTGTGTTCACGCAGTAAGCTAAATAAATATAAAATTTCTTTTGAGACATCTTGTACATTGTATCCCTAGTAACGACAATTTTTTTTGACAGCAATGTTAAATCGCCTATGTTGCAAATTAAAAGAAACGCAATTTTACGTTGCTGTCAAATTTCAATTACCATAGTAACGATAATACCTATATTGCAGGATAAAAGAAATTTACTGTATATAAAACTGGCAAATCTATATCCCCTATTAAAAAGACATGAGTGCAACTGGATACAGATACAAAAAGCAGAGATAGCTCAATCTAAGTTTGTTTTACCAAATTTTTACCTAACCCAGTATCAAATTTGTAAAATTATACCTTTCTTGGATGTTTTGTTTAAAAAGTTTGACGAAAAACGTTGGAAACTAATCGAAAAATCTGTTAATGTTTTGGTGCGAGGGTTGGATGTGCTAAGTTTGTTTGAGCTGATCTTGTAGCTGGTAGCAAGTGTAATATAACACGCAATGTATCGTGCAGAAACCTTTAATCCGCGAATATCTCTATATCACCAGAGCACTGCCTGTCACTAATTTGGTCAGGTGTTTATTTCGTTACTAAAATCACTCACAGGATTTAACGATTTAGACAAAAAATATATAGCAACTAAATAGACGATCCAAAAATTTAGAAACAAATTGCGGATGGAAGCAAGTGTGAATCAAGGAATTTTGAAAATACTCGGTGGACCGTAGGCTCTTAACTTTAGGTATCACATCATACAATTATACATGTACTACTCCTTGTACCAGACGTTTTAGTTTCTACCTTGAGCTGCCCACCATGACATAGGTCAGCGGGGCAGAATTGTATGTAGACGTCAGAGTTGGATAGTATTGAAAAAAGTATAATGTAGAATGGACTTAATGAATTTCAACTTTTGATACTACAGAATATAGTGGGGGGAAAAAATAAGAGACAGTGATATATTTTATACCTTCCATCACTTATTACTTTTCATTGCCAACTTAAAAATTTTTAGGTTCAGATGGCAGACCACAATTTGGTTATAGTAAACCAATTTATAAATATTGTTTAATTGTGCTAAGTTTATATTTAATTATATGTTCTAAAAAAATTTCTTATCAACTTAATAAACTACTAAAAGTTAAGTTGTAAACAAAAACTAAAAAGTTTGTAGTTGGTACGACTGAAAAGTACAGAACTGTCAAACAAAAATTTGACCAGAAGTAGTTTTGGATGACAGTTGTATACTTCTGTGCCGGCTAAATTAAAGGTGCTAAAACAAGCAAATTTCTTTGATGCACCGTTAGTAAAATTAGTTTTCAGTATGGACTTTTAAATTCAGGCCTTTTTGTAAGGGCGGCAATGTAATGGTTGGCGGGAACACTCGCCGCACCGTTGAATACAAGAAAATAAAATTTACTGATTCTATAGCACCAACATTCTTTTGAGACTGGACGTTATTTTTCCGAAACAAACTGTTACTTTTCCATTGTATTTTTTTTTAAATCGCTGACAAATATTTCTGTGTTATAATTCAAGCATTTATCACAAAACCGGAAATTTATTTATAGAGATAAGCATGTGTAGGTAAAAGGACTGTGTCAGCTCTCAGTTGATCAGACCCATTGTCCAAGGGTCCGGTACATTTAGCAGTGCGGACTGCCAACGTCCCAAATAAAAAATAACCAGTTTTTACAAGGAATACGCACGGGATTTCCAACTGGAAGAATACGGGTTTTTTATTGGGTTTTTTACTGACTCGAAACGGAGTGAATTTAACCTCTGAGAAAGGTGAAATAAAAAACTGGACCTGCAAAAAATTTGGATGCTGTTACTGGATTGGATTTTTTAACTAGATACTTTTCTACATTTTTTATATACAAATTAATGATATTACAGTTTTCACTTGCACTACATACAATCCGTGGAAGTTGAGCCGAAAGGTGAAATTACAGAAAAGTTACAAATTATCATTATAGTTATGGCGTGTTTGGCATAAAGCTGCGTTCAGAGCTCTTTAATTTAATAAACTGTTTACTGTGCTTTGTGGATAAGTTTAGGAGATAGTTGAGACGTTCAAGGCAACGTTTACAGCTATGGAAATTAGTGCGTTGCGAATAGTGCGACATCTATGTGTCTTTAAACCAAATGCGGCTTAGTAAAATGTTTATTATCTATTATCGTTTTTCTAATTCCGCTGTCCTATTTTTACTAATTTTACTAACTAAACCAAATCTAATTACCTAAATCATATTTACTGTGCGTCTTTGTAACTTTGAGATTTGTTGTAATCGGCGCGATGACATTTTGATAGGTTATGTAAAGGCATACAATGTAAAGGTTCTCTATATTGTAGACTGAGATGGGCAATGTGTTTATATGGCTGTTTCATTTTAATAACTCACTAACTACAAAGTTTGGAAAAATGTTTACAATCGACAACGTATTACGCATTAAATTTAGAGCTTCGAACTATTGCTCGCATTACCATATGATAAACTTGTTAGTGATAATCAATAGTGCATAAGTCATAGTCTATAATCGACTAATTTAAGTGCTCTGAAAATCTTAAGCGCAGCTTAACTGTGCAGTGTTAACTCTACGGCGTGCAAGTTTTTTGTTACGTTACCGTAGTGTACGCTATGCAAGAAAGTCGAAGACGAATGTTTTGTTAAGATTGTGCAGTTACTCTCTTTATTCTAATCTATTATTCTTTGTAAACAAATGGATTATATCAGGTCGTCAAGGATAAAATTTATAGTTAATAATATTGCCAACTTTAACAGCTTATTATTTGACATTGGCTTAATATTTTACCGTTCTGATTTTTTTTTTTGCAAAGTTACACACCTCGCCTATTTAAAGAAATCATTGTATGCTATAGAAAATATCAAAAACTTTTTTTAAAAATTAATTTTGTCGAAAATGTAACGATCGGAAATTCGCACTATTATGAAGTATCAGTTCTTACGTGGAACCACGGCATCGCCGACCGCGCGATACATTAATAATGTATTTGGCTGTAGTGTTACTACGCAGCAGACAGTATCAAATTGGTTCGCCAAATTTTGTACAGGTAACTTAAAAAAACCAGTGGCGAAAGGAAACCTCCGCTAGACTTGCCCTCCCATAAAAAAAATATTTAAAAAAAAATAAACTAAAAAAAAAAATTTAAATATTTAGATAAATCTTCAAAAATACATCAAATTCTGTTCTATACAAATTTTTGTCCAAGGCTTGCTTTACTAGTTACGAATTAATTATCATGACCATGGAAACGTTACATATAAGTATGAAAAAATTGAGACTTGGAAAAATTTTAAATAATTTTACAAAAAAAATTCGAATTTTTTCGTTTTATCAAAAAACGTCTCAAATAAAAGTTATTAGTTATTGCATTTATAGTAACTTTTGTTCAATAAATTTTTTCGAAATATTTTTCTGTTGCTAAATATTCGCAAAAATATTAAAATCGACACGAGTAAACTCCCATTTCTAGTCAACCGATTTTCATAAAAAACAATAGGGTTCTTCCTATTTAATAGGAGAATTTTTTAGTACCAGAACGAACTCTTTAAGTTAAACCGTTTTTGAGTTATCGTGTATACACACAGACAGACACACACACACACACACACACACACACACACACACACACACATACGGACGGCACTTCGAAAATAGGTTTTTTGGATTCCCTGGACCATGAAACGTGGTCATCCGTCAAAATCTCGACATCGAAAATTTTCGCGATTACAATACTTGCCCCTTATATATTAAGGTCGGGCAAGTAAAAACTGGCTCATCGATCACAGCTGAAATATACTGCAACCAAACGAAAAACGAAATGATGCAAAAACTTAAAGAAAACAGCCTAGATTGGTCAACAGATCGACTCCTATCTTATTGCATGATAACGCTAGACCACACACTGCACAAATGACTGTGGCAAAACTACAGGAATTGAAGTTGGAACTTCTTCCTCCACACTCATCTTCAGATACAGACCTTCCCCTACTGACTACCACTTCTTCCGCGATTTGGACAATAGGAAGACAGTTTAATTCCGAAAATGCTGTAAAACTGGCCTTCCAGGAATTCATTGACTATCGTCCGCCAAGGTTTTATACCACCGGCCTGAACAACCGCTTAAATGGCAAATGTGTATAGACAATATGGGTGCATACTTTGTTAAATAAAATAATTCCTTATATTTGTTAATAACCAACTTTGCCTTTTTTAAAAGAACATTTATTTGATGAAACAATTCAAATGAAAAACAAGAAAATGTTTTGTAAAAAGTGTTTTAATATGCAGAGAGTACTGTTCCAAACATGACTACAAATCAATTTAAACTACATTTCCACTTTTATCCAGAAAATTTTGATGTAAAATAAAACATTATTATAAAGGACAAGAACCAGTTCCTTAAAAGAAGGAATTAAGGATCATGATGTCGGCACTATTTATTTGGCAATTCTGCAGACATAATCTATATCTGTTTCTACTCATTTTATTTTGTAGCAAAATTAATAACTTAGATTTTTACCACGAAAAACACTATTGCACAGATAGCCGCCTGGTCTATCCGGGGCAGTCTAGAGTTTGTCCAAGTAAAAGATATAAACTCGATGAAAATTCTGAAAAATATATGTCCGTGTCAAGTTACAAATAGATTTCTTAATAGAACAAGCTTTAGAATTAAATTATGTTTATTCTACCCTTATTATATCTTTGATTTTGTTATAATGTTAAAAAGCTAATAAAACATAAATTACATATTTCATTTATTTTAATTAACTCCTCTATCTTGCTATTAGGTATATATTATATAAAAATAATTTATAATATGGGATCCCATTATTTACGCTACGGCCCCCCCAAAAGTATAAATCCGACTCCAGGAATGTTATTTTATTTAGGTAAATCTACAATATTTTTTACCATTAAAAAGTAATTTTATTTATAAAATATCAAACTGAAAGGAAGACTTAAACAAACATAAATATTTATTGTATTTATTTATTTCTGTATTAACATATGTGCTTACAGGGGAAAATCTCAAAGCAAAAACAAAATATAACATTAAAAACAAATTATACTGCAAAAAATAAATATAAAAGAAGTATAATAAATTAAATAAAATTGATAGATCTACGTTTATTAATAAATGCCTTAAAAGATATGGCACATTAATCTAGAGCAGCGGTTCTGAAATTGGGGTCCGCGAAACAATTTTGACATTAACTTTACATCTCCCAACTTTTTAGATTAGATTAGATTAGATTAGATTAGACTTTATTTAGCATTATTTTGCTACATAAACAAATATTCGCTTTTATTCAAATAACTCATTTAATAAAAATCCTACATGGTCAAGACTTTTTGTATTTGTTGTTACCTAACTAGTTACTGACATTAAACAATAATTAGTCCAAATTTAATTATTTTTATTGCAAATTATTTACAGAAAACATTATAATAAGATCTATTTTGACCAAGAAAAGTTTGTATGTGTTAAACGTATTATAATTTGTAACATTTTTAATTCTTTTTCCTACTATTTTTACTAATTTCATGTTTTTTATTCAAAATGTTCATCTCTATAAACGCGTAAGACCATTTATTAAAATAACCAGCGATACATTTTTACCAATATTTATTATAACGTAGTGCCTATTAGATTATTGAGCCAGAAATTAAGTCTCAAGAACGACGTAAGCCGGTCGCTATGGCGTAGTGGTCAGCTCATTTGACTAACTTTTTGCTAACCATGGGGGCTCGGGTTCGAATCCCGGTGATGGCATGGATGTTTGTATTCGTTATAAATTTCTAATGTATCCATTATAAAAATATAGATATCCTGCTTAATGGCAATAGAAGCTAAGACCAAAAAATTTAAAAAAAAACAGAACGACGTAAAATGCCTAGGATTGGGATGGGGTCCGCAAACAAAATGTTGTTCAAGAGAGGGTCCTCGGACTACATAAGTTTAAGAACACCTGATCTAGAGTATTATTATAATTTAATACTCATTTAGTAAAACTGCAATAAAACAACGTCTGGAAACAAATGTCAAAGCGTTGTATAGAAAAACAAAACTTTGTATAGAAAACACATATCGGCGAATGATCACTTACTGACATGAACGATGTAAGTAGGGCCGTGCGACAGGGGGAGCGAATATCGTCACTACGTCGGACGTTTCTAACGTTAAGAGGAAGATTGAGGGTTAAGAGGGGTGCTAAATTCTCGTTTTGCCCTAAGCGCAGATTTTCCTTTGCACGGTCCTGGATGTCAGTGAAATTTTGTTAAGCAAATAGCATTTTCGGCACAATAACACTATGATAAATTATAGTTTTGTACTATAATTATATAATAACTTTATAATTAATATATACTATCAGTAGATGACTTGATATGATGCAGTTGTCATTTGTGAGTTACTTATCATTGAGTTTATTTTGTTCGAATTTTTAGTTCTGAAAAACAGATCACGGGTGTTGGTATCACGACCACCACGCATCAGTTCACACTTCACACCTCAGAAGTTATTTCGTTTGAATTTAGTAGCGCTTTTTGTAATTCGATTTTCTTTACTCCGGTGATTTTTAAAATGGATCTGATTAAAAAGCAGCATATCTGTGTGATATGCATCTATTCATTACGTCATCATCAACTGTTTGCTCAGCGCTCGTTCTACCCTGTACAACTCGAATGTTTCCAGTAAGTCAATCGTGTTTGTAGATTAGAGCAAAAACACCGAGTCATAACAGCCCGTTGTTAGTTTCGTTGAATTTACTTAATAAACTTAGTTCTTCCACTTAAATTTATCACATCGTGACAGACATTAGCATTCGTGATAACAAGAATAATATGTCTCAATTCGGACAAGCGCAATAAATATGTTCCTGAACTTATTCCTTAAATGTTGGTACCTTATTAGAAACTTCATCAGCGAACAAAGCTACTGATAGTGGCAACAATGCTTTATATTTTCCTTTAAAGTATTTTTTTTTATCGTTTTCTTTCCCTTTTTATTTGGCAAGTCCAAATTCGACATTTCTTTATAATAGTACCAGAGTACAAGAAATCAGATGATCCAAAGTACTAACTAAAGTGTTAATTCATTTACAAGTGTTAATAGGTTATGAGATTAAATTATTAAATAAAAATAAAATAAAAATAACATTAAAAATTCTATGTCATTTCATATAAATCATTCAACATATTTTTTGCATTTTAATTTTAATTTTAATTTAACCTTACTTCAAACATAATGAAACGACACAAGAGTAGGGTGACCATTTTCTTAAGAAGGCAATGCGGGACGGAGCAAAAAAAGGTTCTCATCTCCCAAATCCAAGTGAAGAACAAAAAAAAAAAGGTCCTCACATCCCAAATCCAAGTGAAGAGCAAAAAAAAAAGAAAAAACGTCCTCATCTCCCAAATCCAAGTGAAGAGAAAAAAAAAGTCCTCGTCTCCCAAATCCAAGTGAAGAGCAAAAAAAAGGTCCTCATTTCCTCAAATACAAGTTACAATGCGGGACAAAATGTTAAAATGCGGGACTTTTGCAAGACGCATCTTAATGCGGGACAAAATGTTAGAATGCGGGAGAGTCCCGCAAAAAGCGGGACGAATGGTCACCCTACACACGAGGAGAAAGTCCTAATATGGGCCCTGCATTTAATATGAGCTCTCAAAGAAAAACTACTAATATAGCTAACATCATCTTTCAGCAATAGCTTAAAACACACCTATCTCTCGTTCAACAATTTTACAAATTTAGTGCAGTTGTGTTCTTGTTCGGTTAGAAACGAATTACAGTAAATGTGTTTACTTAATTTTGATTCTTTTATTAAGGTAAGTTGTTGTTACGAATGACAATAAGAATGGGCAAGATTATGTCTGTGATTTATACTTGAAGCTGTTGTATCGTGATCGATTTAGTATATTATGTTACTAGGAGCTACTGCCTCACTTAATCTCAAAAAAGTCAAAGATTAATTTAGATTGCCATATGCAATGCTGGAAATATGGGCTCCCTGCGAGGTCTTAATATGGGCCAGGGCATATTCAACAATTTTGTCCAGCTGACGACGACATGGACGTTGATGAAGTAAGGCAACTAAGTCCGATTGATGAAGATGCTGCTTGTATGTTTTGTAACGGTTGTTTTTTACAGGATCAAAGGGGTGAGCTTAGGGTTCGGTGTCTAATATGCAATATGTGGGCACATGAGCAATGAATGTTCCGGGACAGAAAAAGATTTATATGAATGTAATTTTTGTCAGTAATCAATTGTTAAACTGTTACTTTGAGTTTGTATCTTAAACAAAAATAAAATTTATTTTGAACTACAAAATTTAGAGGGCCCATATTTCATACAAACAATCCTGATTCGAACATTTTACAAATTTTCACAGTTGGCTTTGAACCACATTATTTTTCCAAACAAAGCAATTTTGAATATTGTACCATTCAAAAAGTATTTACATAAGGGTTGGCTATGGAAAAATAAAATAATGTCTACTACAATCTTTTTATAACAATATAAACTTATGACATAAAACAACAGTGATGACAGTTAATTAATTCTAAAGCTTGCAGTAGACATAATTTCATTTTTCCATAGCCAACCAAATTTTATGTAATTACTTTTTGAATTCATGGTATATAAGTCTTTGGTCTAGATCAGGGGTCGGCAACCTTTTTGTCAATAAGGGTGCAATCAGTAATGGGCGTTTACACGTAAACTTTAATTGTTTACGTTTATGTGTAAACTTATGTAAACAATTGGTAAACTAGTTAACAATGTAAACAATGTAAACTTTTTAAACTGTCAAATAATGAGGTTAGTTTTAGTTATTTAATACGAATAATATAGGGTTAATGAACAAGTATATTCAGTTCAAAACAATAAATTTATTTAAAAAATGGTGGGAAGAAACCGAAGGAATAGTTCTGAAGAACTAGGTTTTGTTTTAATTAAAGAAAATGAAAGAAAATATAGGGCGTTATGCACAATTTGCAATGAATCTTTTCGTTATTAAAAAATATAGGCTGATTTTCTTAAAGGGGAAATTTAATGTATTTTGTTATTAAAAAAAAATAGATTGAATTTGTTAAAGAAACAAGTTTTTTATTTTTCATATTCATATTTACTAATTTGTATGTAACACCTGTATAATGATACTTTTTCATTTAAAATCGTTTCATTAAAATTTTATTATTTATAAAAATGTATTGAAAATGAGGTTCTGTAATTCAAAACAAGTGCGCATGTCTAAATCATTGTTTACAATGTTTACATTGTTTACAAGAGTTTTTGTGTTTACTTTACATCATTGTTTACGCGTCAACAAAAAGGTAACTTACATCATGTAACTTACGCGCCCATCACTGGGTGCAATATATTTTAATACAATTCAAATATTATTGAGGGCGCATAAAAACGTAAAATATATAAACACTCGTGGTTCGCAAGGTCGTCTAATCTAGCGCTGATCGCTCAAGTCGAATCACCAATAGATGCGATGTGGATATTGGGCTCAGTATGTGTGTGTCTCGATAGCGAGGGCGCATAAAAATCTCAAGAGGGCGCCAAGGCGCCCGCGCGTGCCGTGTTGTCGACCCCTGGTCTAGATGTATGCCAATTATAAGATCATTTCTTCAAAAACTTATTATATTTCTTAAAATTAACGAGAAAAAAACAAAAGAGGGCACATATTACAATCTTTTCGTCTACTAATAATTCAATCAAAGACATTCCTAGGACAAATCACAGCCTACTCTAATTATAAATTCATTTGATCACACGGTAAGATACTTCTATTTTATTCGATTTTATTTTATTATGGCCTAGGCACACAGCCTTTCCGCCAGATTTAACATATACATTTAATTACAATATAATTTTACATACAACAAATAATTTCATATAAACAATTATATAAAACATAACAATTTGATTAAAAATAAATTGGTTTATCTAAAGTTGAATATTGGAAGAAGTTAAAAATTCGTTTACAAGCGTAGAAGTTAGAGAGGAAGGGTTATGTAGGATATTAGAAAGAGATGTGGGACCATTTAAAGACTTAGAGAGGTTGGAGTAGAGAAGATTGCAGTTGTGGATGTTGTTGGGACAGCTAAATAATAGGTGAGTGGGATTTCCAGGTTGCCCGAATACACAAAGATCCGAGTCGATGACATTAATCTTGTAGGTAAGATACTTAACTATGCATAAAACACAAAGCTGCAAACAGTTGACAGTGTATTGAAATTTTGGCGTCCAGTCAGACATGTAGAGTACGTTCAGGATAACTTCATGCCAGGGCATCATAAAATACGTCATCAACCCTGCGCAAGAAAAAAGCTGATTACATAGACGTACATAAGGGTTAAGCCTTATCAATTGTTGTGGATACCAATCATGTATTTCAAATTAATTTTTGTTCTCGTTTTAGTACACGGCATACCTGAAAACGTACGAGAAATAAATAATAATATATTTTTGTGTATAAATGTATCAATTTCACCCTGTAAATGCAAATTATATATAAAGCCCGTATGTAACAGTTTTTAATTTTAACCTATAACTCTCCAACGGTATACAGACTCCATTTTCTGCCTCATTTTTCATAAATTTAGCGACATTGTTTATGATTTCTCTCGCTTGGCTCCGAATTGACATAACTTGGAAGCCCAATCTTTTTTTTTGGCGTCATTTTCACAAATAACAATAATAATAACACACAAATATATATATAAAAAAAAAACAAACAACAAAATTTAACAAAGAAAATAAAGAACAAAATTTAACAAAGAAAACAAACAACAAAATTTAACAAAGAAAATAAACAACAAAATTTAAAAAAGAAAACAAAAATGGACTTAAAACAAAACGGAATTAAACAATCAAAATCGAAATATAAGCGTAGTCAAGAACAGATCAAAGTAAGTGACGCCACTGAAATGTATCAAACCAACTGTTGGTAATGTCATCGACGAAATTTGGTTTCTGCGCAACCCAGTCAGTAATATAGACCTGGCATGAAGTTATCCTGAACGTACTCTAATGCTACTTCTTGTTAAATTCTTGAAAATTTTAGCGCGTTATTTGAATTGCATAAATATGTAATTGTGATGTACTGAAAAACACACTGTCACGAAGTATATCCCCTTCCTCCCACCTCCAAAGCATTTCCTCTGCACTAGTCCACAATTTTCTGTTGACTCTCCACATTTTTCGAGGTCTTCTTACTAGTTAACAAATTTTCAATCAGCCTCCTCAAATTCTTTTTACCATTTTATCCTATATCATATTCCTTGTGCGCTTTAATCGTCTACCTTTAATTTTCAGTGCGTATTCAATTTATATTGCGTTGGTATCCGTGTTTGTAGTTCGTGTGTCTGTTATGTTTACAATTAGATGTTCGAGCCGTCGGTGACGGGCGTCCCAAGCGTCTGGGTGCGTCGGTGACGTCACTTTACAACTCTTACACTTTGTTACATTAAAAGCTGTAATTTTCTTGTAATAACCATCTTGCTTATATTGGTCTCATGTTGATAATCTATATGTTAATACTTAGGCGGAAAACTCAACTCGACTTCACTCCCAGGCATGCGATCTGAATTAACTACTTTATTTTGTGGCGAAACTCTTTATCACGCCCACAATTGTCAGTCTGACACACGAAATAATTTATCTTTTCTATAAAGTAACAATAATTCAGTCAACTAAGCAACACTGACCATGTAGTTTAGTATTTACATCACTAGTAACATTGTGACACTTCAATTATGTTTTAAATTGATGTCGCGATAATAATAATGTGACAAAGCGGATTTTGTAGATATTTTCTTGTCAAGTACACTTTCTTAGTAACTTTTGGTCCGATAAAAAAAGGTTATTGTTCCGTATAATCCCACCAGCACTAACTGGTTAGAGATCAAGCGCAAACTAGTTAGTATGAGATTTGGCCTTGGCGAAGTGCCACCCGTTTCTGTTAAAACATAACATTTCCGATTCAGTCTTATATGTTTCAAAATTTGTATTCAAAATTGAAATAAACATTTATTTGATGTGTTTTTAACATTTAGTTCGTATTAACGTATTTAAAAAAACAAACTTTAATAATGAAATTTCAGTATTTATACGGTTAAATTCACTTTTAGATGATTGCAATGCTCAAATTCCATACAAATACCCACTAGAGCTCATAGTGAATGTACGATATAAACGCATGCACAATGATACACAATTTTAATTGAGCAAATATGGGGGGGGGAATAAAGTAATGTGCACCAACATATAAACTAGATCAGTGTTTCTCAACAGGTGGTCCCCAGAAAAATTTTAGTGGTCCGCGAAAGTATTTATATGTGGTTTTTGCAGTTTTTTTGTTATTTTTTATGCACATTTTTTATGTAAATAATTTATATTTTGTTTATTTTCTGGTAACTTTCTGTGCTTTCCGACAAATAAAATAAATGTATTTAGTAGCACATTAAACATATTTGTTTTCTTGCAAATATGAACCAACAATTATATTATTAATGGTTCGCGTTAGAAAATTATATATTATAATATTTAGTTAGCAAACATTTAGGACAGAAAAAGCAGAAACTTGGAAGACGTATATAAACGGGTACCCATAAGGAATGTTTTCAATGAGATTTATAGTACCTATACATATTTTGAAAAACATTCACTTCATAAAAAGTCCCAGAACTAACAGTTACTAGTGGGAGTACCCGTGTTTCGCTACGGCATTTCACTACTTCTATAATTCCGATAATAATTAAGAAAGTAGAACATAACGCTCACAAAGTTAAAGTTAAAATATAAAACGGTAGATATAGTAAATTTAACTACCGTTAGGCAGTGAATAATAAACAACTAACCAGCAGTGCCATTTCTTGACAAATTCCACAACTCTCAACATATCTGCATTTCGGATTTCTGTTTACCCTGGGATAACTCTGTTATTATTAATATTTGATGCATAGTTTTAAATACATTATGGTTCTATATGAAATGATCTAATTTATTATTCTAAAATAATTTATATATTATTATAAAACTCCGATGTTATACACCCGCTAACTTTATAATACAAAAACTATTACCTTCAAGAACAGGAAATTTCACAATACACGATATCGATGCATGATAGGTTCTCCCCGACTTTTTTTTTTTTAGATCTGGTTAAGATCTTCATTTTTTGTCGAAATTATGTTAATATATTTGTGAAGGTTTACCCTACGTAATCAATTCAAACTGAATGGGCATTCGTCTATAGAATTACGAAGAATTTCTACAAGAAAACACTCCGCTGTATTCATCGGGCCATGTCCTAAAGCACGGATCACAATTTTTAGTCCAAAGGGCTAAGATAATAGCTGCTAGACAATCAGCAGGAGAAATGAACTCCGATACATTGCTTTCAAGCCTCACATGTCAAAATGCAGTTTATAAATACGCCTCCTTCTGATTTGTATAGACTCAAAAGTGTCTGTGCAAGTGGCCTAGCACATGTTCCACTTTTTATGAGACGGGAATGAAAAAGCTGTCCATCCGGTGGCGCTTTTACCTAGATGTTCAGAGAAACTACATAGAAAAATAAATTGTATGTATATTAGAAATATTTTCACTGAATAAAGAGTTTTTGGAAAAATTCGGTTTATATTTGACTGACCGTCGTAATTCGCGATCCTGGTTTTCATTTTTGTCTTTTTTTATAAATTGCTGGCCTATCTTTCATCATCTTTGATTGAATTTGTATTGTCTTTAAAACATCCAAAATACTTAGAACAAACATTTAGACTCGGAGCGTCTTCTTCAAAAGATGTTTTCAAAAGTTCAAGTGTTTTTGTGGCCATATTTATAAATTATAAACAAAATTTCACTCAAGATCGAACCTCGAGAAGAGAACAAGCATTTGAATATGAAGTAACTTTTGTTTACTTGATAAGACTCTCTTGTTTCATTAACAATATCCTTATCCCATAATGTCTCCGATGTTTTGAGCATATTAAAAGAATGGATAGCGTAAAGTAGGAAGATCTAAGCTTTGACAAGTTTAGATTAATTGATAATTATTGTAATTATTTTTATTGGTCTTTAAAAGAGTATATTTTTTGGATATACGGTTTAGTTGAATACATCAAAGGCTTTGTACGAACACGTGTGTAAATAATACATAATTCCACATTAAAGGACAAAAATCAGTCGGCCACCCGTAAATTTGTTAATGTGCCTGATTTTAATTAATGTGACATTTTTAACTCAAATACAGCGTTTTATTATTTTCATCTTGTCAAAATTGAGACAGTATGTATCAGTTCATTAGATATCGATAGTTGACATTAGAGGTGGGAAATGCGAATCTTTTTAAAGATTCGTTCAGTATAGAATGGTTCTCTTAAAAGATTAATTCTTTTGGAACGAATCGTTCGCGTACAAAAATCTAGTGTTTACTGTCTACGTCACGCTGTACTTGGCTTTGTTTTTGCATAGTTGTGTACTGGGAGCTGAGAACAGTACCTATACATACTTCTGTAGTCGCTAGTAGTTCGCGAACGGCGAACGTGTCAGTATACGTAGTACGTGAACGTGTCACGTAGTTCGTTAAGAAATATCAATGTCGAAGAAATATCGAACTTCGATAATCATCCCTAGTTTCAACTGTAATCATCGTCACCAATAATTGCTATCAATTCATGATGCCCATTACTTGCCCAAGACATTTATTGAATTTATCTGAATTTATTTATGGTTTGAAATTTGTCTGAAATTTTTAATTCTAATTTTGGTTTTGTTTTGCTTATCTTGACAACTTACTTTATGTATTGTGATGGAAGTCATACAAGGGTTGTCATTAGATATTATCTTTGTTGTGGAGGGCCTAGCTAATAGACTCCCCATGCTTAGATAACGCACAGGAAACTTTTATATCAGATTCGCATAAACTACCCTCTAACATAACTCATACGCGCAGGATAATGTTTAACGTGAATGGGTTTAATTACAGTGAACACGAAATCAGTAAAAAAAGGCCTGCAAAAATCAAAAATAAGATACGGAGTCCAGTAAGGTTACTATAGTGCTATTCCATTTATAAAAAAAAAAAATGATGTGGTTTGAATTTTCACACATTTCAAGATTTTGTAGGAACCTAGGATCAATAAATTGTGGTTACATATAAAAAAAATAACATTCGATAATGCTTCTATCTTTTAATAGGGGGTAGGCATGATTTTTTAATTTTTTTTATTATATTCCTCAGGTTGCATATAAACATAAAAAACAGTTTTTAATTTTTTTTTTTGTAATTTGAAGGCTTAAAAAAATCATAAATGTATGTAGCGCGCGAAAACGACGTGTGACGTCATACCCCTTCTAACTGACGCATGACACTACTAGCTTACCGGCGTACATAGTCTGTTGTGAACTTATTTGTTTGTATAACTTTTATAGGTTATGTAAAGTTGTGAGTGATTTTAATTAAAATAAAGTTTAATTCTATAAAAACAATTTATACATGTTTACCGAATTAAATTTTATATTAAAATAGATAACTTATATTGCAGTATTTCAATTATGCCTCTAACGTTTTGTAACTTCATGTAAACAATGTAGTAAAATTCTGACATCTAAATTACATAAATATTTACATTTTACAGAGTTGCAGCGTTTGTTTACATCAAGTTATAGAATATAAAATAAAAATTACTTACAGGTCTGCTTTGACACCACGTATTTCTTCAGCACTGTAGCATTCATTATTTTTCATATATTCCATGAGCATAAATGCATCAATGTTGGGTAAATTATCACTCTGAGCCCTAACAAAATCTTTATCTGCCATTTTAATAATAAATGCGTGAAAAATTGTTTAAAAACAAATACAAAACTCTCGAACAATACAATATACACACGTGTAAAGATTATGTTGTAGCTGTATCTGTGACGTGAAACCCCTATCGTTTGACGTCATACTCAGTCGTTTTTACTCGGCAAGCTTCGCTCCGTGGTCTGCTTATTTCAAATTTACAATATTTTAATTCAAAAATTTGGCTATAATATTAATTAAAATGTAATTTTTGTTTTGTTAGGTGACATAACTAACATTAACATATCAAAATAATGTAGTTTTAAGGAAATACAAATTTTATGCGTATTCCCTATTTACAAGTGCACTTAATTACGAAATGAGCCGACCGGCATAGCGTAGTGGTAACACATGTGCTATGCGTTGCGAAGGTCTCGGGTTTGAATCCCGTTCAGGCATGGAAATTTTCTCAAATAAAAATTGTCCTGGCTAATTGCCAGGAAAGCCATTAAAAAAAATAAAAAATTACGAAGTGTGCTCGCATCAAGCTAGTTGTCCAGTTAGTAAGATTTTTTCATAATTCTAGACAAAACCCCTTATGTTACAGTGTGTGGGACAAAAATTTATTAGAATGTTTTTGGCAAAAATCCTGTTAAAATAAATAAATTTAGAAAATATACGTTTCGTTCCTGTAAGTTCGTATCAGAAGATTTTATTCGATAACCTACTCAAATTTCTTAAAAACTATTTATTTCTTCGTTAAATACATTTTTTTTACATTTTTTTGGGCGATGTATTTATTTATGTTTTAGTATTTTTCCTATATGTGGGTCGACGAACTATATATTATTGTCAAATTTCAACTATGCAGGTCTAGCTGTTTCGCACAATTTCTACCGTACTGCTAGGGCAATACTAATTTTTCATGACGAAAATTTCATGCTTGAACAGGATTCGATCTTAGCAGCACAGGTCACGTGTGTTTCCGCTACGTTACGCTAGTCTACTTTAATCAGTTGTATACAACAAATCATTTGAAAGAATATTTTGCTATTTTGTAATCGAGCGTTCATGAATGAGTGATAGGCATTTGAATTTCCCGCTCATCAGCACAGATGGCACATATGAGAACCTTACAAAAACTTTCTTTTTCCTTTTATTTGTTGGCTTTAGCTGCTTTGGCTATTAGCCATGTATAAATGAAGAGATTAAAATGTTTAAAAATTACATTTATAATTTGATATTTTCTGCTTTAATATACTTAGTTGTAAATAATCTCATAAATATCTATAAGTTACTAGCAGGAAGCGTCTGAATATTGGTAGGCAAGGATATTTTTTGGACTACTAAATTTTGTATGAATAAATTACGATTGCGAAAATGAATTGGGCATTCAAACAATAAATGGTTCGAATCGCTGACAGACAAATTATCACATGGACAGAAAGGAGACGAAACCATATTAATTCTATGCAGATGATATGGAGAGAAGGTGTGATTAAATCTAAGCCGGATAAAAGTGCATATAAAATATCTGCTTTGGTGAGAAGAAAACCAAAGCTTTCTAGGAAGAAGAGGTTGAATTTGACCATAGTATGATCCTTTGAACTGTAGAGAATCTATGTATTCTTTATGTGTTCTTTAATAATTTTACCGCTGATCGTTTACAAAAGCAAATTAATAAGTCATTGACAAAGCAATTTATTATTAACATACATTTGCTATTGTTTATGTTGCTATTTGCTTATCAATGAAATAATGTACAAATATGGCAATAAAAAGGGCCTTTAATGATAATTTAAAAAAATATACTCTGTCTCAAATAAGAAATGAGTAAACAGCTCTGCGAACCGAGTACAATTTACACAAGACAAATACACTGTAGTGCGAAATTTTTAAATAATTACAACTTGGGCACGAGCGTAGTAACTGGGTTGACCAGTGATTTTTTTTTTAATATAAAAAAGAAATTGGTTGTGAATATATAGAAATAAATAAGATAAATAATACATTTACGTTAAAAAAATATTGATTTTTAAACATTATGTGTTAAAGGTACATAAAAAGAGAGATTTGGTTAAAAGAGCTTGAATAAAACAATAACACAAACAACGTATCTTCAGAGTGACAGTTTCTTATATAAATATTTATTACAGTATTTTTTTTTTGCATAGACCATTTTTATGCTGTTCCTCCACTATGTAAAATGTAACTTTACATGCTCGTTTCTCGGGTGGCGAAGAGACGAAGGGATCCGTCTCTTCGCTTCTTTAACTATTTGCCATAACAACTCCTCCGATAGACCAACCTCATTTAATGTTGATTTAATAGATTGAGTTTTCATTATATCTTCTTGAGTTCGTCGTAAAAATACATTGTGCCATACGTTACTGCCCAATTTTAACATACTTCCCTTTAGTATTCTTTATAATACCAGCAGGGCCAGCTTCAAGTTCTTTTTCTGCCAAATTATATTAATTTACTCACAAAAAAGTACTTATATATCAAAACATTTATATGTCAGATAATATGTCAAATAAAAATCTGAAATTAAACCCTTGCTCTCTCAGTAATTGTCACCTGTATTTCATTTACTATTGATTTTTGTGAATATGTATGTGTTTCTTATGTATTACTTTTGTATCTTAAACTTTGTAGGTATTTTATATTTTGTACAATTTTGTATTGTGTGGGAATTTATAGGAGATTTGTCTCTGTTTTATTCGCCGAATAGAATAAAATAAAAATAAAATAAAATAAAAATAACCTAGAACATATATACCTGCATAAAAACAAATTACTTAAATTCTTCATAATATTTATGTAAATATTAACAAAATATATTCTATAATATACAGTGAATTTATTCTTTTACGCAACATGTACTATGTCATTACCATGGATATAGTTTTTGAGAGCAATATAAATCGTGTTCATTTTCATTTGCAACATAGAAAAAACCATATTTACTAGCAAAATCAAAATATTTTATTGAAAATTTATAATTAAAAAAAAAAAAAAAAAAATAATAATAATAAATAAATAACTAATAAAAACTTATAATAAATGTTCAAAAGTTTCTCCGTTTACTTTCATACAAAATGTTAAGCGATCATAAAAATGATTCAAAACATTCAGCAATTGCTCTTGCATATATTGTTGGATGCTTAAACAATTATGTCTTGCAGTACAGCAACATCCGTAAGTTCTCCATTATATACTTTGGCCTTTAAATATCCCCAATAAAAAAAATCATTGGGTGCCAAATCCGGAGATCTCGCTGGCCAATTCATCGACCTTCCTCTTCCAATCCAGCTTTTTGGGAAAGTTCTATGTAAATATTCCTTAACTATTCTAGAATAATGGACTTGTGCGCCATCATGTTGAAACCATACTTGTCCATTAATATTCAGGTTTCGCAACGCAGGTAATATTTGATTTTGCAAAAGGGCTAGATATTTTGCGGCATTAAGGTTACCGTCAATAAAAAAAGGCCCTATAATATTGGTTCCTATTATCCCTGCCCAAACAATTAATTTTTGCGGATTTTGAGTTCGAGAGGAATGAAACAAATGTAAATTTTCTCGACTTCAGTACCTAAAATTTTGTTTGTGCACTTCACCATTTAGAGTAAACGTTGCTTCATCTGTAAATAAAATTCTTTGAAGCATTGTTGGGTCGGAATTAATTTTTTCAAACAATTCAAAACAAAAATCCATACGTACTGCTGCGTCCCTTTCTAACAATTCTTGATGATTTTGAAATTTGTATGATCGAAACTTTTCTTGTTTATAAAGTTAAAAACAGATCCAGTACTGACACCAACGGTTTGTGCAATTGATCTTAAAGTATTTTGATTGTTTTCTTCCACTTGTAATAATATTTCCAACTGCTTCTCTTCTGTAAGCACGTGGGATGTTGTTCTTTTTTTTATTATGTTTTGACTTAAGACATCCTTCGCGATGAAATTTATTAACTAGTCTTGAAATTGTAGAGGGATTAGGTATTGGCCGATCTGGATAAGTTGCACTAAATACAGCAAAAACTTCTCTTAAACTCATTTGGGAATTATACCAAGTTACCATCATTATTTTTTCTTCCTCTGTATATACATGTTGATTAATTTTTAAATCAGTAATGAGCGAAAGTATACACACTAATTGTCTATGTTGCAAATGAAAATGAACACGATTTATATTGCTGTCAAAAACTGTATCCATGGTAATGACATAGTACATGTTGCATAAAAGAATAAATTCACTGTATATTTCTATATGCAATATTCGCAATGGCAAGGACAAATTTATTCAAATGCCCGTCACTGAATAACTGTCAACGTGGACTAAAAACATTTTTTTGCATTGTAAAAGTGGCTATGTTCTAAACCAATCAGAAGTAAGGTCAAACAGCTCCTATCTTCTTACACACAGTATTCTTAGCTGAGGCAGCCTATAGAACTTATGTTAGACGCCTGTCAATGTCAAATAATATGCGTGAATACGTTTATGATTATATGCGTCATGTACAGCTAGGGATGAAAAGGCAACGAGGTAGATTCAAACGCCTTTCAATTACAAACATTATGACACATGTTCAACTGAAATACCAAATATTATTACCGCTAACAATGCCATTTGAGTGCAGAGAACTTATTGGGTAGCCTTCACATAAGTTACCCAGGATACATAGTGTTCGAAGTTAATATCCTCGTAAATTGTGACAGTCCGAAAGATATATTTATTATACCAAATATAAATCTAGCAATATTTTTTGTAGAGTAAATAATTTTTATTTTGGTGGTTTAATATTGAAGGTTATAAAAGTTGAGCGTTGACAAGTGTTGAAATTTTAAAAATTCCCCCATCGATTAGTATGCTGGGAGGGGCAATTCGGTACATATGCAGCCGGCACAAATGTGTAGAATGTTTACAGGACCGTGCATTTTCCCAGTGGATATGAGGGACAGAAATAGGGCTTTGTGAACTCACGCTTCAAAATTGGAACATGAAACATATTGGCTAATTTAATTTTACTTAAAACGTAAAAACTGTGGTTTTTTTATTAACACACATTTGGAGAATTAGGAAATTTAAAATATTTTCATATTTCACTTTGGTAACATTTCTGTTATATATGTACCTATATATTAAAAAGAAAAAAACGACAAACTGGAATGTGTACTATATACTTTTAATATCCATTGACTATTTTTAAACATTTTTAGTTGAGGCTCCCGTAGTTCCTACGTTTTCAGGTAAATAAAAGTTCACCCAGCTTTTTGGACAGTTTTTAGGGTTTTGTAGGTATGACCAAAAAACCCTTATACCGTCATTTTGTCGTCTGTCTGTCTGTCTGTCTGTTCGATAAAAATTGTAGCCAAACGGCTAAACCTAGAGAGTTGAAATTTGGCATACTTATACAACTTTTTGACCCGCACATAGGAAAAATACTAAAACATCTAAAAAACATATCCCCCTAAAAATATAAACAAATATATGCTCATCGAAAAAAAAAAATATATTTTTACAATTCTGTGTAGGGTATCAAATGAAAGCCCTTGGTACGTGGATTAACGGTAAAATTTTATTTTTGCAAAATAAATTTTTTTGAATCTATTTTTCCCAAAATTGTTCAAAATAAATTTTGTCCCACACCCTGTAGCCCAGATGGTTTAAACTAAAATTCTGAAAAAATTCTAAGTAATGTACATTGGTGTAAACCGGAATAGTACAACAGGAATTTTTGATCAGATTATGTTTTCGGAAAATAACGCATTTTTTGTTTTTAACTTAAATATGTAAAATATTTAATCCCCTATTTAACATACAAAGAAAGTGAACCTGCGTAGTACAGGGGTAACGTTGTCGCTTTGTGAGTTGAAGCTACTGTAAGAAACTACTGTTCGAATCCCGTCAATTTTTATTTTTTCTGTTTTTTTTGCATTTTTATTTTGTTTAATTTTTTTTGTCAAAATTCTAGTTATATTTTGGCAAATAGTGCATTTAATTTTTAAAAGCGTAAATTTAATAACCAGTGGGAAGTGTTGAAATTATAATTTAATTCTATGTTTGAATGTATACGAAATCAGAGGGGCGGAGTTTATGACTTAAACAACCAATGGAAGCCATAGGCGCAATTTTCCAAATATTAATGAACCTTGCTATATAAAAAAAATACTGTAAATATTTAGAAACCCAAATAATGGTATTAGGCATTCGAATTAAAATTAAAAGAAATATATTTTAACATAAAATTTGTTTTGGCGTTCCAAATAATCATCATTCACTTACTAAATACCTGCGAAACCCTGAAATGTGTAAAAATTCACACTTCATATATTTTTTAATTATTTAGAGATACGTTTCGCCAATGGTTCATCGTTCAAAACAGAACATCATGCAGTGATAAATGTTTCACCTTGCTATCATTTCTTTTCGATCACCTTTTCCTTCAGATACTGCAGTATTTCTGTGGTGCGTATCTGGCTATACTTGTTGTATTTAGATTTTGAGATACTATCACTCATCTCTTGCTTCTGTTTATCTCTCATCAGATCTGTAACTTCTTGCGTCACTTTCTGATCTCTTGCTCTTTTCTAGTTTATCTCCCTTGTCGAATAACTCTTATATTCGAACCTTTCTCGGCTTTTCTCCTTCCATTTTAACTGTACTTTTTCTGCTCTTCTTTGCTTTTTATTTCCTTACAGCACTAAACCAATATTTTCTTCTCTGTGTGTTTTATTCTACTTTCTTCAGATTTTATTGCTCTTTTTGTGGCTTCTATCCTTATTTTATCTATTTTCATTTCCTCTATAAATACGTATGTAATGTGGGGTACATATGTCTAATCTCAGCATCCATTTGATGTACTTATTTTTCCCGATTCTCCTGGTTCTCTCAGTCCATACTAAAGATGGGTCGTTCATGAACGAACCGGCTCGCTGAGCCGGCTCAGTACACTGACCGAAGTGACACGGTTCACCAAATTGAAATGAGCCGGCTCACGGCTAACTGTATAGTTTCAAGGATACGATTGGTCGGGCGATTGTGAGCAGTGACCGGAGTGATTCGGATCTGGATCGATGTCATGTTGAACTTAGCGAGAACTCAGCTTGTAATGTATTATCATAAAGTGTATTTTGTCATCAATTTGTAGGGCAGTTTATTTGAAACTAATAGGCTTAGTCTGTATTTTCTTACAACCATACTATATAAAAATATTAAAAATGTTGCCCAAATCCCAGATGTCCGATTTATAAGGGCAATAAACATCGCCATAAACTTAACGCATCTGTTTTAAATTACAGTAGCTACATAAAGTGAATTGTTTGTTTCAAAAATGTTAGATAAGAGTCGGGGCTAAGCGCCGTTCTACCTACGAGCGAACGACTGACAACTGACCGGGTCTAAGCAAGAGCCGGCTCTAAGCGACGTTCTACCTACGACCGAACGACCGACAACTGACCGGGCCTAAGCAAGAGCCGGCTCTAAGCGACGTTCTACCTACGACCGAATGACCGACCGACCTGTGTCTCGGGATAATGTTTACAGTTCATATATTGCAAGAACCGGCTCAAAGCGACGTTCTACCTACGACCGAACGACTGACCGACCTGTGTCTCGGGATCATGTTTACAGTTCATATATTGCAAGAACCGGCTCTAAGCGACGTTCTACCTACGAACTAACGACCGACCTGTCTCTCGGAAACATGTTTACTTAACCGGATCACTGAGCCGGATCAATGAACCGGCTCAACAAACTGAACGACCTCCACTGATCCGGTTCCGCAAACTGAACCGAAATTCCCATCTTTAGTCCATACCTCTCCACCGTACATCATAATGCTCTTGACTATTGTGTTAACCATAACATTCTCACAATGTTTCCACTAAATTTCCTTTCTTCTATACCCCATATCTATGGTATAGATCAGTGTTTCTCAACCAAAAACGCACCGCGGACTGGTTTAATATATAATTTTTGAACGCGGACCACTAATAATAATTGTTGGTTCACTTGTTGTTTCACAAGAAAACAAATATATTTGATGTGCTACTAAATACATTTATTTTATTTGTAGAAAATCACAGAAAGTTTACAGAAAATAAACAAAATATAAATTATTTACATAAAAAATGTACATAAAAAATAAAAGAAAACTGCAAAAAACACATATAAAAACGTGCGCGAACCACTAAAAATTTTCTAGGGACCACTGGTGGTCCGCGGACCACCTGTTGAGAAACACTGGTATAGATAACATAGCAGAATTTTAGATTAGTCCCTCTGGCTTATGAAGTCTTTCTGCCGTATAGACAGACATAGACAGACACAGAAGTAACGGTATAAAGCAGTAGTTGACAACCTTTTGTAGGTAACGGCACTCTTACGAGGGTTACCTTTTATGTTTTTACAAATGTCATTACTATATTTATAAAATTTGACATTTGTTATTGTGAAATCAGTGGCAGCTTATAAATTGACCGAGTAGTTTGTTGACAGTAAGGTTTTAGTTGGATGATTTTTTACGATTTTAGTAAAAGCCTAACTCAACAACAATGCATAGATTCGGTTCGTTCAACTTTTGGTAATGAAGCACCATCAGAAAAGACTGTTTACAATTGGTTTGCAGAATTTCGTCGTGCTCGTGCGTCCGTCAGCGATGAATCTCATGAAGGTCGACCAAAACCGGTTGTGATTCAAAAAACCATCGATGCTGTGCTCAAAATGATTTAAGAAGGTCGGCATGTGACTTACCGTGAGATAAAGGCATCCTTTGGCATATCGTAAACTGCAATAAATTTGATTTTGCATGAACATTAAGCTGTGAAAAAGATCTGTTTTCGATGGATTCTGTATAATTTGACCGAAGCTCAAAAAAAGCTCGTGTTGATTGGTGTAAGGGAATGCTAAAAAAATGCAACCTAGACACTGCAAAATCCGTGTACAAAATTGTTACAGGTGACGAAACTTGGATATATTCATATGAACCGGAAACTAAGCAACAATCCACTGTTTCGGTCTTCCAAGATGAACAGTAAACTACAAAAGTTGTTCGTTCACGAAGCTCTTCCAAGAAAATGATCGCTTGTTTCTGCGGTTGTTCTGGACATGTCACAACCATTCCTTTAGGGGATCAAAGAACAGTTAATGCTGAATGGTATACAACAATTTGATTGCCAGAAGTCATCGACAAAATCAGGAAAAACAACCAAAAACGTCGCATCATTCTTCATCATGAACTCCCACATAGCAGGTCTAACAATTGATTATTTGAAGGAGAAAAACATCGACTTAATGTCCATTGATGACTTTTTTTTTTGTTCCCCAATGTCGAATAAAAAATGCGTGGGCAACGATTTTCATCACCTCAAGAAGTTTTCGAAAACCATGTTTTTGAGATACCAACATTTTCAGAGTGGAAAAAATGTTTCGAGAATTGGTTTGAACGCATGCAGAAGTATATAAATCTTAAAGGCGAATATTATGAAAAGCAATAAAACAGTTTGTTCCAAAAAATTTTTTTTCTTTCTTAGTTTTTGTAAAAACTACATTACCCTCATTTCTCCGTAATATACTTATTTATATTAATTCTATTCTATCCTTTTTCATGTACCTACTGGTTGAAAATCTGGTTGAGAACCACGGGTATAAGGGGTTCTTGGTTATACTAACGAAACGCTAAAAACGCGTACTTCAAATTTATTCCTAACTGTTTGACAACGTTAAAGTGTTAACATATATTTCTTTTTATATGTTTTTCAAATATCCTTCAGTCAATGTTATTTCCGTGAGAAGAGCAAATATGTTCGCAAACTCTATTAATGAAGAAAAAAATAGAAAAATCAAATTTTCAATCCCCGAGGTGGCCACAATCCAATACTGTTCATTTACAATCTAATAACTTTTGTTCCCACTGCACATATATTTATTAAGCCTCTGGCAATTTACACTCTTTCATCCTTTTATCTTTCATCTTTTCCTTTATCTCAATTACCACCATGTTTTCATTTCAAATTCTTTTATTGACAAAAAATATTCGCAAGTAGCGGAACTAAAAGTGATATTTTTAGAAGAGTTCAGAAATAATATACAACGTGTTAAAAAAGAGTGGTTGAAAAGTTGGAGTATAGAGGATTTTCATTTCAATTTGTCCATTGTTGCTATCTCGATAACTATAAGAGCTACAAAGATACTTAAATTAGGCAACAATTATTATTTTATAAGAGAATATCGGTGAGTGAAGCATTATAATACTAAAAAATATTATACAAAAACCAATTATTTATGAAGAGTTAAAGTTCATAAAGATTAATTTTGAATTTCTTCTTTCAACCATAGTAAATTTAGAAAAAACAACACCGGCTGTTGTCAGAATCTTTAAATATTATTTATTGGACAGTAAAAAAACTGAAATCTGTTCCCGGCGAGTTTGGTTTGCACTTGTTTGCAAAAATTGATAGTATATTTAATAGAAATCCTGACCTACAAGTATTACTACAATTTTCTATCAATTTATTATCAAATCAGGATATATTTAATAAATATAAAGAAATATATACTTTTTATAATTATGCACCAATAACAAGTTTTGATGTAGAGAGGTCTTTTTCTTTTTTCAATCGAAAAGAACTAATTTTTCTGATGAAAATTTAGAAAAATACTTAATGATTTCTTTAAATAATTAAAAACTTATTACTTTCATAAATATTATTATTAATTATTATTTTTATTATTGAGAAAAGAAAAAAAAAAAAAAATCATTACAACACACACCAAGTCGAAAAATTTCTTACTATTATTATTATTGATATTAAAATTGCATTTATTTTGCTTGTGTATACTATTTATTAATAATAAATAATATCGTTTATAAACTTTTTCATTTTTCAATTTTTTACTATTTGGAATTAAAGACCAACAAAAAACAAAAGAATAAAACACTTGTACCGCAATGAATTCTTATCTTAATAACGACACCTCATTATTTTGGGATTATATCCGAGATTATTCTAGCCACTCCTTTGCCATTGGTCAGTTTTTGATAAGATATTCAATTTTTATACGCTACACTATTTGTCAGCAGGGCACTTTACAAATATATATATATATATATATAATTATATTTTATTTCTACAGATAACACATGTGCCGCTTTTTATCGAAAAACACCTAACAAAAGTACCGTTGCATATATTTGCCGGACTTTAATGATAACATGCTTATTTCGTTTCAATACTTTTTGCTAATTGCCATTTATAATTTGTCAATACTTTTTATTGGGTTAGTATTTCGGCAGGAAAATGAATATATAAATTTAATCCATGACGAAAAATCATAACTAGCTGGAGTACCCGTACTTCATACGGTTTTAGTAATGTCTGTTTTTGCTGTAACGTAGATGATAAGTGAGATATTTCAGTGTCAAATAGAACACAAAATAAATGTTTCTTTATTCTAAACCACTCTTTTGTATATATTTTTAATGTTAACTAAATAATAAGTGAGATATTTCGTTTATAGGTAACTCTCTCCATAGCTCCCCAAATATATATCTTATTAAACACTACGTTAAATAGAGAGGAATAGTGTTTTCTCATATTAATTTTTGCTGTTAAGTAAATGATAAATGAGATATTTTAACCTTATAAGTAACACTCCCCTTGCCCTCTAAATAATCTTATTAATCACTAAACAATCTTATTAAAAACTGTTATAAAGGGGAAGAAAATCCTCACATTCATTTTTGATGTAAAGTAAATAATAAGTGAGATATTTCAAGATATTAGTTTAAGGATGAACCCCGTAACTATCCAAATATGCATTCAGTCGAAAAATATATAGAACAAAAGAAAGTTTTCCTATTATAAACAATTTTCGTTTCATAAATTTTTGCTGTTAAGTAAATAATATGGGAGATTTCCAAAAGTTTAGCTATAGGGTATCCGTCGTAACCCAAATATTTATCTAAATGAAAAAATGCATAGATATAAAAGATATGTTCTTATTGTAAACTATTTTTGTTATATATGATTTTGCTGTTAACTCAATAATAAGGGAGATATATATAGATTTTAGTTTTAGGGTGTTCCCCCGTATATTCAGTTATATTATAATCAAGATCTTGCTGCCACCTCTTTGATCTAGCGGATGCAGAGAGTAGTGTTACTTGGGTAAAGTGGGGAACAGAATGCAACGAGTTCTACGGCGCGTTGACGGCGTTTGGACGGCGCTATCTGTCAGAGGAAAGTTAAAATCAGGCTGTCGTATCCAAGTGCACAGAATGGTGAACTTCCAACTTTTGACGCCGTTAACGTTGACGTAGAACACCTAACCTCAGTTTTTACTGAATGGTAAAGTGTTTGTATGTATAAATAACTTGCATACAACATAAATAACATCACACAAAAGTCTTCATCATCCATTATAATTTTAATAAAAGAAAGCGCACCTATAATCACAGATATAGGTTGTCACGTGACACTTTGACGGCGTTAAAAATTATTGCATTGTGTGCAGGCGAAAATCTCAACGGCGCTAACGCAATGCCGTCGCAAATGACGGCGCGCTGACGGCGTAATGCGCTGTGCATTCTGTTCCAGGCTTTACTCCGCATTGTGCGCGCACTGGATCTGGCGTAATTTTCGCGTCTGCATATCGTCAGGGTTTGACGCCGTGCAGTCGTGTGTATTTAGTCCCACTTGTCTCTAGTATGACGTGGCTTAAAAGGTTACTGAAGTTTGCGATTAGTGTACGCTTGTCAAGATCTGACAAACCCCAAATAATAATAATAATAATAATAATAATAATAATAATAAATATTATTGAGCATTTGTGTGTACAAGAGATACAAAAAACCTAGTCACAATAAAAGAATACAAATATATATTACAATTTACAATGAATATGTGCTAAATTATGCCAGAAGGCTAAAATCATCATTGGGAAATTCAGTGATGCTATAAAGCAGGCCTGGGCAAATGGCGGCCTGCAATTTATAAAATAACCTTCGTAACAAAAACAATATTTAAAATTACAAAAAAAAATTTTTTTTTTTGGCCCGCTGTCAAATTTTCTCCCTCAATTTGGCTCGACAGCCAAAAGATTACCCACCCCTGCTATAAAGGCCTTCTGTAGCAAATAACCTTTTATTTATTTCTTGAACAATACAAATTTGGTCCCTAATTGCCTGTGGCAGTTTATTAAATAATACGGCACCGTCATAAGTAGGCAAATTTTTTGTAATATTATATTTTAGGCGAGGTAATCTAAATTCTTGCTTTTTTCTAGTGTCATACTTATGGACAGTGTTGTTGGTGTTTAACAAATTGCCGTGTTGCTTAACAAACAATAACAGATTCAATATGTACACAAGGTATTTTAAAAATATTCTACTGCGGAAAAATATCCCTGCAAATGTCCTTCTGCCAACCTTACCAATAATACGCACTGCTCGTTTCTGCAATTTAAATTATTGTTGGAGTCGCGTCAATCCCGGGATGCTGCGAGATGGAGTATTTTAGCAGAAATTTAGTGTAAATGTCTGAACTTCACCGGGGCCAGCAGCTTTGCCATTTTTCATTTTTCTAAACGCTGATAATATCTTATTCGAGTCAAATTTTTGAACGGCATTACTGAAGACTAAGGACATATTTTAGATATACTGAACACTGTTTTCGATAAGGGGACCGCTGTAAAGATTACGCCAGATTTTTACATCTATCAAGTTGATACTTGATTTATCTGTATTTTGCGCTCTTACATATGTTCTTTAATATTTTCCAGGCATTGCTAGCTCGTGTGTTTCCTTATTTATATCTGCCCCTATGCCAAATTAATTCATAAATTTGCTATGTAGTTTTAACTTAATATTTTGTCTGATATTTTGGTCGAAAACTAATCTGTCATATCCAAGTTATTCATCATGAATTTAGTCCTAAATTCAGGATTTAAGGATTTCCATGTTTTTAAAGGAGATCTGGAACATTTTAAAATTATTAGATTTTGATTTATCGTCTCATGGAAAAGAAAGATTAATAGACTATGCTTTGTTTAACTTGATTCCCTTAGTTGATTTTGGGATTTAAAAGATTTTCAATAAAATATGGTATTTTATCAGTTGACAGAATTTTTATTATAAAAATTTTATCTTTAACTTTGATCTTATAATAAAAAGAAAAGATTTTTTCGTGAATTAAATCAAAAGTCAGCTCTATTTATAGTTATTTGTTACTGAAAATGTATGTTGACCACAACAAATGTTAAATTGTGTGGTAGCAATCTTATTTAAATGTATATTAGCTGATTTACCTGGCATTAAATGGGTGATTGTTTAAATGTGATATGCTGCTACCGCTGTTTAGGACTGAAGACGAGGTACGTACATAGCCCCCCATGAACGAAATTTCGGTGTTGTACGAAGGAGTGCGGTGTTAATACAGCCGTTCAATCAACTATTCAAAAGAAATTCTTGTTTTTTCGCTGTATTTTTCAGAGATATTTAGACGCGTCAATGTAATTTGAAACAAAATATCTAAAAAATAATCAAAACTATTTTTAATTTTCCTTTTAAGTCATTAATTGGGCAGGGTCCTATAGAGTAACTACAAAATTTGACCCAGATTGGTCAAATGGTCTTAGAATTTCTAAGATTTCTTGGTTATACCTATAAAACCCTAGACACTTCTTTACACCATTACTTCCGCAGAATCATAAAGAGTAACAATGCAAAATTTTATGCAAATCGATACCAAGGGTTTAGGAGTGTTTAGGATTTATTGGTTATACCTCAAGTCTCAAAAAGTATTAGCGCACAATTTGGTCTAAATTGGTCAAAGGATCTAGAACTGTCTAGAATTTCTTTGCTATACCTACGAAACCCTAGACACTAAAGAGTAATAAAGCAAATTTTGGTTCAGATCGGTCAAAGGTCTTAAGAATGTGTAGAGTTTCTTGGTTATACACTATAGCGGAAAAATAAATAATTTTTCTCTTTTATATACCATATAAAGAAGAGATAAGGATAAATATCCAGAATGACGGAAAGTACATTCTTTTCATGACGTTAGTACCCAAAGAAGTAATTTTTGGAAGTTCGACCACTAAAGGAATGAAAAGAGGTAAAATATTATTTTCACGGATTCTTCAATACCTCTTATGCTCGATGAGACATTGACTTGGTTTACTCATACACATTGTTCAAAATTCGCTCAAAAACATAATTAAGGATTTTTCCTGAATCATTCCCTAAATGGGCGAATCGAGATTCTGGGTGAATTATAGAACCTTTTGTATCTATTGTATTTGTTAATTTATAACATTACTTTTTGGCATATAGGTGACTCTTTAAAATCTTTCAAAACAATTTTCATCGTTATTTTTTTTAAATTTTACCCCTAAAAGGGTTAATTGGTATTTTTATTTGATACAGGAAGTATCTGTGCTGATCACCTAATAGTTTTTTTATCCATATCTATATCCTGATACATATCTTTATAAAAACGAAATAATACAGCTAAGATACTTTTAAAAATTATTATGTGGCCAGTACATAGTCTCCCATCATTTTTGTATCATTTAGAAATATGTCTTCTTCTTCTTCTTTGGGCACTGTTAGTTAGGTTGACTTTTGACCTCACTCACATAAGTCCTCCATTTTGATATGTTCATTTTCAGGTCTTTCCATGTGTCTTGTATACCAAAATTTGATAGATCTTCGGTTAGCTGATCTCTCCATCTCTTGTGATGTCTTCCCACCGGTCAACGAGTGTGCAATATTTTCTCTCATATCTTCCTAACCATCCTGTCCTTCCTCATTCTCATTACGTGTCCTATCCACTGTAATCGTCTACCTCTCAGTTCCTGTTTGATACTCGGGCTTGAGTACAGTTCTCGGATATCTTTGTCTTACGGATTCTCCATTCACCATTATTTTGACTGGGTCCAAAGATTTGGTAATTTTATTCTCGAAAACTATGAGGTTTGTTCGATCTTGCTATTAAAAATATGTAATATACAAAATTGATAAAACACATATGTTAATAATTATGAGTGGCTGAGGAGCTAAATTCGTGGATGTCAACGTGGTGGCTGAGCTCATAAAATCAAGCAGTTCTGACTGGTTAAAACAGTCTGAATTGTGAGGTTGCTGATTCTATTCCCCATTGAAGTTATTATTTGGGCGAGAATAATATGTTAACATCACCACCATTTTCACAATCATTTACCCCTCATCGAGGTGTAGTAGCTCGCCCCCTGGCGATTAGCCTTGTTGCAGAAATATGCCGATTTAAATAAAATAAAATATAATAATAATAATAATAAATTCGTGGACGCTTATGAGTATTCTGTGAATAATTGTTTCTAATTAGGATTCCTTCTAGTTTCAGTCTTTAATACTTCTGAATCAGTTATTTTCAGAATTATGATAAATGTAAGTCTCCTTTCAAAAATCTATAAAAAAAGTTAACGTCAAACAAAGATTTATTCAAACTATATTTACTTTTTTTTTTAATTAGATTTTTTATTACTTTTACGAAAACCTTTGCGTAGCACGGGTATTCTGCTATTAATTCCTTATCGTTATGTAATACTTGACAGAAACATTTAGTTATCAAACTTATTCCCAAGGACATGTACGCATACGCGTATATTCAATTTTTATTACCTTAAACGAATTAATTATTAAATGAACACTGTTTTTCTCTACACGCCAATGAGTTGGTAACAAATATTAAGTTTGCAACGGATTTTCGTTGTTCCTCAGGTGAGTTCGGGCTAACGTAGTAATCTGATTGGTTCTTTGTTAAATTGGGATTTGCAGCTGTGAATTAGAATACAGTTTTGATATTTTCAAACCCATTTTTTACCATTATGTAACGCTCAGGAATTAATGATCTCAATGTATTATCTAATGTATTACAAAACCAATTCAAAAAAACAAAAATAACACTTTATAAATTAAGAAATGTTATATAGCTAGATTGTTTTTGGATAACAAACATCTACAAATTAAGAATTCTACCTATAATTTTTGAAAAATTGTTGAAGTTCAAATTAAAGGCAATTGTAACCTGAACACGAATGTAGTTTTGGTTATGTCATTCGATGGAACCATAACTTTTAATAATTGCAGGATGTTTCCAGTCATGGGGTGGTTGTGAAAAATTTAAATTGTTCATTGCAATGAAAGGAAAGTTTATCGGAGTGTAAATGTATTTAAAGTAGTTAAATACCACAGCGCAACACGGGTACAGCTAGTTTAATATATTTGTTTTGTTAATTATTTAATTAATTTCGTAAATGTACATCAAATTAATTAATTTAATATGATATGTAAAAATACTTTTTATATAAAATGTAATTAATTGTTTCACGATTCCGCTTAGTAAATATTTTTTTTATGTATCAAATTACAGTAGGAACTCGGTTATGTGTACAAATAGGAACCAGATCATAAAATCAAATTGTTTATCAATATGTTGAAGCAGTATGTCAGAAACATAAATATCAAACGAAAAATATATTTTAATGAGTTTACATAAAAATTATGTGTACTTTGATTCCTTAAAATTGTGATACATATTGTGGTGCAAGTGTCCAAAGAAATACTATATTTACACTATGTTTACAAATCAAAGTTGAAAGATTCACTAACTGGGTGGACTCATATAAAGATAAAATCTTAACGGGCAGATGGCTCTAGGTGCGTATGTTGTGGGCAGTGATAGCTCTTATGTAATTTAGAAGTTAGAACTTTTCCTACTACAATTCAGTTATCAGAAGCCATCCTTTGTTTACAAAAGGGCTTTTCTATAACCAAATTAAAATGAAATGCGATAAGTTGTTTTTCATATGTACACTTCTACACTACTTTTTTGAAACTAAAATGCAGCTGATGATAATCGATTGCTTTTGAAAATTTATGGTGAATGTGCTCCATCGGAAACAATATGTAGCGAATGTAACAAATTGGTTATGAGGATTCAAAAGTGGCGATTGTGACGTTCACGATAAACAACAGGTCAATTGAAAAAGTTCGAAGATAAACAACTACTAAAATAGATTACGGATGTGTCGTATACAACAATGCCAAACCAAGTGCTCTAAAGACAATAGACATAATCCAGAACTCCGCAATCCGCATAGCAACAGGCGCACTAAGAACAAGCCCTACAGAAAAAATAAATAGCGAAGCAAATCAGCCACCACTCAAATTCCGTAGATATCAACTCACCCTGTCCTATTTAGCAAACCTAGCCATAAATCCAGATATTCCCACTTTTCAACAAATATTCCACAAAATAAATGACCAAATCTTCATAAAAAACGAAATACCATTCCACAAGCAAATCCAAGAACACCTTTGTAACATGAACGGAACCTTCCCACAATTTACCTCACAACAATACAACAAAGTACCACCTTGGCTTCTCCAATAACCGAACATCAACCTATCCCTAACCCAATACAATAAGAAAGAAACCCATCCCATGATCATCCTTCAATCCTACAATAAAACAATCGCAAAATTCAATAATCATATTGCCATCTTCACTGACGGGGCCAAAATACAAGGTAGTACCGGTGCAGCGCTAATTACAGAAAATGAAATTAAAAAATTCCACCTACCAGATCAAACAAGTGTTTTCACAGCTGAAGCATTTGGTATTCTGCAGGCGACAAAATACATAAGACTCCATCCAGGCCAAAAGTTCTTAATACAGTCAGATTCTCTAAGTACCATTACCAGCATACAGCAAACATACACCAGAAACACCATAATCCAAAAAATCCAGTACAATCTACATGACTCTATATCACAAGGGAAAGAAGTTACAATCCTATGGGTTCCATCGCACCAAAATATCCCAGGAAATGAGGCAGCAGACATAGCGGCAAAAGACGCAGTAAACGAAGAAATCTACCCCCTTCCACCTCAAATATACGATATAAAAAGCCACTACAAAAACAAAACAAAAGAAACAACATTCGCATCCACATATACAGAAGCAAACCCCAAAACAACATTACCAGAAGAGAACAAATTGTATTAACCAGGATAAGAATCGGACACACTCTACTAAGACACAAACACCTGTTCCAACGAGAAGCCCCACCAAACTGCCAGGCCTGCAACACCAGACTGACAGTAATGCCTCATTTTCATGGTAGTGTCAAAGGCGTGACAGGGGTGAGAGGCGTGGTGTTATATTTACAAGTTCGAATTTCATGGTGGAGTTGGAGGCGTGATAAGGGCGCGTTTTCGGTTTTGACATTTGTATATAACCCAAATTTAACCTAAAAGTTTATACAAGTGTTTGGAGTAAACGGTTATTCAATTTCATTAAATATGTCGTCAAATCGAAGGAGACGTCTAGCTCTTTTTTATGCATATTTAGACTTAATGCGATATGAAGAAAAGCAATGGTGGGTACGCCCCATATATAAAAACAGACGGCAACAGGGTGATTATTTTAACTTGTTGCAAGAAATGAGGCTAACAGACACAGAGAGTTATTTCAATTACATGAGAATGACACCAACCAATTTTGATGAACTTCTGAGTATTGTTGGACCATTATTATGTAAGCAGAAGGTAATCAGAGAACCTATTGATCCTGGGCAAAGGCTTGCTTTGACTTTACGGTAATACCCACTTAATTGGGGTATACCATTGTACTTGGGGTATATCACCAGTATACCCACTATATGACACTTCTGCAGTCCAGATGTTGAAACCGAATCCATAATAATAAACTTTAAGACTGCCGAAAGTCGCTATTTCGCTACATCAATTTACGTTTTTTAATTTTTTTTTTATGAAATTAATATAAGTGTCTCGCTAAAGATCTCACCATTCCGAAAAAATATATCTGTTTCTATGGTTTCGACGGTGCGGCCGGCGCTAGAGTTGAAATTTCTGAACTTGCGACACCGCGCTTGTAACACCGCGCCTACGATACCATGGTATGGTTTTTTTCAAAATAAAGCGATCCTATTGGTTGAATTTTTTGTTCCACACTTCCAACACCCGCATGAAAATAAGGCATTAGGCACATTATCATAGAATGCTCTCAATACCGTATGGAAAGAAGCTCCAACCAATTACCAGCAGACCCAGATGAAATCCTCTCAATCCAAAACGAAAATAAAATCATCAAGTTCCTAAAAGAAACCAACTTTTTCGATAAAATTTAGCATATATACCATAATATAATATATACATATCAACAAATGTAACAAAATTAATGTAAAACTGTAAATGTAACTAAAACAATATGTACCAAATATAAAACAAAGTAAACTTATGTCCCGAGGTGCTAATAACCAAGTTGTTGGAGCACCCCTAAATAAACCAATTTAAAAAAAAAGACAACTACAAGCTCTATTGGAAGAAATCTCTTTTCAAACACTCAAAGAATTGGCTCAACAGCTCGAAGTTGATAAATCAACCATTTCAGGACGTTTACAAGCCATGGGAAAGCTCCAGAAAGAAGGAAGATGTTTGCTACATAAATTGATCGAAAATATCATTGCTAATCGTTTAAACATCTTGATTTTTTTGTGGCGTATCGTGATCGGCGAAGATTTCGACAACCCAAAACGCAAGAAATCATGGGTTGATCCTTATCAACCATCAACGACGACACCAAAGCGAGACATCTACGGTCGAACTATTCCGGTTTCCATCAATGTTCATTACGGAGATTTTTTTTTTTCAGATTTTTAGATCAATCCCTTTGGGAGATAGGGTGGGGGACAAAAGTTTTTTGACTCCTTTTTGGCAAAACTCCAATAAAAATAAATTATTTTGCAAAAATAAAAATTTGTTTGTTGTATGCCACTCAAAATTTTAAAACAATATTTATTTTTTTATTAAATACATAATTGTTTATGTGGGTCAAAGAGTTGTATAAGCATGCCAAATTTCAACATTCTATGTTAAGCTGTTTGGCTACAATTTCGACCGTACAGACAGACACATGAGTGACGTTATCAGGGTTTTTTGGTGGTTATACCTACAAAATCCCAAAAACACAAGAAAACAGCGACTTTCTCCTAATACATTCATGCCATTAGTTGTACTTATTACTGACGTTATTAATTTTTATTCTGGTTTATTTTAAATTTTGTGTAAAAGATATTAAAATTTTATTTTTAAAAACTACGCCTTTGAAAACGTATTAACTCAAATTGAAGGCATAAGTACGTCCGTTCCCTATTTATATATTATTTAAATCATGATTTTATATCAGAATGACATTTGTATGGCATATTTTGAAATGTATATAAATTAAGCATAAATAATTTATATGCCTTTTAAAATATATAAGTTGTTTCATTTAAATTTTTAATAGATAATCTTATATTTTATAGTCAATTGTATTTCTATAATAATCTAATTTAGAAAAACAATTGACTATCATGTCCTATCTAGCAACTTTCTAATTTAACGTTTTATCCTACCTTCAATAATAAAAAAGTTGTTTATTGGGTAACTCCACTCTAATATTCTGTATATATTTTTTTAAAAATATTTTTATATTTACCCCTAATATAAACAAAATATTTACACATTTCTTTAAATTAAATTCATAAATTTCATTTTAATCCATACATTTTTACGATTTTTATTTCGATTTTTAAAACTGAATGAAACTTCAAATGGTGGCCATTGAAAATCTCGTAAACATAATTTATTGATCAAGAGGTGAGGGGAGAATTTAGGGTTGAAATTCAGGGGTAAACGATACGAGAGATATAAAAGTTTTTCGCTAAAGTTTACACAGCTGAACTTAAAGAATATTTAACTTTTTAAATATTGAAATATTTACCAATTTAAATATAATTAAAAATTTCTAATTTCAAAAAGATCAAATACTCTGCTGAATAATGAATAGTAAATGCATAAAACTATTGCAGTAGATTTACTCAATGGCGGCAGATACAGGGTTGCGCTGGGACAGTGTCCTCCTAAACATTTTTAATAAGAAAAACTGAATTTAAAATCTAATTTATACTTTAAAATTGCATTAAACTAGTTAAATATATATGCATATATTTATTTTTATTATTTCTAATTCAAAGATTTGCCACATGCGATTTATAATGTATTTATATACCCAAGTAATAAAAATGAACTGGAAAGGGTAACAGCGGCGAGTAGTGTGTACGTGTTGGTGAATTTAGGCCGGCGGCCTTTGTTTAGTCCGTTTGTTTTGATTTTACTTAAACGTGAAACTGGACGTGAAACAACGTGAAAGCAAATTGTTTTAACATAACGCACTGTTTATGTTAAAACAATTTGCTTAACCATGAAACTATATCATTAATAAAAAATATTGGTCAAAATTGAATATTTCACAATCGAGCAAAAATGGAAATAGAACATTGATAGAAAATTCAGTAAAAAACAATGGAATTAATTTAGAATGGGGCACCCAAAGCTACAATTTTTTTAACGACCGATGATTGAGCTATCTGTACCTCGGAATTTAATAAAATAAATACATATAATATAAAATTATTCATTTTCAAGTCGTACTTGGAAGTATAATTTGAAAGCGAAATATTTTTAATCATTTTTAATGTTATTATGGTCAACTTAAGTCATCAATTTTTTTTACCAACTTACACATCGTGTTTATGAGAAAAATCGTATTCACTCTACCTTGATACATTGTGTATATATATTTTTTTTTTTTTTTTTATTTGTTTATAGACACATCAGCATCTATGGCTATTAGTGTCTGTGCCTTAATTATACATATTATTTAATATTTGATATGCTTTACATTTAACGATATTAATTACATGTTATTAATTACATTTTTGGTTAAGTTTATTATATTTTATTGTAGAAATCTATGTTTTTAAGGTAGTCCAGTATGTTTCTAGTCATAATCGGGTCTTGTTTTAGGGCTTCTTTTAGGTCTTGTGGTATTCTGTGGATGGTCCGTGCTGGTTGAAAAAGTTGGCAATCGATCAGTACGTGTCTTACTGTCAGGGGTTGGTCGCAGGTCTCGCAAAGCTTACTGTGTAATCCAGCCATTATGTGTTCGTGTGTGTGCTTCGTATGTCCAATTCTCAATCTGGACATTATGATTTGTTCCCGTCTGTTGTTTTCGGTTGTCCATGACCGAATGTCTTCTTTTATCGTGCGTAATTTGTTTTCTGTTGTGTTAACCCATTTGCTGAGTCGGGTCTGGTAAAGTCTGTTTTTTATGGTCTGCTTTATAAGGGTTATGTTCGGGTGAATCTGTAGGACCTCCTCTTCTGTGGGGACATTGTGTATATGAATTCTAAATATGTTTCACAAGACAGATTGAGTTGGATTGGGAGCCAGATATTTAAAAATCACAGAGGACGGGTGGGTGAAATTATGAAAATCATTTGAGAACGTAGGGAAGAAATTCTGAAAGTCAATTAAGGCCAGGGGGGGTGGTGGTGGAGAAAAATCGAAAATCTTTTGAGAAAAGGGGAAGGGTGATTCTAAAAAAACAAGGGGCAGAACTTTCATGCTAGCCTTTAGAAACTTATTATTGGGGCAGATTCGGCCCGTTGGCCCCAATTATGAATATAAATAAAGGTCATTGTAATGAGTCGACAGTAATCATTATAGAGGTAACTATGTATGTACCAATATCGTAAACCAATAAACGAATAATTAAGTATATAATGTATCGTATTCATATACACGTATCCATTCCTCTTACATCCAGTATATTGATCAAAAAGTGTCCCCCCAAATATTTTACCCACCAGCCGTTTCTGGATTTAATTCGTAATTAGGATGAAAGAGGGCAGAATGATATAGATCTAGAAATATGAAGATCAGAATTAATATAATATAATTAAACGTATTGCGATACATGATTAATAGAGCTGCCAGAAATCGACCATGTCAGAATCAGAACCGGTTCTAAAAAAGAAACGGTTCCCAAAAACACCGGTTCCAAAAAAGAACCGACTTCAAAAAAGAACCGGTTCAAAAAAAAAACTGGTTCCAAAAAATACCTGGTTTTTAAAAAGGAACTGGTTCCGGGTTTAGATCTGGCTTCGAATACCTGAGACTAGATCCAGGTATTCGGTATCGGCTGTTCTGAACCGGGTATTTGGAACCGGAATCCATCAGATCAAAGTGAAGAGAAAAAAAGGAAGACGGATGGAAATTGAAGTGATAAGCAAAAACAAAAAAGACATTCGGAACCGGGTATTCGTAGTCGAATATTCGGAGCTAGGTATCTGGAATTGAGTGTTCGGAACCAAGTAACTCGAAAATTACATAGGGGAATCCGGGGCATAACGGTCACCTTAAGGACTATCTTTATTAAAATCTTAAGGAATATCGTAAAAAATTTCGAAAAACTTTTATTCGTAAGATGATTTATTGTTTAATTATTACAGACAGTAAAAAAAAATACAAAAATAAAAGTTGTGACGATATAAAAAAAGCTTCTGCCCGGTGTCGGGACAAAATAAGCACGGGCGAGGTATAATGGGCAATCAGCTAAAATCTGGAGCAGAATGAACACACCTGAGTGCATTTCTCATCGTTATCATCTTCTCCAGCGCAAGAACAATGTGCCCACTTGCCACATGCTCTGAACTGGACCAATCAACGTCAATGTGTGAAAAATATATCAACACATCAAAAAACACGTTTCACCAATTTACAAAATGTAAACGCCAGCTCTCAGTCATACAACCACTCTCAGAAGACACTAGTGAAGTACTGAACTTGATTGGAATGCACCCAAACATGGCGGCATGCTTTAACAGCCAAAAAGACGGGGTATAACGGGCTACTCCGTTATGCCCCGGCTTCCCATACCAGGTTTTACTCGAAAACCACAACCTACCCTATTGTGAAAAACATTACTTGAAAAAACATTAAAAATAATAAGAGACGAAACTATCCTTTGAGCGCGGCTACTAAGAGCTTTGGGCATTATTTTTATAAGAATATTTGATACAATTCACAATAAAACGAAAGCTTAACCTCACTCGTGCACGTGTTACTAACATAAATAAGGCGGGAAATGCTGTTTAAGAAGATGTGGCAACGTAGGAAAGGGCTATCAACCTGTGGAAGTCATATGCAACAATTGAGTAAAACTTGCATGTTGGTTACATTACATTCTAGCATTGGGAACTAAATTAAACAAGTATGACATCTTTTCGATAAAGTTTGTTTAAGATAACTAATCTTGAACAGATTTTATTAATATTTATTGTGTTACCTCGATCCATAAACTCAACCAACAAAATTTTGGTGCGAAATTCAAGGATATTGTTCATTATAAATATCAATAAAAATGCATAAAACGTACTGAAGCCACACTGAAGCTGACTAGACATGAAATAGAGCCCAGGGCTGATCTTCGAGGGAGCTATGTGCAAACGTTCTTTTACTTTATAGACGACACTCGTACTTCACATTTTGTAATGATACTTTTTTCCTCCTTTCTAATCATCTAAACTTTAGGTGTTCTACCTGTATTATCGATCGTACACCTATGCTCATATTCGTTTACTGTACTTTAAGCCGCAGATTAAATATAATCTCTGAATTAATTTTAAGAGGTTTAAGGGTTATAATACTCGGATACAAAGTGGATTTTGATTCAAATTACTACAGGATGGCGAGTTTTTAAATTTTCTCTAACCAAGTTTCACACGGTTGATGCGTTTAATATCTAAATAATAACTAAAATAGTGTTTTCTACAACTGGCAATAAAAAATTAAGGTTTCATATATTGTTTTTAGTAGATGGGCTCTGTTAGGCACAAATAACCATCGTTGATGTGCCAAAAATTTTAACTACCTAACTATTGTTTTTCGTATACATGTACGCTATTTTTCGAGTTTTTTAACGATGTCACGACAGCGTGTAATAATAACACCGGTCAAAAAAAAATATATTTTTTTGAGTCTTTATTTTAATGACTATTTCCAAATTCTTTATATCGAAAAATAACTAAAACCTTCGTTTATTTTTGAAAAACTTTGCTTTTGTACCTTTTACAACAATCAATATATATATTTATTTATTTTTATGACCATACAAGGAGAAGCGCGTTATATTAAGTAAGGGTAGGGACGAGCGGGTGGAAAACAAGTGGCATTTCACTTACGTGGTTCATAGTCGGTATGCGCATTCGCATTGCAGCGATAAAACGCATTTTGTGTGACGGCAGATCCAAAAATGGAGTCAAGAAGTTGTAAACACGAGGTAGACTCATTCTGCTATATTTGCGGCGATTTTATCAAGACAAGAGAATGGTTGGATTTGATGGGAATGAATCCCATCAGAAATCCAACCATCCTAAAATCCTCTATCACTGGCCAGGTGTATATCATACTTTCAACATACTTTCTCATCATACTTTCAACTCTCAAGCACCATTTTCACACTTTCGTAATTTTCTTTACACAAGCATTACGGAATGAGTCAAAGAAACAGATGGAAACCTATTTCCATTGTGAAGAAAGACAGCTTTTAAACTTTTTGTAGACCTGTTTATGAAAAAACGCCAGTCAAAAGGAATGCATGAGATTCCGACCGCCTTGCATAGGCGGTTATACTAAATATCCTTGCTACCTTTATTTTTCTCGGACCACAAATAAGAAAAATAATGGTCAGTGACGAATTTTCACAGATACTCATAAAAGGAAAGTCTGGGACAGCCTGAAAGCAGTGGTTCATGGTTTTCTTGGAAACAACAGAGCAGACAATTACAAAGAGCTTATTGTAACTATGCTTGATAACTTTAAACTCATGGGTTGCAGAATGTCCCTAAAAGTGCATATGGTACATGCTCACTTGGACCAATTTAAAGATAACATGGGAGCTTATTCGGAAGAACAAGGTGAACGTTTTCATTAAAACGTGATGGACTTTGAAGGTCGTTATCAGGAGCAATACAATGAGAGTATGATGGGGGACTATATTTGGGGGCTAATACGAGAAAGTCCATACAATCACAGAAGAAATACGAAAAATAATCATTTCCAAACTTCTTTATATATTCTGTTACAATAGTTGTTCGTTTCGAATGGTTTTCTTGTAAATAAAAATGATTCAAATTCATAACAAAAATTTGTATTATTTTTACATACAATAGGACTGAAGAAAGGGAAATTTTCTTAAAATCCGTAATTTCATTCTTATAGCTACAAAAGCAAACTTTTTGGAGTAAAACTATTTTTTCTTTAATTAATAATGTGGAAGAAATAAAAATCAGATATGCAGAACCCAGACTCAAAATTCCTGTTGACCGGTATAATATATTAAATCACGTTTTCTAAGGCATGATTTTTGCTGCACGCTTCGTGGTTAGAAAATGAGTTACTTTTACATATCTTTTAAAATAATAAATTTGGATTACATAATCAAATAAAAAAAATAATATCATCGTTTAGGGACTTGGTTATATGAATGCGGTTGGCGAAACAAGTTTGATAGGATATTGAACCAATTTTACTGAATTTTTTAAATAATAAAATTTAGTGGCATAATGTAACTCATTATAACACCCAATTAAGTTTTATAATGACTCTCTTATGAATATAAAATAGAGAAAGTCTATTTCACAGTGTAGTAAAGACTTTATTGCACGCTCAACTGGCATTATATGCACTTGGTACACAAATAATTATTGATACAAATACGCAGAAAAGCGGTTTCCAGTGCCGATGTATTTATTTATTTATTTAATACAAAAAAATGACTTCAACAGTCTGTGAAAGCCACAGACCAATGACAGAAGTCATAGCATAGTAAATACAATAATGCAATTGAAAAAAATAATACAAATTAACAATACAAAATAGGACGAGATACATGCATACGGAGTGATTATTTAATGGTGAGACGACGTCACTGGAAGTTTTAATAATTTGCCGTTTCATACGCATCGTAGCAGGCGATTATGCGCGCATGCGCACACATACGTACATATATGCGCATGCATTCACAATCCTATATGTATATATATATATATATATATATATATATATATATATATATATATATATATATATATATATATATATATAAATTAGAACAGTGTAAAAAGTTTGAACAAAAATTTAATGTATGTATCTTAAGCACCAGAAGCGAGTAAGAACACAAAAAGCAAGTAGTATCCGTACAAAAATATATTTAAAAAAAAAAAAGAGAGAAGTGAGCGGTATAATATTATACAATATTATAGTAAATTAAATATCTTAGTTCTAAAAGATGAAAAAGTTTCGTTAAAGAAATCAATTTCCGAGAAATGCGTATGTAGTGTATAGACCGGAAATTCTATAACACGGCGAGTTAAGTCCCAAATTTGTGTTCATGTGATTCTGATGCAGGATGTTGATAACCCTTAAATTGCGGGTAGGTGTTCAATTCATCACAATCAAGCATATAGTGAAAAATTTTAAACAACAAGACATCAAAAAATGTTCTACGATGAACCAATTTTGATATTTTTAGTGAAACAGAAAGCGAGTTGTAAGAAAAGTGACCCAAGGATAACTTATTTGTAATTAATATATTTAAAGAATTTTCTCTGAATATGGCGCCTGTGAGCACTCGTTGTCTATCTTTGTTGATACCGGTTAGTAACATGTAGAAAAATTGTTACCGGCATCAATTTATTGAAATATCTTCATTAAAAAAATGGCCTGGTTTAGAATTATTGTGCCTGTACCTGTTTGAGGTGTTATATATCTACTAAACCGTGCCAGTTCTACAGAATAGATCAATGTTTCCCAAAGCAAAATTTTCCAAGTGTACCCCGAAATCTTAAAAATAAAACTAGAGTCGTTTTTATTTCAAAATTATTGTCCGAATATACGTACAATACCATTAATAAAAATAAAGTAAACGACGGAACATTTTATGACGAATTGAAATTGACATTTCATTTTTTTTCCTGAATACAGCGGCGTCTGTATTCAAAATTTCTTCTTCTACGACAACATATGTGTGCCGCGAAATTTTTCATCTTTGGAAAATATGCCACGAGAGTAAAAAGATTGGGAAACACTGGAATAGATGTTGTAAAACAAATTTGTAACAAAATATTATAATTTATTATACCATTAAATAATTGTATATGTCAGTATTTCACTACATTAAAGACATTTTATTAACATCTATGAAATATAAGTGATTCGCTACAAATTAAATTTAAAAAAACAACAAAATTTCAAAAAAAGTGACAGCCAGGTTTTTCAAAGCTGTTAAATAAAAGTTCAAAGATTTCTGTTTATTTATGTGCCTACAAGTACCGACAAACTTTCTATGTGTCCGGTTACATTTGAAAGTAAAGAGATATTTATTCTTGCTGATCTGTTCTGGCAACAATATTCCTACGTGTTCGTACCCTTAGTTTCCATAACTACCAGCAGGAGAATAAACAATTATATTGAAGAAAATGTTGACGTATTATTTGAACATTTCTACACAATACTATTTAAATATAAATGTTATTTGAAACCCACAAATATGTTTAAATAAATACGGAAAACTGTTAAATGTTACCTCTTACTAAGTTAATGTACCATTAAATTTTGATGGTTAGATTGTTATGAATTTTATTTTGACTATGAGTTTTGTATAAGAAACGTGAGAACTCTGCTTACCTAGACTTTAAAACAAAAATTAAAAAATTGTTTACAGTGGGACAACAACTTATTTTGGATGTTATCTTGGACGCATAAGAAAGAGTTGTCTACCTCTAAGTTCTTGTGTGATACTCGGCCTTGAGTACAGCTCTTGAATACCCTCATTCTTTCGGATTATCTATTTACCATTAATTTGAAATTCGATAGACTTCTCTTGCTCGGTAACCATCAAATCGAGCGTGTAAATAATTTTTAGTACTTGGGGAGTGTTGTAACTAGGGTTACCAACCGTCCAGGATTGGCCTGGATTGTCCAGGAATTCTAGTTGCTGTCCAAAAATCAGGTTGAATGTAAAAATGTCCCGGAATTTCAGAGAAAGCTATCAACCAATATCACCTACACTTTAGATTTTAGATTTATTATTATTATTACTATGTATAAAAGTGGACCATCAGGCTCGTATAATAATTTTTCAAAAACATGGAAAAACTGTTAATATTTTTTTACATATTTTTTTGTACATAAAAAAATTTCCTCGGAATACTAGGTATGTTATGTTAAGTGGTTTCTCAGTGGAAAATATTCTGAAATTACATGCATATATACATATACATATACATATACCTATACATATATTTCAGTTTCGAGCAATATGTCCAGGAATTGTCTCAGAAAAAGTTGGCAACCCTAGTTGTGACTGTTGAGGACGGTGCGGAGCTAGATGTAGAAAGCAGAATGCGTAAAGCAAGAGGGGTCTTCATTCTACTTAGCCGTATATGAAATTCTGCGGTCTACAGTGCCCCACGAAAACTATGATCTTCAGGGCATGCGTGATATCAGTACTTCTGTATGACCGCAAGACTTGGATCGTTATGGAAACTATCAAGAGAAAAGTGCAAGTATTTATAAATCGATATCTTCGATGAATGTTTTGCATTAATTTGTCACGTAGAATAACAAACGCAGAACTGGGGGAAAGTACTGGCTAAATAGATATAAACTTAAAAATAAATAGAAGAAAGTATGGTTGGTTAGAACACACTATTCGAAGAGCTCCTAATGATGTCACTATGCACTAGCATGCAACCTACAGGGTAGTAGAAGAAGAAGACGACTCTAGAACACTAGACGTTGCTCTACACCGTCAGAGATAAATATATGGAGCTCTCAAAATGAGGACAAAAGGCTCTACAATAACAAAATTGACTTGATTGAAGCCAGTGGCAGATAGACGAGTTAGATGGAAACATTTTGACAGCCTATGCTCTTTTTATAGACAGTGCAAAATCACATGATTATGGAGTTGATATGATTATTAATTCTGCAAAATGTTGTCGATCTTGTTTCATTAAATTCTATGTTTCGGAGTCACACATAAGTTTGGGGCGTACTATAGTTTGGTATAGCCCGATATTGTTTGAGTTTTTAAAGGTTAACATGAAAAAAGTTATCCTTTAGCGCTATTGATATTTTGTTATTTTTTTCCACAAATAACTTGAAGTTTTTTTTAGGAGATATCGTGATTTCGTAAATGTCCAGAATATGTAAATATTGTTGTGTGGTTTTCCCTCCTGCCACTGTATTCTCAGTAGCGCTCATGTCGTTTTCTGACACAGATTTCTTCTGGTATTGATCTATGGTCTGGCTTAGTAAATATTGATTTATATTTCTGTACCTTACTCAAAGTGCTTAAGGAACATCTTAAGACATCCTTCAACGACTATTATCAAATACGATCCTATTTTTCCTTTTTCAAACCCTGAATAGCTGTAATAGTTGATAAGAGTTCTTTTTTATGATTTTTAAATTGAAATTTCCAACAAAATTTCGTATATACAGATATGATTAAAGTTTTTAGCAATCAGAAATAAAAACTTCAGTTCAATTTCAAATAGAGTGAAAATCATGTAACGTGAAATCAAGTGACCGAACGATTTTTTCGTGTTAATAGAAGTAAACAAAAAAATAATCACCAATGTTTTTGAAGTCGCAAGAATCAAAAGAGTTAAAATAGAAAGTTTAAATATGTCCTGATTTATTCATTATATAAATAAAGGGTTAATTTAAACCTTTTTTAAAATCATAATGAACCATGAAACTTGATCCCGTTCGGAATGATACCATAAGAGCAATTATGAACGTTGAAAATACTATCATAGACACAAGGAAAGGGTACTATTGGAGATGTGGGATGGACACAAGGGAAGCTGAGCGAAAGAGTAACAGAGGAATAAACCTAGTAGAAGAATTGAGGAGGAGAGACAAGGAGGTACAAGAGCAGGAAAGAATAGTAAGAATAGACAATTCAAGGAATGTGAAAAGGTATAGAGAGATAAGGACGGTAGGAATACCTAAATATTTGAAAGAGAGGAGAGGAAAGGCAGGGGGAAGAGGCAGGAGGCTTGCCAGATTAAGATGTGGAAATGAAGAACGGAGTAACAGGTATTGGGCAAAACCAGAGGATAGGCTATGCAGAATGTGTATGGAGGAGGAAGAATCCTTGAAACATCTAACAAAAAGGTGTGGAAAGATGACAAAATGAGAGAAAGAGATAAAGGAGCTGTTGAGTGATGAAGGAAAGGGAGAAAGATGGGCGAGAGTACTCGAGGAAAGAAGGAAGGAATGCGGAGAGGTAAGGCAAAACTGAGAACAGGAAGGAAGAGAGAGGCAAAGGAAGAGGAAAGAATAGAGGGAAGAAAAGCGAAAATGAGACGAAAGAGGGGAGGAAGAACTGGAGTCAAGAAGAAAGGAGACCGGAGATGGAAGCCGAAAAGAGAATAGGAAGAAAGAGAGAGACACCGGAGGAAGAATGAAAAAGAAAGAAATTAATAAATTGTATTATTATTATGATAATTTGTTCTATTCTAATGCAGTAGCAAAACCATAAACGCCGCAAGGCCTACGGGAAATAAAGAATTATATAAATACTATCATAGAGACGATAGAGAACAAATGACTCTTATGGTATGGGCACCTCCAGCGTATGGAAGATGTCCGATGGACCAAAAAAATCTGGATGGCTTCCTGCGCACAAAATAAGCCCAGGGCAACCAGCAAGGAGCTGGACTCGGGATGTACGGAAAGCGGTAGACGCAAGAGGTCTTCAAGATGACGACTGGATGGACAGCATCGCGAAAAGGAAGCTAGAAATGGATCTAACCAGTGACTGCGCTAGTTCTTAAAATCTGAGGGGGTAGGGAAAGGAAATATTTGAGGAGGGCACAATTTTTTATTGTTATTAATACTCATGAAAATAGATGACAAAAAAGAAAAACACCCTCACTTTTAAAATACAAGTGATGACCTAAACAAAAAATTGATGTGAAGTGTGAATTTTCACACATTTCAGGGTTTTGTAGATATTGAATAAGTGTAAGAAGCCAACATAATACTGGATGTCTACGAATATTTGTTCTATTAACAATGTGTTGGTGTAGAGTTCAAAACTATGTCCTCATCTGTTAAAATTTTTATTATATTTTTAATTTCATAAAAAGACGCAAACTATCTTAGCCATAAATACAAAAAGTCCATAACATTATTAGCCATAATTTGGCCATGAATTAAAAAAATAATTAATTTTGTCAAAAACACAAAAACTCCAATATTTTTCAAAAACGCAATCGGATCAAAAATTCTTATGGTACGTTTCTGGCTCAGATCAATTACCTATAATTTTTTCAGATTTTTAGTTTAACCCCTTTAGGTAAAAGGGCGCGGGACAAGAACTTTTTTAGCACATTAATGGTTTAAATCGCTTTAAAAAAACTAATTTTAAAAAACTACTTTTTGATCCTTAATCTACGTCCTAAGAGCTTTCTTTTAATACCACACAATAAATTTTAAAAAAATATTTTTTTTATCGACGTCACAAAAAATCGACTTTTTTGAAAAACTAATCTGATCAAAAATTCCTGTTGAACTATTTCGGTTTCCATCAATGTTCATTACGGAGACTTTTTTCAGAATTTTAAATTAACCCTTCTGGAAGATAGGGTAGGGGACAAGAGTTTTTAGACACATTTATGGCAAAATTAAAGAAAAATAAATTGATTTTTCAAAAATAAAAATTTGTTTGTTAATCCACGAATAAAGAGGGTCCATTTGGCATGCCACTCAAAAAAAATTAAAAATATATATTTTTTTTATTAAATATATAATTGTTTATATTTATCTCGGGATGTGTTTTCTTCAACTCTCAGTATTTTTCCTATAAGTGGGTCAAAGAGTTATATAAGCATGCCAAATTTCAACTTTCTATGCTAAGCCGTTTGGCTATAATTTCTACCGTACAGACAGACAAACATATGAGTGACGTTATAAGGGTTTTTTGGTGGTTATACGGACAAAACCATAAAAAGGTAGTCACTTCTAAACTACAAGTGATGATTTACTGTTCTAACAGTTTACTGCTGGTGTTAAGAATTTGAATGAGGCAAGAGTTTTGTTTAACACCAAAAATAAGTAGGTTGTCCTCGTACAGCTTTTACCAAAAAAAAATAAAAACTTTGCTCCTGTTAAGAGGATAATTGAAGAAGACAATAAAGTTACTTATGCGACAATAGAGCGTCAACTTAAGTTTGGATCCTCAGTTATTAACAGAATTATACATGATCACCTGCAGTTAAAACAAGTTGTCAGTCGTTATATACCACATCAGCTTTCTAAATTCTAAAAATCCGAGCATGCAAGATATTACCATAAAACTTATATTTCTTTTTCCGACATACTTGCACTGCAAGAGAGTCGTACATGGATTCATAAAGATGGGGAAACTCCAACAATAACCAAGAAGCAGCAAATCATGAAACAAGTAAGGTATGCAGTATTCTTTGAAAGTCCGGGCCTGGCAACGGCAATTAAGCTGGAAGGACATGAGACAGTTATAGCTAAATGGTATACTGAAATATATTTGCCTGAATTGATCAGTAGAGATCCGTTTAGAGAAAAAGGGATTTTGTTACATCAAGATAATACGTTTCACATAAGGCAGCTCCAGCTCTCCAGTTTTTGATGGAAACAAAAATAAAAATAATAGAAAACCCGCTATACTCAACTGATTTGGCAAAAAACGAAATTAGTACTAACCAGTTTGAGTAATTTTATTTACTGCGCATGCCCCCTGGTCAGCGGCGCTTAAAAATATAGCCACAAATCAAAGAACACAGCGACGTAGCTAGACAGTGAATATTGTCAACTGACAATAACTGAAGCGCCTCTAGTGAGATTTTGAGAAACTGACGGTTGTAGGATAGTCGAGTTTGTTTACTGTTGTTTTCATAGCAAGTTTTAAAAAAAAATGTCTTTAAAATTGCAAGAAAAAATTAAATGCAACGTGAATTGTTGTGTTTATCTTTGCAATGCAAAAGTAGGTCGTGATAGAGACCTAAGTTTTCATCGTGTTCCGAAACGTGGCAAAAAAAAACGTGTTTCTGAATTTACGTGGTGGTGCACGTGTAGTTATGGATAGAAGACAAGCATGGGAATATGTTCTTAGAAGTGAAAAGACAGTTAAAGACCATTTTAGAGTGTGTTCCCGTGTGTTTCAATAAATATCACATGAAGATACCATTGAACCTGTCAAAAATATCCTACTAAAGTCAGCCATGATGTAAAATGCAGTAGCGCGTCTATCGGTAGTGTCAGATGTCAATAGCGTACGTAGTGTACGCAGTTCTGGGTGGCTCCTTACGTTTTCTATAAAGGGAACATATTTAAACATATGAGCGAAAAAGAAACACGTAAGTGATCGTTTCTGTCCTATGCACCACTTAGTAATTGTGAACCTATTATAAATATTGTAGATCCCCAGAAGTGCAGTAAATTAAACAATTACGTGCAACTAAATGAAATGATAACTATATAAATATGGAACTAGAAATGTAATTAGCATTCGTTAACATATGCAAGCGGCAATACACCTGTGGCAGGCCGGTTGCCTGTATATTGGGGGCATACATTTATTACGCAAATAAACATGTTGCGAATTAAAATTTAGTTAATATTAATGCAAATATTGCTACAAAACTGAATAATGTACGTGATCGAAATAAATAATCTCTATTAACTCCACTGGATTTTGTGTAGATTGGATTAAAAATAATTACATTAATAATATAATCCAGGATAACATTTGCTACTTATATTTATTTTGGTTAGGGATTATTTGTTTATTATAAAAATTTGTTGACATAATAAATTAATTGAAAATATTTGACTAAATTAAACAGAAATTTTGTTTACATTGCTCAAAAATTTTACAGAATAAGAACGATTATGCATTATAAATTGAATCTATCGTAATGCCGCTTGAGCTTAGCAGAAAGAGTTTCTACGAGGGCTATCTTTTAAGTTTTTACAAAAACTAAGAAAGTATTATTTTTAAACAAATGTCAAATTTTACGAATATAGTAATGACACATTTCAATATTGCCATCTAGTGGTCGTTTGTAAAATCATAAAAGGTAACCCTCGTATCATCAAGACTATACTCCATCATATGCAGACTAAAAGTTCTATACCTATAGGCCAATGTACTACAGAGGTTTTAACTTTTAACAATAGGTTCCTAACGCTTAGATAGGTGCATAAGGGCAGAGGAGGTAAGTTTTCCTTTTCTAGACTTCCGGCCATAGAAATGAAAGTACGTGGTCAGTATAACATTTCGCCATTGTCCTATTATTTTTGTATGAACAGGTATTCATTTTAAATATTAAACACTTAACGCTTTAGTTAACCCCAGATCTGATTAAACAACAGGAACATGACCTTAATAATTGGAGGCTTTTCAAGTGTATCGAATATCTCACCGCTTCGAGGTGTTTGCCATAATTTTCCATGCTTTTCATACCCATTCCGTTTTTCGCTGTCAAATAATTATTTCATTACTGATCACAATATGATCCATGCATCTTTCTAAAATCATCGAGAAAATAACGTATCGGTTTTAAATAAGGTCAAAATAAAAATGACCAAATACATGATATATATATATACTGATGGATTAAAAGCGACCAATGGTGTAGGTTGCGCCGTTTTAGATCCTTAGCACAATTTTAAATTAAAATTTAAACTTCCCGCTAGTATGTTTATCTTCAATGCGGAATTGGTGGCTATAAAGTTGAATTTAGACTACCTAATGAATAACGTCCTCAATTATTTGCAATATTTTGACTGCAAGAGCTCCATCCAAAAATTGGCTTACCCTGGATTTGAGAAAAACAATTTTAGGATATTAAATAATTTATGATATAATTAACTGTATTAACTGTATGATCTTGCGACTAGTGGTAATATTATAAAAATATGATGCATATAGACGCTAAGCAAGGGAACAGACGTGAGTTCAATTCCTGCTTATGTCAAATAATTTGTGTAAAAATATTTATACAAATTAAAGGTTCTGCTTAGCCGTTCGCAACCGGCTATGAGCTGTAGGTGTCTTTCTGTGTACGCTAAAAAATTGATGTAATACTGACTATATTACTCCTGAGTGTATATAGATTGAAAACATGGTCATAAAACGTTAAGTCACTACAAGGGTTTACGTTAGGTCACGGCGGTTTTTGTAGAATTGCGATTCTGAACGAAAGTTTCCGTAAACATTAACGTTGAAAGTGGAGTGACTTGACGCCAGTTGAATTGCAGCGTTAAGAGGTAGCTTGTACTAACATTTACATATTCTAACCTCTAAAATTCTAGATTCGAAATTATAATATAATTAAAATTACATCAGTCTTTATCAAATAACGCATCTGACTACATATTCTACTTCACATTACATAAAAAAAGTAGTAAGCAATAAAAAACCTTACAGAAAAAATATTTTATTGTATATAATAAAAATAAATAATCACGTTGAGCAAAAATTACAAAAATTACTTGGGAAAGGGGGAAGTAAAATTTAAAATTTTGAAAATAAACCGTCCCGGGGGGTAAAAATTGAGAAATAAAGTTAGGGGCAAGGGGGAACAAAAATTTCTAAAAATCAATTTAAGGGAGGTCAAGAGTACAAGAAAAAAATCACTTGGGGGAGGTAAAAATTTAGAAAATAAGTTGGGGCAAGGGGGAACAAAAATTTTAAAAACATTAAAAGCGGGGAAAACTTGGCAAAACTTAAAAACAAATCACTTGAAAATCGAGTGCAGAAATTCAAAAGTTAACCTGGGGGCAGGGAGTGAAATTAAAACTATCAAATTGGAGAAGCAAAAATTTAGTCTTCTATTGAACACATGATGGCAATTATATAAATTAATTCAATTATTAACTATATAAATAAAATTTATTTTTATATTTTCTATAATAATCATAAAAGAAGTATGGTATAACTGGATTGTAAATAAAATAATAAATTGGCAGATTGAATTATTTCAATTGTCAGGAAATACTCTTATTTGATTGGCTAAAGGTAAAACATGTACAAAGATCTACAGAACGTATTAATGTTGGCGTGAATTAACTGTGGACAGGGCACTCTGAGATTTAAGAATACCGATTTGACATTTGATCGTAACTATGGTGAGAGTTATTTAACATACACGTAACTTAACGCCAGCTTTCAGAATCCCACTGAATATCCGCAAATCAACTTTTGTCACATTTATTTATTTTTTTTCAAGACTTTTTCAATTAGATGAATATTTGGGGAGTACATTCTAAAACTAAAATCTATATATACTATATGAATATATTCCTACCTCTCTTAATATTGAGTTAGTTAAATTTTTTGACGCACAGCAACAAAGGATATTGCGCCTAACGTAGCCCTTCTAAATGACTGCACTACATATTAAAAACAATAGAATTAAAAATAAATTATACAATAAATAAATAAATAAAATCATTAAAAATACGCAAGCTCAATAAAAGAAATCTTACACGGACAAATACAAATAAATAAGGTAAAAACTCTGTTCGAAAAAATGATCAGACTAAGGGTGATGGTAAAAGGCTGTAAAAGGGTCAATTACCATCGAATATCACAGATGGGTAATAAAACACATTAAAATAAGGTGCAAGACTTTACAAATAAAACAGTAAGTTCGATTCTCTAAGGAAGAGTATCAGCCTGTCCATGAGTATTCTGTCGTCACCTAAAGCAACTGACAGGTCACAGCACAGAACTAACCTCTCCCTGACATCCTCGAACTGTACACACTCAGTTAAAAAGTGTAACACAGATAAATCTGTGTTACACGTCTCATATAGAGGGGAGTCTTCACCTCGAAGGAGGTGTCCCTTATTATTGACAACAGCAAAATTATATATAAGAATAAATGTTTATAATAAGAAAACACTTTTTTTTTGTTGTATATACTTTTCGAGTGAATGCATTATTGGGGAGTTACGGGGTTATACGCGGAAACTATAATCTTGAAATATCTCACTTATTATTTACTTTACATCAAAAATGTATATGAGGAACCATTTTATTTTTTCTTACAATTCTTAATAAAAAGATTATTAAGAGGAAAAGATGAGTGTTACATAAGGTTGAAATATCTCATTTACCATTTACGTAAGAGCAATACTGAATATGCGAAAATAAATTATTCCTCACCGTTTAAAGCAATATTTAATAATATATACATACATTTGGGGAGCTATAGGGAGAGCTACCTATAAACGAATCATATCACTTACTATTTACTTAATATTAAAATTTTATACAAAAGTGTGGTTTAGTATAAAAATATTTATGTGAAGTGTGAATTTTCACACATTTCAGGGTTTCGCAAGTATTTAGTAAGTGAATAATGATTATTTGGAAAGCCAAAACAAATTTTATGTTAAAATATTTTTATTTTTTTTGGTAATTTTAATTCGAATGCCTAATACCATTATGTAAGTTTCTAAATATGTGCAGTATTTTTTTTTATATAGCAAGGTTCAATAAAATTTTGAAAAAATTCCTCTATAATATATAATCTAAAAATATTAAGTGAAGGCGGAATGCTGAATGTGTAGGACATATTTTGCTTTGTAGTATTCACTGTAAAATGAACAATATTTTAAAAATAATGTATCATCTCTTAATCTAAGAGCTTTAAAAACAAATTTTATGTTAAAATATTGTTATGTTAATTTTAATTCGAGTGCCTAATACCATTATTTAGGTTTCCTAATATGTGCAGTATTTTTTTTTAAATAGCAAGGTTCATTAAGATTTTGAAAATTGCGCCTATGGCTTCATTGGTTGTTTCTAGTCATAGCTCCTCCCTTTGATTTCGTGTACATTCAAACAGAATTAAATTATAATTTCAACAATTTCCACTGGTTATTTTTACGCTTTTAAAAATTAAATGCAACATTTGCCAAAATATAACTAGAATTTTGAAAAAATAATTTAAACAAAATAAAAATGGAAAAAAAATAAAATAAAAAATAATATTGTCTCTTATCGTGGGATTCGAACTCATTTTCTTGGGCAGAAAGCTAGTACCGTAACCATTGCACCAAGATACACGTTACAGTTTAGTGTGTTGTATAACTATAAGTTTTCACATTATTAGCAAAAAAACACAAAAAATGCTTTTTTTTCCAAAAACATAATCTGATCAAAAATTCCTGTTGTACTATTCCGGTTCACGCCAATATACATTACTTAGAATTTTTTCAGATTTTTAGTTTAAACCATCTGGGCATCTTGTCAATCTTGTAACCATCAGTTTAGTTTAGTTTAGTTTAGTTAGTTTAGATTGAAAAAACACCATTTCGAGAAAATCACTTTTAAAGTTTTTTTAATATTTGTATTGTAATATTTAAAAAAAAATTAAGTTTCAGCACTTACAATTGGTTAATCAGCAATCCCTGGTCCATATAAAAGTACTCCCGAATCAATCATTTGTTGCTGTTCCTCTTGCTGAGCAGTTTGCTTTGCCAAGCGAGCTTCCTTCGACGCCGCTGTACTCGCTTTATTGGCCATCTCAATGCGTTCCTCATCTTTTTTTTAACATCCCATTACCTCCAATATTTTCAAGAGGGACGTTCTACCTTCATTAAATATTGCTAATGAAATATTAGCAGCCAACTCAGTAACTTCTCTTGCCACAAACGTATGTTTGGGAACGATAGCCCAAAGTGTTTTGTTGTAACACTTATTATTATTTTGGGTATTCTTTCCCAAACATCGTTTCAGCAACTCTTCATCTGTTAGTTTTTCAAAAATCGGTTTAATATATTCTTGGACCTCCGAAAAAGCGCATGCGCTAAAATTGCCACCAATTTCTTATTTTTTTGAATTTCGTTATAAAAATTTAGGATATGATTTCTGAAGGTATAAGGAATCAAAAAATGTAAAAAAAAACGATTTTTTGAAAATTATAACCGGTAATAGTCCCTTAAACCATCTGGCAACCATCTTGTCCAACCGTGTGGGACAAAAATTTTTTTGCACAATTTTGGCAAAAATCGCTTCAAAATAATTTATTTTGCAAAAATAAAAATTTGATCGTTAATCCACGTACCAAGGGCTTTCATTTGATACCCTAATCAGAATTTTAAAAAAATATTTTTTTTAGCACATATTTGGATGTATTTTTAGGGGGATATGTTTTTTAGATGTTTTAGTATTTTTCCTATATGCGGGTCAAACAGTTGTATAAGCATGCCAAATTTCAACTCTCTAGCTTTAGCCGTTTGGCTAAAATTTTTACAGAACAGACAGACAGACAGACAGACAGACAGACAGACAGACGACAAAATGACGGTATAAGGGTTTTTTGGTCATACCTACAATACCCTAAAAAAACGATTATTATGTGTCCTACTTGAAACTGAAATATCACATTTATCATTTACGTCACAACTAAAAAAATATAAATTACAAAAACCGTACGAAGTACGGGTATCCCAGCTAGTAATAAGACGCTATCGCTTTTCTCTACTTTCTAAATATTGCGCAATGTGCAATATTACGCAGCTCGCGTATGTTTTATTATCAAATCACGTATTTTTTACCAGCAAGCCCCTAAATAAAGACATTTTCTGATATTAAATAATTATCTTAAAATATAATAATTTTCTTAATTTTCAAGATACAACTCCTGATTTTCTAATCTTATTCTAACGTGCGTCTGGATTTTTTTAAGGCGTTGCCATATTAGCATATATTTAAGTAATCTGATGTGGTTAACAGAAATTGAATTTGTTTCTAACCACCAACAAACACGTAGTGCAGGGAGTAATTCAGGGGGAATAAATCTTACAACGAAGAATGATTGTATGGAGATATTTGGATTAATTCACCGAGCTGGGGACAAAAATGTTTAGTACATTTTTAATAATATTGGCAATTAAATTAAAGATTAAAAAAAATATACATTTCGTCCCTTGACGGTAAGTATAATCTCTACAGATTATAAGTTTCTTATAAAAGACCCACATTCTGAAATAAAATTAGAAACAAACTATAGGCTATTCCAAACGTTTAAACGGAACTAAATAGAATTTTAATATTAAGTAACTGGATAACTTTTTAATGATTAAAGTGGGCTTTTGCTAAAGAAAATGATCAACAGCTTTATTCAATCTATAAAAATTATTAGATTTAAAATTTAGTTCTGCTTAAACCAAAGAAACCGACTGTACAATTCAAAATCTAGTTTCGCTTAAATAAAGAAACATGCTGTAATACATCAAAATTTGTGGGGATTTTTTATCTATCTATATTGCGTTCACTTTTGTGAGGACAAACCAGATCTGGTTATTTTGGTTAATTTCATAGTGTATTACTGACTTAAAAAGTAATTTAAAAAATTGCTTAGATTGTAAAACCGATTTCAGAATTGTTGGTTATGAGCATTAAAATTAAGATATCATTTTTCAATATGTCATGTCAAATGGTTTAAAATATTTATAAAGTGCCATTTTTAAATACCAATATGACATACAATTCCAAAGGTGGAAACTATTGAAATCAAAATTTCCTCTTAGTTTGTTTTTACAAAAAGGAACACAGTATATAATGGTATATTTTTAACTGTAGAAAAAATTGTATTTTTTTTGCTCAATAACTTATAATAAATATCAAAAAACAATTTTCTGTAATTTTTTAAATATATTTGTGAGTTTCAAATAATTTTTACATTTATATAGTGTTGTGTAGAAATATTCAAATAATACGGCAACATTTTCTTTGGAATGAATGTTTATAATTGAGAACCTTTGCCGAAAAATACTATATTGGATAATGGAATGCCACTTGGTAAACGTGTTCTTTACGAAAATTAAATAATTTTTACCTATATCAGCACCTATATTGAGAACCGCCGCATATTCATGATGGTGGCAAAAAACACGAAGTACAATAACTATCCAAGTAATTCTCATAACAGAACAAAATTGCTAAAAACATATGTGTATAATGATGCTTTACCTACAATTAACCGTGTCATATACAAATATTAACAAGATCAAAAGTAATCTAAATTGAACGAGGAGTAAGACAGGGAGATACAATTCCCCTGAAACTGTTTATTGCAGTTTAGAGTACCTGTTCAAAAGTCTATCTTAGGAAAACAAGGCCATTCTAATAAATGGTGTGATGCTAAATCACCTGAGATTCGCCGATGATATTGTTTGCGTGTCAGACTGCGTTTAAGATGCATTCCAAATGCTGCTGGAACTAAAATAGGCAGCTAAAAACATAGAGCTTAAGATAAATAAACTAAAAACCAAAATGATGACAAATCTTGTATTAAGCGAAAATACCAAATGTTGAAATTCATCAGAGTTTAATCGACATCCTTGTAAAAGTAGTTGAAATGAAATGGAAATGGGTAGACCATCTAGCTAGAACAGTGGTCGCCAACCTGTCGATCGCGAGCTACCGGTAGCTCGCAAAGGCAATTCTAGTAGCTCCAACAAATTTCGCAAATTCTCATAATAAACACAAGTAGCGGCAACACTGCGGTGAGCGTTCTGCCGCCGACGTCACCATAGGTGCGTTCAGCATAACTGTGCAGTGTTAACTCCGTGTTGTGCAAGTTTTTTGTCACGTGACCACTGTGCATACTGTGCAAGAAAATCAAAGACGGACGCTTTGTTCAGATTGTGCAGTTATTCAAACAATTATTCTAACTTTTTTTTTTGTAAACAAATGAATTATATGTGTGTGATTACATCAAGTCCGGCTCCTGCTAATTGTTTTATACGATAATATATAAATGGTGCATGAAGGTTTTGCGATGCTTTTAAGTAATATAAAAGAAATTTTATTTGATGAGGAAGAAAATTCAGAAGATTTTTTCAAACTAGAAAATATTTTGGAAAAAGTGTTTGAATATGCAGAGTATTGTTCCAAACATGGCTACAAATCAATTTAAAGTACATTTCCGCTTGTATCCAGAAAATTTTAAGTCTTTTTGAGTGTATTTACATGTTCCATCATGAGGTTCATGTCTATACTATTTATTTTGCAAATGCTGCAGGATAACAATGATATCTTGATTGTTTTCACTCATGTTGTTTTGTAGAAATAATCACTTTGTATTTTTACCGTGAAAAACACTATTGCACAGACTGACGTATGATCTGAACTTGTGACGATTGTGCAACACAAACTGCACTGCACAATATCGAACGATATTCGTGCAGCACAAAGAACACAGAATCTTTATGACGAACGCTTTTTGTGTAAATTATGCAGAATGTGTAGATTATTAGCTTATGTCGAACGCACCTCATGCTAGAATCGGCTAGAACTGACCAGCGCGTAAGTATTCGAGTTGCTTTGAACGGGATATATACGCATTGCGCTCAGTGTAAAACTGAACGGCATAACTAACGGTTGGGTTAGTAGAGAGCAATAAAAAATATTATGGCAAGCAATAGTAAGAAGGTGAAAATATACCATTTCCATCCTGAATGGGAAGAACAATACTTCTTTACAGAAGATAAAGGTAAAATTGTATGTTTGTTATGTAATACTTCTGTCTCCGTTGCTAAAAAAGGAAATATTGAGAAGCATCATAAAACTGTACATTCGAATTTTGAAAAATCATTTCCATTTCATTCTGCCACCAGAAAGGAAAAAAAAAGGTAATTAGTAAAATAAATACATGTATGTCGAATACAACTGTGCATTATTTCATTTAGGTTGGCTTACGTCGCTTACGACTAGGTAGCTCACTCTTTATTCCAAAAGTATCAAAGTAGCTCAACACATTGAAAAGGTTGGCGACCACTGAGCTAGAACAACAGACGGCAGATTGACTAGACAGAATCTCGAGTGAAGATCAATTAAAAATATCCTATTACATAGATACAAATTCGCTGCAAATTTAAATGTGTAATTGTTACTAATTTTATTTACGAGTTTTCAATTTAGACTCCCTAAAAAAAGATTTTTTAACAGTAAAAAAAAACCTGTTTTATATTTGTAAAAGAGTCATACCTACGAAGCCTTAAAGATCATAGTACAATGGCAATGGGATATTTTTGTTTTAGTACTTATATTACAATTTTTTGATACTTAATTTTATTTTTTTCATACAAATTTTGAGTTGTTTTGTTCAACACTGTAACGTTTTATGTCTTCATTAATTAGGATACAATAAAGGTGTAATATTTCATTAGTTTAGCAAATTAGTTCTGAAAGCAAATGTATCTTTTTGTACAGCGCTAATAATAATGACTTTTATAAAAACACGTCTGCCTTGAGGTAATATAATTTCGTAGAAATTAATAACCTAAGTTAAACTTAAGTTAATTTTTTTTTTTTGGACTGAAAGAGAGTAAACATCATGAAACGGGGCACCCCGAAAATCTTCTTTATTTGTAAAGATACAAAAAATCTTCAGAACAAAAGTTAAACTAGACAAAAAGGCCCATCTAAAGGTTACTATAAGAATTCTAAGGCACTTCTGGTTTCACCGGAAATGATGTCAACTTTTGATCTAGCATAGGGAATTGATAATTTTATATTTTTTTGCTAAAAGTACATTAAAATAGCTTTACAATGACACCAAAAAGTCATATTTTTATGTTAACCATTTCAAAATGGCGACCATTTTTTTACAAAATAATAATCAACATAAGTTTTACAAAGTTGAACGTAGCAAGCTTTGAAAACAATAAAAAAAAGAAACAAAATATCTCTAAAATAAACTGTTATAACTAGTTATTATATGAAATAACATGAAATAACTTAAATTTTAATTTTTCAATTAAATGTTTTATAAATAACAAGAGTTTAATAGTTTATTTTGCGTATTTTTGTTTGAAAAAAAAAAGTATTAATTGGTAGTAAGTCGTTATTTGTATCTAATTATGGTTTATGTACGATATACCAAAGAAATGCGATAAGGGCCCAGCGACTCTATCAGGAAAGGTATCCTGATAGAGCTCAGCCGAGAAGTCAGTATTTTGCCAAATTAGTGAACAAATTAAGCCAGCGAGGTTCTTTCGAAATTCAAAAACGACGTCCAGAAAGACCAAACCATGTAGAAAGTAACGAAGAAAGAATATTGGCTTACGTCCACTACGACTCGGAAGTGTCGGTGCGGGAGATTGCAAAAGAATTCGGTGTTTCACAATGGAAAGCCTGGAAGGTAGCCAAACAAACACCCTGTATAGAGTGGTACACGACGTAAACCTTTTAAACGTAAAGCTTTTTTTCGATTGAATAGGGTATACCTAACGCTGTTTAAACTTTCTATGCGTTAAATCGTCCCCCTCCAAGTTACAGTGTTGTAGCCCGATTATTATGATTATCAGTATCTGATTTTGACGATATACAAGCCGTGTGTCACATGAGTTCTCTCTATTTTTTTAAATTTAAATTTCAATTAAATTATGCTTACGCAAAACTTTTTTAGACGAAACATATAAATATTACTGAGTTCCAAAGATATAATGATATATGTGCGCGCGGGGAATACAAAATCCATCTTTTCGGTTTATATTTGACTCCTTTTCATAAAATTATCAGTGACAACATATATTTCTACAGTGGCAAATATAGTACACGATTTATGCGCTAATCAGAATTGAAAGAAGTTTTTAAATCGGTTTAGTAGCTCCAGATTTACGACAGTTTTTACTCAGAAATTAATCGTAGGTCAATTTGAAACTATCTCTCGAACTTACATGTCTGTCGACACGGTTGTAGATGAACAAGCCATTCGTTATCCAGCGAAATTTCCTGATTTTTCTTACCCATCAAATTACCTCCTCACGCTCTTCTTTTGAAAGTAGGTGTACCGATAATGTTGTTAATCGCCAAAATTATATAGTGGGACATACTTACAGGTGAAGATTTTGGAAGAGTAGTAGCGGCAACCATTACGACTGGTTGCGGTACAGGCGAAAATGTGGTAAACCCTACATTATCATTCATTTCTATAATTTACCAATTCAGTTCAAGCGCCTGCATTTTTCTGTAAGGGTTTATTTGCGATGGTTCTTAATTAATAAGTCGCATAAGATAGCTGGTGCTGGTGCTGATTTGAGTCCATGCTTTCCGCATGGGCGTAAATGTCGTAAATTGCAAAATAATGCGGGTTAATAGTAATGAATTGTCCCCGAGCGAAGGCAGCTAGTCAATAGACAAAAATTCGCTGCGAATTTTAATGTATGGTTTGTTAGCAATTTTATTTCAGGTTATTAGTTTGATATGAAAAATTTGTGAGAATTGTGGTGTTTACCATACTCTTAAAACTGCGTTCGTAGTTCTTAAATTAGTCGACTTTTCACTATAACTTGTGTACTGTTGATTGTCACTTTAAGTTTGTCATATGGTAACGCAAGCGATCGTTCAGAGCTCTAGATTTATTGCACTATGCGCTGTCGATTGTAGTTAGTTCGTTATTTTAATGAAACAGACATATAAACACACATTAGCTATCCCACTTTACATAACCTAAAAAATACTGTCGCACATATTTCAACAAATTTTGAAAATCTTTAAACAAAAAAGAATTGTTGTATTTGCGGTTATAATTTTGTTATTAAAATTTAGTAAGAAATCACGATATCGCTGATGGTGGGTTCGTAAAAAGTCACATAAATGAATTTATTCCATATAGTTTGGTTTGAAGAAACATAGATGTCACAATATTCGTTACGCATTAATTTTCATAGCTGTAAACGCTTTCGTTAAAGGTTTAAACTATCTAATGTTATCCACAATGCATAGTCTATAGTCAACTAATTTAAGAGCTGTGAACGCAGATATACTCTCCGTCAGACGTAATTGATTTGTGAGATACACTGTACCGACCTTTTTAAATATCTCATTGGCTACTTCATATCACAATTCCCTGCAAAATTTAAGTTACAGATTGTTAGTAATTTTATTTCAGATTTTTAATTTTGTGTAATAAACTTGTGAGAACTGTAGTGTTTACGTTGCCCTTAAATCAAAAATTTGTAACGTAGTTTATGTATGTTTGTTCTAAACACCTAACCCTTCATTTTAAACATATGCAACATCACGTCCGGAAATATACCTGCGTCCTGACACCATGTTGTTCTGAATTATTTAAATACATGTAAAATTTAGCCCTGCAACTGAAAAACATATGTACGCACAGCCTGTTTTATACAAATGGTCTTAACCTTTTAGAGTTGTTTTGTCAGACAATGTTAGCTTAAATCAGTTTTTTTCAACCTTTTTCAATTGACGGTACACCAGACAGTGTGCTAAAATCTGTTCTTGTAGTAAGATATTTTACGATATAATTATAAAATTTGTTTCAAATTGTTTTTATCCACTCACATAAAAGTTTAACAACATTATGTGAGTGATTTTGAAGAATAATGTTTAAGAATTTTAAAAGATTTAATTTTGAGGGTAGTAAATTACTTGGTAGCAAATGCTGAGCAAAATCACTTTATTTTTCAAAATCCAAGTGATGACCTAAAAAAAGATCTTCATTTCCAAAATACAAGTGATGACCTAAATAAAAAATTGATGTGAAGTGTGAATTTACACACATTTCAGGGTTTTGCAGGTATTTAGTAAGTGAATGATGATTATTTTGGATGCGAAAACAAATTTTATATTAAAATATTTTTTTTGTTAATTTTTATTCGAACGCCTAATACCATTATTTAGGTTTCTAAATATGTGCAGTATTTTTTTTTTTTATATAGCAAGGTTCATTAAGAATTCTAAAAATTGCGCCTATGGCTTCCATTGGTTGTTATAAGTTCCGCCCCTCTGATTTCGTGTACATTGAAACAGAATTAAATTATAATTTAATTTATATGTTGACGAATTATGTCCGTAGATAATATAATAGTTAAGTTTATGGGAGTCGGACAGGTGTAGAAATAAATAAAAAAAGTTTATTTAACTAAGCTTACGTTTCGATTTTAATCAAATCTTCCTCAGAGCTAAAAAGATTTAGAATTAGTTAAAAATTACATAATTAATATTGTTATATAATAAACTCCCATAAACTTAACTATTATTTTATTATTATAATTTAAACAATTTCCACTGGCTATTAAATTTACGCTTTTAAAAATTAAATGCACCATTTGCCAAAATATAACTAGAATTTTGAAAAAATAATTTAAACAATATAAAAATTAAAAAAAAAAAAAACAAAAAATAAAATAGTCTCTTCTCTCTCAGGGTTCGATCCCTTTCGGATCGGGTTACTTGGATGAAAAATCAGCGTCTAATACCTCTAGACCAGCATACACGTTATAGTGTGGCGTGTTACAAAGCTATAACTTGTGTACATTATTAGCAAAAAATCACAAAAAATACGTTTTTTTCCAGAAACCTAATCTAATCAAAAATTCCTGTTGAACTATTCCGGTTCACACCAATGTACATTACTTAGAATTTTTTCAGATTTTTAGTTTAAACCATCCTGGCTACAGGGTGTGGGACAAAAAATTTTTTGCACAATTTTGGCAAAAATCGCTTAAAAATAATTTATTTTGCAAAAATAAAAATTTGATCGTTAATCCACGTACCAAGGGCTTTCATTTGATACCCTACTCAGAATTATAAAAAAATATTTTTTTTTTCGATGAGCACATATTTGTTTATATTTCTAGGGGGATATGTTTTTTAGATGTTTTAGTATTTTTCCTATGTGCGGGTCAAAGAGTTGTATAAGCATGCAAAATTTCAACTCTCTAGGTTTAGCCGTTTGGCTACAATTTTTACCGAACAGACAGACAGACAGACAGACAGACAGACAGACGACAAAATGACGGTATAAGGGTTTTTTGGTCATACCTACAAAACCCTAAAAAAGGCCCTCATTTCCAAAATACGAGTGAGGATCTAAAAAAAAAAAGGTTTCCCTTCCTAAATACGTACTCCAAGGCTCTAATGGCGTACCCCAAGGAACAATTCTAGGTTCCTTTCTGTTCCTCATACTCATTAACGATTTACCTGTGGAAGTAGGAACCAGTGAGCCACTTCTTTTTGCAGACGATCTTAAGCTGTTTCGTGTAATCAACAAGTCGGAGGACTGCCTGCTGTTGCAGGTAAAAAGACGAAATAAATAAAATAAACTTAAAATGAACATCAACAAATGCAAAGTAATATCGTTTACACGTACTATAAACAAAATAACCCACGATTACCATATTGACAATATAGTGCTCGTTAGAGATAGTAAAGTGAAAGACTTAGGTGTACTATTTAGACACAATTTTAATTTTGGTGACCACATAGACAATACAGTGAATAGTGACCTAAAAACTTGGAAACTAGGATTTATACTTATAAACAGTGGTAATTTTAAGATATCTACAACTTGATTACTGTACTGTATGCACTAGTTCGATCTAAACTAGAGTACGCGAATAAAATCTGGAGCCCAAAAACAATGTCCCACAAAAATTAAATAGAAAATGTACAAAAGAGATTTGTAGGAAACCTGAACCTGAAATTAACCTGAACATATCCTTTTTGTATCTCTTATGCAAACCAGTTAAAAAACCTAGCTCTCAATAACAGCAAGAAATTTCAAACATTTGAATGGAGACGCGACATCCACACTTTGAATTTCGCGTTTAAATTATTTAATAATAAACTAGTTGCCCCAGAATTTCTTCAAAATGTAAATATGCGACATAAGATTGAGAATTAAACATGATCACTTTTTCAAAATTTTAGAATCTATGTCACCACTGAACAAAATGCTCAGCGTAGTAAACGAGCAAATCTCTGATAGAGATGTAGAAATCTTTTACGACAATAATGGGAAGTTTGTTAATATAAGAATAAATTAGACTAATTATATTGTATCTTTATTGTACGTTTGCTTATTTTGTGTTTTATTCTTTATTTTATTCATTATTAGTATTTCTATATTATTATTATTATTATTATAATTGTATTGTATTTTTTCCCCAGTGCTATGTAACTGAACTTGTGCACTACTATACAAATCTGTATAGTTACTAGTTAAATAAATAAATAAATAAATAAATAAATAAATAAATAAATAAATAAATAAATAAATAAATAAATAAATAAATAAATATATATATAAATAAATAAATACAATGAGCTCTAGAATTCAAGTGTATTCCTAAAACCACGTATTTCTCGAGTTCTTGGGAGGCCCGAGCCCGTAAGAACCCCTCCCCCTGGGTGCACGCCTCCGCCATCGGATCTTTGACAGTACACCACTACAGGTTGAAAACGGTATAAGCTGAATTCAGAGTCAACATAACCTACCTTAGCATAGCATATCCACATTTTCGTAAACTATTAACATGTAACAAGTTCGGGTTCTTCAAACAAAAACGCAGGAATTTTCCAGAAGGTAAAATTTATTTACACACTTATAATTTTGCAGTATACGGAATACTAACAACACTTTTCGCCCGGAGGCACACACTGTCCGTATACTTGCCTGAGTCTGTAAGTATAAAAACCGACTGACTCCCTAAAAACATCTCATTACTAAGTAAAAATGGATCGATTGTTACAATATTCCACGTTTTCTAAAGACTTCTAGATTATTTCATGGTTTCCATGGATATGAGTTACTAGAACTTTCCAGATTATTCCATGAAATTCAACCATAGGCGTCCTATGAGGAAAATTAAAACATTTTCGTTACACTATGGATGTCAATGGTTTACTTTATACATTCTATACGAGGGTCATCTCAAAAGTAAGTTACACTATTTTTTTAAAAAATAAATAAAAGTAAAAAATTAAAAAAAAAGTATATTTCGAAAAGAACATATTAAACTTATTTTTCTACATAATCATCTTGTTCTTCAATACATTTTTGGTACCGTGGTAAAAGTTTTTTCAATCCAGTGTTCTTGTTTCAAATTATCCTCGTTTCTGAAGCGTCTTCCCCCAAGATGTTGCTTCAACTGCGGAAACAGGTGGAAGTCACTTTGTGCAAGGTCAGGGGAGTAAGGCGGATGTCCGAAAACATCCCATCGAAACACCTCAATCAGGCCTTGAGTCTAACGAGCAGCGGGTGGGCCAGCGTTGTCGTGGAACATAAAAACTGTTTTTGTCAACTTTCCCCTCCTTTTGTTTTGGATCGCATTTCTGAGTTGTCGCAACACCTCACGTGCAGCTGTGATCGTGGTCCCACGGGGCAGGTAATCGATTAACAACACCCCCTTGGAATTCCAAAAGACCGTTGTCATGACTTTTCCCGCGGATGCCACAACTTTTTTGGTGTTGGCTCGTCCTTTAATTTCCACACCATACTATGTCTTTTGGATTCGGGCGTCCAGTGATGGATCCATGTCTCGTCTCCGGTCATTATTCGGTCGAATAAACCGTCTCCCTCGTCGTCAAAAAATTGCTGAAATTGCAATGCATCGTCAACTCTCCGCTCTTTTTGCTGTTCTGTAAGCAGGCTTACACACACTTTCGATAAACACAGATCGTCAGAAATGATCCTGTAAGTGATGCACGACTTATTTTGACATTCGGAGACAGTTGAGAAAGGATTTTATCAAGCGTTAAGAGCCGATCGGTGTCAATGACCCTTCGAACATCTTCAACAACAGTCGTGGTGCGGGAAGTGTAGGGGCGACCGCTTCGTTGTTCATCGTGTAATGTTGTTCTCCCTTCAATGAATGATTGGCGCCAACGAGAAACTATTGGCCTTGACATAACGTCTTCACCATAAACAACTCGCGATGAATTTCTGTAGCATTTTTAATTTTTGCCGTCAAAAAACGAATAACACCTCGAACTTCACAATCGGCGGTAGGAGCAAGTGGAGTCTCCATAGTGGCTGGAGCCTGACTGCCGGACTGATCGACGCACGTGCATAAATATTTTACAGTGCTGCCACTACACCCAGACGCAAATTCCCTGAGACTCCCAGACTTTTCCCGCCAACCACACGGATTAAAAAAAATTGATGTGAAGTGTGAATTTTCACACATTTCAGGGTTTTGCAGGTATTTAGTAAGCGAATGATGATTATTTGGGGTGCCAAAACAAATTTTATATTAAAATATTTTTTTGTTAATTTTAATTCGAATGCCTAATACCATTATTTAGATTTCTAAATATGTGCAGTATTTTTTTTTATATAGCAAGGTTCATTAAGAATTTTAAAAATTGCGCTGTGGCTTTCATTGGTTGTTATAAGCTCCGCCCCTCTGATTTCGTGTACATTTAAACAGAATTAAATTATAATTTAAACAATTTCCACTGGTTATTAAATTTACGCTTTTAAAAATTAAATGCAACGTTTGCCAAAATATAACTAGAATTTTGAAAAAATAATTTAAACAATATAAAAATTAAAAAAAAAAAACAAAAAAAAATATTGTCTCTTCTTGCAGGGTTCGATCCCTTTCGATCAAGTTAGTTGGGTGAAGAGCCAGCGTCATAACCACTAGACCAAGACACACCTTACAGTGAAGCGTGTTACTAAGCTATAACTTGTGTATATTATTAGCAAAAAAACACAAAAAATGCGTTTTTTTCCAGAAACCTAATCTAATCAAAATAATCTGATCAAAAATTCCTGTTGTACTATTCCAGTTCACACCAATGTACATTACTTAGAATTTTTTCAGATTTTTAGTTTAAACCATCTGGGCTACAGGGTGTGGGACAAAATTTTTTTGCACAATTTTGCAAAAGTCGCTTCAAAATAATTTATTTTGCAAAAATAAAAATTTGATCGTTAATCGACGTACCAAGGGCTTTCATTTGATATCCTACTGAGAATTATAAAAAAATATATTTTTTTTCAATGAGCACATATTTGTTTATATTTTTAGGGGGATATATTTTTTAGATGTTTTAGTATTTTTCCTATGTGCGGGTCAAAGAGTTGTATAAGCATGCCAAATTTCAACTCTCTAGGATTAGCCGTTTGGCTACAATTTTTACCGAACAGACAGACAGACAGACGACAAAATGACGGTATAAGGGTTTCTTGGTCATACCTACAAAACCCTAAAAAATAGTGTAACTTACTTTTGAGGCGACCCTCGTAGCATAGCATGGAATAAGATTACATAGCATAGGTTAATAAAGAATACGATAGGTGTTTGATAAGTCAGTGATTTTGAAATGAAGGAATTTATTTTTACCAAAATGTTACTTATTTTTACCAAAATTCTATTTATTTTTCAACATATTCGATAATTTTATGATTTTTAGCTCGATACATTTTGCACAATGATATTTCAACTTCTTTAAGCTTTCCAAAAAGTACGATGTTTCGAACTCTGCAAAATAGGCATGTGTTTCAGCGATGATTTCCTCGTTCGATGCAAATTTTATACCAGCGAGTCATTTCTTCATATTTGGAAAGAGAAATTAGCCGCAGGGGGTCAAATCTGGAGAATATGGTGGATAGGGGAACAGTCTGTAGAGCGATTCGGTCAATTTGGTCGTTGCAGTTGCGGATGAGTGAGCTGATACATTGTCATGGTGGAAGAGAACTTTTTTATTCGCCAAATGGGACCACTTTTACAAATTCAGCGTGTAATCGATCTAATAAAACGGTATAATATTGTCATGTGATCATTTTTTCCCTTTTCCAGATAGTCGATGAAGCTAATGCTTTGCGAATCACAGAAAATCGTAGCCGTCACCTTTCCGGCCGAGGAAACCCTTTTTGCCTTCTTCGGAGCACGTTCGCTCTTCTTTCATTTCTGCTGTGTAATGATGAATCCATGTTTCATCAACTGTTATGAAATGCCGCAAAAACTCACTTGGACTCAGCTTGTACATGTCCAAACATTGCTTCGAAATGGTCATGCGATTCCGTTTTTGATCTACCGTGAGCAGAGGTGGCACCCATCTTGCCGATAGCATGCCCTAGTGTTCGTGCAGGATATGAAATACACGTTCGTCTGAGGTGTTAATTTCACAGATCTACATAAAACTTAGTGTGTTATCTACAAAAAATGGCTAATAGAAATAATATCAAATCGAGCGCCTTTTCTTTTCAAAGTCACTGCCTTATCAAACACCTTTTGTAAAAGTGATTTTTGCCACCCAGCATATAGATGGGTAGACATTTTTGGCAACCATAGGGTTTATTATAGCTATTACAAGTACTTTGTTTCTTTATTTCTAGAAATTTCCTGGTATTCTAAAATAATTTTTCCTTTTATCTCTTTTAAACTATTTTTGAAATGTTTGAATTCTCTCAGTAAAAGCACACCCTGACAAAATCATTCTGAAAACTCGTTTTTGTAAATCTGAATAGTTTGAACATTGTTTTCAATGAAAATGTTTTTGAAAATATTTGAACAAAAATTAGGTTTTTTATTTATTTAATGGTACGAGGGTTGCCTTTTATATTTCAGGATTTGAGATCAAAAATAATTATTTATGAACACAAGTGGCTTTATTTTTATCAAAATATTCTCCATGAAGATCAATACAATTTTGCATGTGTTTGAACCAATTTTCGAAATACTTTTTCCACTCCGATTGAAGCATTTTCCACTCCGATTGTCCAATTATGTGGGATCCTACGCGAACAAATAATTTTTACGGTCAAATGTTCATGCAATAGTGAATGTATGCTAGATTTTGAACGACCTTCATGAAATTCGTCCTTAAGCGAACTGCGGCAACGACTGAAGTCGGCAAACCATCGATAAACAGTAGTCATTGATGGTGCTTCATCGCCAAAAGTCGAATTAAGTTCATCAATGCACTGTTGTTGGGATAATCCATATCGAAAGTTGTAAAAAATAATCGCTCGAAAATGTTCACGATTTAATTCCATTTTTAGCCGAGATGATTTTTTCAAGTTGTTGTAAACAACACAAATAGAGCTCGTACTTCAAAACGTTTTGAGTACGTATACCGTCAAAAAGGCTCAGAAATGACTACCAAAAAAACCATTTCTGGGCCTTGGAGTGCTTGAAGGGTGCCATTCCATGCACTGGCGCTTGGTTTCCGGGTCGTACTCAAACACCCAAGTCTCGTCACCAATAATGACACGCTTCATTAAATGGGTATCATTTTCAATCAATTACAAAAAGTCAAGGCACCTTTCCTCCTGATGTCCTTTTGGTCCTGTGAAAGGTTTTTTGGAACCATTTTTTGCGCAGATTTTTCTCTTCCCCAATTCATTGGTCAAAATCTGATGAACAGTAGTGTGAGTCAGATTCAACTCTTTCCCGATCATTCTGACTGTCAACCGACGATCTGATCGCACAAGATCCCGAATTCTGACGACATTTTCATCGGTTCTTGAATAATAATAATAAATTTATTGTTCAGTTGTGCGTACAAGAAAGATACAAGAAACCCAGTCACAGTAAAATTTTAAATAAGTTTAAATAATATTACAAGAGAATATTAAGGCCTTGAAGATGAAGGCCTTCCGCTGCGTGATTCATCTTCAATCAACTCTCTTCCTTCTGAAAATGCCTTAAGCCACCAAAAAACCTGGGTCATTGACAAAACACTGTCTCCGTAGACAGCCTGATAGCACACCGTTGCTCTAAATGAATGTCACTCATTTTTAGAACGCACTAGAAAAAACTGTTTCACAAAAAAAATCGCTACAGACAACCAAATTACTCTAGCGAGTTCAAATTCGTACTGAAGGCGTATCACATGTTGCCAGGTCAAACGCTATGTTGCCAGTCTGTACACACCTCGAACTGCGTTGATTATTATTATGAACAAACCTGCAATCCAAAGTAAAAGCCACCAATAATTCATAATGTGAATTTATTTTTTATCGATGGCCTTATACGGTTTCATATGTCACTTGTACGGATTTCATTATTGTAAATGAAATTCAGTTATTTTATACATATATGGTTATTTTAAATACCATAAAACAATTTATATTATGTAAAATCATCAAAGTATTTTTAAAATTAATCATATATATTTATTTTCAAAATACATGTTTACGTATTTTCCCATATTTATTGTGTTTTTTATTCTGTTTGTATTTTAGTTTTTGTATTTTATATTCTGTACCTATAGATTGACAATTGAGGGCTCAGCGCAAAAGTGATACAAGTGACATTTTGGTACTTTTTCACAACATGTGCATTTATACCAGCTAACCTAAAATTAGCAACTGAGTTTCTATAAATACTTAAAGTAATTGCTGTTCTATACCAGCACAAGTTACTTTAAACACTTATGGTGGGTTTAGTCAACATATAGTTTTAGTCTTAGTTTTAATCTAATGTTCTAATTTTGCTGCGTTAGGCGCAAATAGCTTTTATTGCTGTGCGCCAAAAATTTTCACTAACTAACTAACTTATGTTCTAATTTTAACCTTAAAAGATAAACTATCATATCGCTACGCCACGAGCAAGTTCATACAACACATTGATTTAGTTTTACTCTTAAGGTTCTTAAAACCTACCTTGAGAGTTAACTAATGATGGGTTTAGTCAACACTTAGCCTTAGTCTTAGCGTTAGTTTTAATTTTAGTGTTAGTCTTAGTTTTTGTCTTAAGCCTAATGAATAAGTACATTGATTTAGTAAAACTAAAATGCGCCTGCAATTCATCGTCCTCGAACTTCTTCGGCTGACCTGGACGAGGTTCGTCATCAACACTGACATAATCACTTTTGGAACGCCGAAACCATTCTCTGCGTGATTTATCAGTGGAAGCATTTTCATCATAAGCTTCTAAGAGCTTTCGATGAGCTTCAGCGGCTAATATCTTCAAATGAAAACAGAAAATAAGGACGTCCCGGAAATGATGCTTTTTTGGCTCAAATTTCGACATTTTCGAATCAGATAAACACGATGTTATTGATACAAACCCAAACGTTTATCAATTGAATATTATTGCCATATGTCAACACTAAAACATTAAGCCGGGTGCAGACATTAGAGGTTAGAAAATTACATAGTATAACAATTGACCGCCAGATGGACCGAATTAATTCACACACCTAATAGACACCAAACACAATAAATATAAGTAATTTTCACAATAGAATAAAATAGCTAGAGAAATATTTGTAGATTGAAGCTTTAGTCACAATTTTCCCTGTCGTACACAAATATGCGTCCATTCGTTTACAAAATGGCTTTTATAATACATTTTTTTTATTTACAATTACATAAGAATTAATTTTACAATTAAAAATATCCTATTTGATAGATAAAAATTCGCTGACATTTTGGTACTTTTTCACAACATGTGCATTTATACCAGCTAACCTAAAATTAGCAACTGAGTTTCTATAAATACTTAAAGTAATTGCTGTTCTATACCAGCACAAGTTACTTTAAACACTTATGGTGGGTTTAGTCAACATATAGTTTTAGTCTTAGTTTTAATCTAATGTTCTAATTTTGCTGCGTTAGGCGCAAATAGCTTTTATTGCTGTGCGCCAAAAATTTTCACTAACTAACTAACTTATGTTCTAATTTTAACCTTAAAAGATAAACTATCATATCGCTACGCCACGAGCAAGTTCATACAACACATTGATTTAGTTTTACTCTTAAGGTTCTTAAAACCTACCTTGAGAGTTAACTAATGATGGGTTTAGTCAACACTTAGCCTTAGTCTTAGCGTTAGTTTTAATTTTAGTGTTAGTCTTAGTTTTTGTCTTAAGCCTAATGAATAAGTACATTGATTTAGTAAAACTAAAACAACCAATGAAACGCCGAGTTTAACGCACGCGCATAGTATCCTCGTTCAGTGTTGACGAACAAAGCTTATTATAACTAATATTTGAAACGTTAAAAGTCAAAATCTTTGGTTACAGATAAGGATTAAAGAAATAAACATTTTGAATAAAGATCCGGAATAAAAACAATAATAAAATTGTTAATAATTCATAATATAAAACCTGCACATTTTATGTTAGTGTGAGCGCACGCGCAATAGATCCGTGTTAATCTTAGTGCTAAGAAAAGTTGTATGGTTGTCCCATCATAAATTATACAGAGCATTACTTTCTTGTCCTGAATATTCCGTTTCGGTCCCGATGCGGATGGTTTTCCTGGGTTGCAAATGGATTCCCTTCGTTTGGGATTATCAAAATATATCCACTTTTCGTCACAATACGATGCAAAAAACCTTTTCTTTTTTGCCTGGCAAGCAAGATTTCAGACATGGTTTTGCGCCTCTCGATGTCTCTTTCTTTCAGTTCGTACGGCACCAATCTTCCATGGCTGCCAAACGTACAGAAATTGATCGATCAACATTCAACAATTGCGTCAGCTCATGTTGCGATTGACACGAATCTCCATCGATTAGCGCCTGCAATTCATCGTCCTCGAACTTCTTCGGCTGACCTGGACGAGGTTCGTCATCAACACTGACATAATCACTTTTGGAACGCCGAAACCATTCTCTGCGTGATTTATCAGTGGAAGCATTTTCATCATAAGCTTCTAAGAGCTTTCGATGAGCTTCAGCGGCTAATATCTTCAAATGAAAACAGAAAATAAGGACGTCCCGGAAATGATGCTTTTTTGGCTCAAATTTCGACATTTTCGAATCAGATAAACACGATGTTATTGATACAAACCCAAACGTTTATCAATTGAATATTATTGCCATATGTCAACACTAAAACATTAAGCCGGGTGCAGACATTAGAGGTTAGAAAATTACATAGTATAACAATTGACCGCCAGATGGACCGAATTAATTCACACACCTAATAGACACCAAACACAATAAATATAAGTAATTTTCACAATAGAATAAAATAGCTAGAGAAATATTTGTAGATTGAAGCTTTAGTCACAATTTTCCCTGTCGTACACAAATATGCGTCCATTCGTTTACAAAATGGCTTTTATAATACATTTTTTTTATTTACAATTACATAAGAATTAATTTTACAATTAAAAATATCCTATTTGATAGATAAAAATTCGCTGTAAATTTTGATGCATCGATTTTTACTAAGTTTATTTCAGATAATTTTGTATAGAAAACTTGTGGGAAGAATGTTTAAGGGGTGTTTCAATGTTTTATTATATTTCGCTATATTTCTAGTGTTGAAATTAAAATCTAGATTTATATTGTTGAGTGTACAGATAATATTTTACCATGACTGTCCGTTCGCTATTAAATACCCTCGTTACAAAATTTATAAACTAATATAACAACAATTAAATTCCACAAATAATTTCCCAAAACCACTAAAACATTTGCATTTCGCGTCATTAACACGAAACTTTATGTTACTTGTTTAAATAACAGAGTGAAATTAGTATGAACGAAAGCCCACCACTGTGAATCGGTAAAGAATCGGACAGAAGCAAAACTATACAGGGGAGGTTCGTCAACACAATAAAAAAGTGGTTTGTTTGTTTAATGAAATAAAGGTACGGATCCTGTAAGTAAGAATGCCGATCTGGGCATAGATATTTGTATTCAATCAAATATATTATTTAATAAAACAGTCCAAGGGAAAAAATGAGTAGTCATGATATATTGTCACAAAATTAAACGCATAGGTAAGGCCTGTGATTCATAGACACACGAGGGACATTCAATAATTAAAGAGACAAATTGATGTAGAAAAAAAAAACAACGGTTTTTAGGAGGAGTTTGGTACTTTCATGACTTTAGGTTGGCATCACTGGGATGAAATGAGAACACCTGATGGTTAAAAATTGTGTTGTTTATAACCTCAAAATTGCATTTAACGATGGTGTGTCCGCTTTAAGTTTCCACATTAGTTGAACAACGTTCAGTGATCCGATTTTTGTTTTCTGAAGGTGAAAACCCGGCTAAAATCTTTTCTCGATTGATTTTATCGTATGGTGAAAGTTGTATGAATACCGGAAATATTTATAAGTGGGTAGAACAGTTCAAAAATTATCGAACCTCAGTGACTGACGAGCAACGTCCTGACCGGCCAGTTGAAGTGTCAACTCCTTCGCTTGAAACCCGCATTGACGACATTATTCGTGAAGTCCGACGTATTGCTGTTGACGATATAGCAAAGTTACAGTAAGTGTTGGCACAATTCATCATGTTATCATTGACAAGCTCAAGTACAGTAAAACAAGGTGGGTCCCGAAACAGTTAACGCAACAACACAAGGAAACAAGACTCAAAGTGTGTACAGACTTGAAAGAACGCTATGAAAGGGAAGGTGACCCTTTTCTAAACAAGATTTTATGAATTTGATGATTTGTGATGAAACTTGGGTTCACCATTTTGAACCAGAATCAAAAGACAAAGCATGGAATGGAAGCACACCAGTTCACCTGTCCGAAAGAAATTCAGAACGCAAGCATTAGCGGGAAAAGTCATGTTGACCGTCTTTTGGGATGCCCGAGGTGTCATCTTTTGTGATTATTTGGATAATCAGCGTACAATAAACAGTGCCTACTACTCAGACATGTTGATGAACAAAGTAAAGCCAGCAATGACCTCCACGACAATGCTCGCTCTCATACCGTCAAGCTGACCCAAGACACCATTGAAAAAATGGGTTGGTAGATACTACCTTATCCTCCCTATAGTCCAGATTTGGCTCCCTCTGATTTTCATTTGTTTGGTCCACTCAAGGAGCCATTACGTGGGAAAAAGTTCAGCGACAACGAGGAAGTCCAAGAATTTGTGGAAAACTGGCTCAAACAACAAGACAAAGATTTCTTTGCATCAGGTAGAAAAAAGCTAGTTCATCGTTGGGATAAGTGTATATTCGTGGGGATTATGTTGAGAAGTAGTAAAAGTCTCATTTTGTAAAAATACAGTTTTTTTTCTACATCAATTTGTCTCTTTAATTATTGAATGTCCATCGAAATTTTAACAGCGTCTAAGCAGACATAATTTACTTACGTATGGCGTGAATTTTGTATTGTTTTAACAAATTCGCTGCGGACGCCGCCAATTGGCGATGACAGTATCTAGAGTCGATTCAAATAGAAAAGGATACACGACCGTTACAAAATTGCGCAAACAAGATAACGCCAGTGGCGGAGACAAATAAAATATTATATAAAACAAAATGGGACAATTAAATAATATTTTTTATTGAATTAGTTAAGGAACGATTTAAAAGCTATATATTATAATATAAATAAAATGCTGTTTAGTATAAATATGTCAGTCATAAATGACAGAAGGCAAATTAATTATGAATAGAAAAATAAATTTTTATATAAACACGTTGAAAGTTCCTAACTCACACAAGACTTCTACGGCTATGAGTAACAAACCTAACACCCCTATTATAAGTAAATTAGACCCGTCCAGACGAAAAATCATTTCTGCACAGTTTTATTGATGTACTCAACTCTATTTGAATCGACTCGTCTGTAGCATGCATGACGCCTATATTTTTAGAGGCATGCAATCTGCGGTGCACATGTGTTAAACTGCAGAAGCAAATAGAATTTTTAGAAATTCAATACTATTTTGTATTTAATATTGAGAAAAATATAACTGCACGACACAATTTGTACTCAGCACGACAAACTATATCATTATAATGACAAATGACTTCACAGCAAATTATGTTCTTTGCAAGACAGAAGATGACATTTGAAGTATAAATATTGCACTCCGTTAGAGGGTACGCCGAGGGAAGTAGGCATTAAATTAAATCTGAACTGTGGGATAAATACGCCAAAACATTATTATCTTGAAGAAAATAAAAATAAAACACAGATAAGATACATTTAAAAAATTAAATTTACTGGAGGCGTAGGAGATTAAAAAAATAAACAAACAAAGAAAAACTCTTAATGAGATGGCTGACCTTTCTAACTCACCTTCTCATAGGTTCAACATTTATTAATAATATGTACATGTAAAATAGTAATTAAATTGTAATTTTACAATGTTGCCTCATTGCTTTGAAAATGGCAGAAACCGAAACTAGTAAGCAGTTGTTTAAATAAAAATTGTAATTTTTTTTTATTCAAACCATTATCAAAAAGCTAAATTTGTTTTGTAGAGATAAATTTTCTGTGGATTCAAAAATAATGTCAAAATCAAGATATAGTGAACCACATCACAGGACACACTGATAATTAGAAGCACCAACAAAAGTAAAAAAAAAATGATGTGAATTATGAATTGTCACACATTTCAGGGTTTTGTAGGTATTTGGTAAGTGATATCAAATTGTGGGTAGTTATTAAAAATCGTTAATACCGATAAAATTTGAAAGAATAAGCCACGTCTTTCATCAGGAGCAGTGGTTCTTAAAGTGGGTGCCATTACTTGTAGGGATGGTGTGTAATTTGGCATCGTATTTTTATACGCATAATGACTTTTTTCGCAATTGACTGCAAACAGGTACAACTCGTGGATGCCTATTGTAACTTCCGATCGTTTTAAAATTACTACTCGGTATAGCGCGTTCTTAATGTTAATTAGCGCCACAATTTTGAGCGATACTGCCCTATACGACAGGACGACAATATAGGAGCCAGAGCACTTCAAGTTTTGGTTTAATTTTCTACCTCTTACTTTTGTGAACTAGGATTTTCTACGCTCGTTAACATCAAAACTAAAACGAGGGCAAGATTGAAGTCGGTAGAACATGAAATGCGAGTATGTTTGTTCAAAATACATCCAAATATAAAATAATTATGTAAAATACATCAAGCTCATGAATCACATTTTTTTTTTGTGTGTATCTTTTGTTCTCATTTTGTTAACATATTGTTAATTTCAAATCATGCTTTCCTAAGATTGACAAAATTTCTTAATAATCCTGTATTTTTGTGTACCTTTTATTATCATTTAAAGAACATATTTTTAAGTAAAAAAAAAGTTTTCCTGAGATTAATAAAATGTCTTTATAATTTCATGCACATGAAGTTGGGGTGCCGGAAATTTTACATAATCGATTTGGGGTGCCTTCACATTAAAAAGTTTGAGAACCACTGATTTAGAGACTTCTTCAGTCTCTCAGATAAATATTGTAAGCACGGTGTTCGCAAAATTCGATAACTTTCGGAATAATTATCAGATCAAACGTTCCACTTGTATTATTCCGGTCCACATTAATATGCATTACTCAGATTTTTAGATTAACCCCCTTGGGAGGACAAGAGTGATTTTGGTACATTTTGAGCAAAAATTGTGTTAAAATTAAGGAATTAAAAAGAAAAGCTAATTTTCGTTTCTTAATCTACGTCTTAAAGGTTTTAATTGTCAAAAGAAAGCTCTTTTTATAATCATACGTCAAATTAAAAATAAATAAATAAATAAATATATTTGAGACACAAAAAATTTATATTTTTAGAACAAATAATCTGATCAAAAATTCCTGTCGAGCTATTCCGGTTCCATCAAATTACAAGCTCTTCTTTTGATAATACAACACAATTTTAAAAAAATGGTTTCAGACACAAAAAAACTATATTGACAAAAATTTACACATTTTTGGCTAAAACTAATTTTTCCAGAAATAAAAATCTTTTGATTTATCCACGCATTAAGAGGTTTTATTTGATAACTCATTTTAAATTAAATTTAAAAAAAATATTTATAGTTTCGATGAATACACATTTACTTATAGATTTCATGTGATGTATTTTTTTGAACTCGATAGTTTTCCTATATGTGTATCAAAGATTTTTTGTTTAAGCATGCCAAACTTCAGCTTTCTAGGTCCAGCCGTTTGTCCACAATTTCTACCGTACATACAGACAAGCAGACAGATAGACACATGAGTGACGGTATAAGGGTTTTTTGTTCATATCTACAAAACCTTAAAAACGGACACCAGTAAAAATTATTTTACACCATCGCAAAAAAAAAAAACTGTTGAGCGCCACGCAAGTTGTCTGCCCGTAGTGCGAAATGATTTGGTCCGGCCCTGCTTAAGAAGTCGCATTTTAAAATACAATTACTTTTGCAAACACATCCGTAGCGAGTGATACGAGAGTGCAGCTCGTTAACCTGTGTTCTCTACACTGTTCTCAGGTGGAGAGAATTGCGCTTATGAACACACGCGTCCCGCACAGACAGAATTATAAAAGTCAGGGGTGAAATTATAAAACGTCAGCCTGAGGGAATCTTTTTCTCTTTCCTTTTATTATACTGATTTCATTTTTAATCCAGATAAAATATAATTTATCCTCGACATTATATTATAAAACATAAATAACAAATTAATATTAATGCATTTACAAAAAATATATTAGCCTGTTTATAAATTTGAGGTAGCGGCGGATTGAGACTGTCAAGTCAGTTCGGTGATTTCAAAGTTTTATTGGTTAGGTTAGGTTAGGTAAACTTATTAAATTTATACCTATAAATAAATATTTACCTATTCTAAAAGGTGGCGCAACAGGAACTGTAATTTTAAATTTGCCGCCATTTTTCAGTGGTCAAACGTATAATATTTATAATGGATGTACGTCATCTACATAACCCAGTAATTAATCATGCAACGGTACACGATTGCAGAACGCGCAGAAATTATTTAAATTTATTATGAAAATTTTGAAAACATCAGCAATGCACTTCGTAAAATTCGTGCTGTTTTCCCGTGAAATCATGTGCCAACATTCCATGCAGTGAAGAATCTAAACAAGCAAACAGCAATTCGTCGTCGTACAGTTCGTTCAAGAGAAAATGTTGATTTTGCAAAAGATCCACACACTTCGACTCGTCATCATTCGCAACATTTGGAGACGTTCGTTCCAACGAATTTTGCAAAAAGATTTGGATTTGCGACCGTATAAAATTCAATTGGTTCAAGAAATAAAGCCTGCTGACCATCAACAGCGTCGTACGTTTGTGATTTGGTGCTTGGAATGTACTGAAGAATAAGAGGATTTTTGAAGAGAACAATTTTCAGCGACGAATCGCATTTCTGCTTGAATGGCTATGTGAACACGTAAAATTGTCAAATATGGGCAACAAAAAACCCAAAAAGAAATTCATGGAATGCCGATTCATCCGAAATGTGTCACTGTTTGGTGTGGTTTGGGCCGGAGGTGTTATTGGATCATATTTCTTTGAATATGAACATGGTGAAGCAGATTGGGTGAATGGAAATCGATATCGTGACACGATTCATTTTTTTGCATCAATTGAACCAATTGTTCCAGCAGGATGGGGCTACTTGTCATACTGCTGATGAAACAATAGATTTATTGCAAGAAAAGTTTTCTGACCGTGTAATTTTGCGTTATGGAAATGTGAATTTGCCACCCAGATGGTGTGATATAACATCTTATTTTTTCTCTGAAGTTATGTTAAATCTCAAGTGTACGCCAATAATCCAGAAATCATCGATGACCATTAATCCTGTAATTACTCGTGTCTTTGCAGATACACATATAAATTTATGTGAATCCGTTATTGAAAATGTTGCTCAAAGGGTCGTCATCGGTAATAGGAGCAAAGGTGCTAATTTGACCGATATCATTTTCCAGACATAATTCTCATGAGCACTAATTACGCTGATACCAATAAACATGAGCATTGAAAAAAAAACCTGTTTTTTTTTCATTAATTTAAAATTGTAGTTCTGGTTGCGGCATCTTTTATTATAATACAAAATGAATAAAAACCTTTAGAGTGTAGCATCAAAATATCGTGGGACTTATGAGTCCACCTATGGGCAGGAACATTAAGAGATGTAGAAGGCCATTGTAGGATGTGAAGAACAGTTGTTCATAGACATGTTAATCGAATTACGTTAGTTAGGTGTATGATTTTGCGGATATAAGGGAGATGGAATCTACATAATGCTTTGAAAATGATGAATTTGGTGATAAAAACATTAATTTCTGCTCTAAACCGGAAAGTTGGTATTATAATACCCATATATGAGAAAGGCGATAGTAGAGAATGCTCAAATTATAGAGGAATAACCTTGTTAAGTGCGGTAGGAAAATTATATGTACGAGTACTTAAGAGAAGAATTAGAAACGAACTGGAGGCAACCTTTGAAGACTCGAAATATGGATTCAGATCAAAGAGAGGGGTGCAAGAACCAGTATTCAAGCTACGGCAATTGAGCGAGAAAGCACTTAAAATAAATAGCCAAATCCACCTATGCTTCATAGACCTAGAGAAAGCTTTCGACCGAGTGAAAAAAGAAGACCTCTGGACAACACTTAAAAACAGAGGCATTAATGAAAACACCATCAAAATTATTAAAAGTCTATATAAAGATAGTAAACTGAAAACGGACTCAGACAAGGATACGTACTCAGTCCGCTATTATTTTCACTGGTACTAGATGATGCCATAAAAGATGTAAGACGTAAGATGTGCAAAGATGTAAGTATGAAACAATACTCTGTGGGCTACAGGAAAATGGAAAATGTGAAAGAAGCAGAACTTTTCTATACGGATGACATGGTTATAATAGCAAAGAACGAAGATGAACTACAACACAAATTGAATCAGTATAATAAAGAAATGAAGAAAATAAATATGAAAATTAGCACACAGAAGACAAAAACAATGGTAATAATCAGAATAAAAGCACAGCATAACATATAATTATAGATGACAAAATATTAGAACAGGTAGGCAAATTCAAATACCTAGGCACAGTTTTTTTCGGAAGATGGAAAAATGGATGAAAAAATTATGAAAAGAGTAGCTACAGGTAAAATGTTCAACAACATCAAATCATCATTTCTAACTAAAAAGAAATACCAACCAACATCAAGGTATCTTCAAAGGAATGACAGTACCGATTTTGACATACGCCTCTCAATCTTGGACCACCACAGAGATGCACAGGTCTAAAATAAGAAGTTCTAAAATGAAGTTTCTAAGGAAAATTGAAGGGAAAACAAAATGAGATAGAATAGGAAATGAAGTATTTAGAGAAAAACTAGATACAAAACCAGTAGAGACCATAATAGAAAAAGGACAGTTAAGATGGCTAGGATATTTGCACAGAATGAGTGAAGACTTTACTGTGAAATGTTAAAAAATACACCCCATGAAAAAACCACAGTCAAAACCTTACTTTTTTGACAAAAATATTATTTTCTGTAATTTCGATGTGGTTGTTTTAAGATTACTGTTCATTTTGTACGTAATACATCTTCATTTCTTGTGTTATTTCAATGAATTTTTTGCCGGAGTTGAGATTGTAGCATGTCAGGAATAAGCTGGCGGTATCCAGTAGAAGGCAATAAGAACTGTCCGACACATATTCGATATCATGTGCCATAGATTTACTTTTTGCTGCACTTTTTGCGAATATAAATCTTGTCAGACGTCTCTTTGACTAAAGTAAAATAAAATTTACAAAAATTACATTGAAATTCAAAAATTTTTCGTCGTAAATTGATAAATTATATTAACAAAATTTTTATGGAATAGGGTTACCCACTCTTTCATAAACTTCTCCGAATATTTACATAGGTGAAGATGAACTGGAGGGGGAGTTGTTGATATTAAAAAAAAAAAAAACAAAAAATATTTATTAGAAGAGAATGGAAGTTCTAGAAAGGCCGGGTCTCCGAATGAAGGAATCTTGTTTTTTAATTATAATTTGGTGCATATTCGCTTAAGTTTATAAAAATGTGTATACATACTTATGTAATTTCTGTTGAAGAAAAAGTCCATTTTTCTATTTTGCATTCATAAGAGAGTCATTACGCAACTAAACTTCTTCTAAAAAATTCCGGTAAAATTGATACAATAACCTGTAAATTTTACAAACAAAAATTGATCCTGGACAATACATCCTGGACTCCGAAAATAGCTTGAAAAACTTTCTAATATTTAGTGACTCCTTGAGTGCCATTATTTCCATCCAAGAAATCTACTCAGGCAACACAACTGTTCAGAAAATCCAAGACAACATCCACGAGGCCCTTATTAATGGAAAAAACATAACTATAATCTGGATCCCTTCTCACATTGGTATAATAGGAAACGAGAAAGCAGATGTTGCGGCAAAAGAAGCAACAAATCTCCCGACTACAAATACACCAGTCCCAGTTGCCGACTTCAAAAGTCTCATAAAAGGCAACGTAAGAGATAAATGGAAGGAATATTGGAACTCAATCACCAACAACCACCTACGAACCATAAAAATGGACACCAAACCATGGGCACCCAGTGCAAACAGGCATGAGGTTGAGGATTGGCCATACAAATACCACCCACAAACATATATTTGCACATTCTGATCCCCCTATTTGTGACACATGCAACTCACGTATCACTGTAAGTCACATTCTAATCGAGTGCTGCAAATATACAACAGAGCGTTGCAACAACAAGATCCCCGAAACCCTCGAACGAGCCCTTGCCCACAATAAAGACCTTGAAACAAAAGTGATAAAGTTCCTAAAAGATATAAATATATACCACCTAATATAAATATATAGACCTAACTAGCTATTAAATATCTTTAATCATGTATTTATTATTATATGTTTATAATATGTATTTATAATCATGTATTTATATACTTAGTTTATTACATTATTTTATATTATTATCATTATCTTTGCATCTACTATTTGTTACCGTAATGTACCGGGGCGCTAATAACCTAAGCTGTTGAAGCGTCAGAAAATTTTGTAAATAAAAAAAAAAAAATTGACAGCTATCTTGAAAAAATTAAACTGTCAAAACAGTCCGGACACCAGTTATATTCCGTTGCATTCACATACCAAATTCCCTAAACGAGAACGTTGATTGATTGTATAAAGCAAATTTACTATTTTAAAAGGCATAAAAAAAAAGATAGAAAAAATAGTCTAAAGAACTCGATAAGGATTTTTGCAGACTTGTCGATTAGAAAACTTCTTGATACACGACTCGTTTTCTAACCTTTCCTAGTGCGGCAAAATTATGCTTTATGAAACTTGTTGTTTAATATGTTATTCTATGAATCGAATTTTTCAAATGGGACTTCAATATATTGAGGTCCCACTTTGTTTTATTTATTCGATAAACAATGAAAACATCTGTATATACATTAGGGTGGTACTAATTTTCAAAGTAACTTAGAATAAACTATTAAAAGGTACAAAATTTCAGCTACATTGAATTACAAGATTAACACCTGCCCCATCGAGCTTGAATTTTAGTAAGTTTAGTTTTTTTTTCGGTTTTCCTAAAATTTCTGTAACATTTCTGTTCTCCTGGAAACCTATACTAATGTATACATAATATTTTTATCTGGGTTCTACACAACTTGAGTAATCATTTGAAACTAATTACGACAAGATCAGTTGAACAAAAATAATTTTGAAGTGGTTTTAGTCGCAGAATTGAGTAGTGCTACGCTCAATACGAGGGCTATTCGGAAAGTAACCTCCGTTTGGCTATAAAAATAAAACCAGCATAGATACAAATATTTTATTGTATAAATACATATTTTCTTTATATTTCCACCTGGTTGCCATTTAAATTTAAGAACTTGTCATAGCGTTTAACCAGCTTTGAAATTCCTTCTTCATAGAAGTCTGCCGCCGCCAGAGAAAATTAGCCAACCTGTCACAGCATTTTGATGATCTTCATCATTAGCGAAGTGATGGGACCCAAGCCAGTTTTTCATATGGTTGAACAAGTGGAAATCACTTGAGCCAAGTCTAGAAGAAAGTCTAGGGGCGGAACCCATTCGTTTGGTTTTGTGGATCTCGGTCAGCAGTTTTGATACCCAACGAGAAAACTTCCGATAGCCTAATTTGTCGGTGACTATTTCGTACAAAACAGTCCGCGAAACTTGAGGAAATTTTTCGGAAAGTTTCGAGGTCGTGAACCGACGGTTCTCTCTAACATTTGGCGGGATATTCAATTTCGGTACTCATGTTTTGAGGTTATAACAAGCGAACAGTCGGCGGTACGACGCTCCCCCTTGCACAGCTGGAAGCTTACTGAATCACTGCATCAGATGTAACAATGGCGGCGCTCCACCGCTTACTACTCACGCTAGGTAACAATAATGGAGGTTTGAGAATAGCCTTCGTACGTACATAGTAAAGTGCTATCTCACCTAGAAGGTAGGAGTGTAGGATTTTCTGTTGTATTTTTCCTAAAGATCATCTTTTGTAAGCGTCCAGTAATAGTCAACAAGTATACTTAGACTCCACTTGCCCTACTACCGATTTACTATTCTGGAAATATCTTGGTGGAACCGTTCGCCATGTTCGTTGCTGATTGCTACAAGATTTGCTGGGAAGAAATCCAGGTGCAAATCTAAAGTTGGTTTTACACGATTAAATTTATTGATCAATTAATTGAAAAAGTTGTCCTTCAGTTTATTGAAGTGTGTAAAGTGTTCAAATTTAGACAATTAATTCATGAAAAAATTGATCTATTTATTTTGAAAATAGAACAAGTTCTATTTATCATCAACTTTTTAGGGAATTCGAGGTGTATTTTTATCTGTTTAGTTATTGCCAACTGTTAAGTTGTAGCATAACCTAGAAAAATATAATTTGTGTTTAGTTTTAAAATGTGACAGAACCTCAAACGTTCTAATTTACCATCATCGATTTCTTTCTATCGAAGATTTTTTCAATATTTTCATTTTGATAAATATGTCAACATGTTTTATAGTTGATAAATAAATTAATGTAAAGTGGTCCTTTTATTTTCAAGGTTACCAATACTTTTTCAATTAATTGACAAAAAACTTGATCAATTTATTGATCAATTAATTGAATTGTGTAAAACCAATTTAAGAAATGGATTTTTAAAGGCATGTTGCTTTTGCAAGATTTTAAAAGTTCATTTACTATTTCTTGATATTTTCTAAGAACATAAACTTTCCAAAAGACCTTCCTTTAAAGACTCCCATGAAGCTTTTTCAGTTTGGTCCAACTGACCGCCGAAGTTCTCATTTTGAATCAGATCTCTTATTTGAGGTCCCACAAAGCATCACCGATCCTAAAGATTTTTTTTCCTAAGTATGTAAATTTGATTCCACTTCAATCCATTGCTTTAAAAAAATTCTTCATAAGACTAAGAATCTGACAACTGTTCATTTTTCTGTGCTTTTCTGGATTAAGACCGACTTTCTCTGAACTGTCATTAAAGAAAACAATGGAATTTTACTGACGAAAAAGAATCTATGGAACTTGATTTCTTCTATTATATCTTGACCTAACACGTAAAATTTTATGGAAAGTAGTAAGTGCATCAATTGGCTGTGACTTAGTTTTAAATGTAGATTTAGGTGAAATCTGGTTGTTTACCATTATTTAATTTCTTTCTGTATCCAAGATTTTTGGCCATTTTGATAGCTTATGCGGCAGAAGTGGTGTTATTTTTGCACTGCAGATGTAAGTATTTAAGAAAGACATGTTTCTTTAAACCCTCTCTGTTAAACCACAGATAATTCTTGCAAATTTTAGTTCAATTAGTAACTTCTTGTATAAAAAAATATAATTGACAGAGGAGGAAGGAAATTGACAGAGGAGAAAAATATAATTAACATCTCTCGACAATCTTCGTAGGATAAGTCGAATTGACAGAGAAGGAAGGAAATTGACAGAGGATAAAAATATAATGAACATCTCTTCAACCGTTTTTTTCCAAATATGAGAACTATATGTTTCATTTGAACTATTGTTATGTATCTCTGGACACATCAGAGAATAATCGTGTTACATTTGGTTTGTCACTTTCTGTATATGCATATATTGTAGGATAACCAAGTCGGTAGGAAACCGTGGATGAAAGCGTTCGTCCTCAAGTCCTGTCAGCGGCATTTAATCTGTTTTCGAGTGGCCTAACGGTTGGCTATGTAATTTCCACGCTTCTATCCGTTAATTGGATTTTTTAATAATCGTTAACGCCATTTGACTCAGCTGCTAGAAACTCCGATCGGGGTTTGCTTTTAATTCTTTTCACTGGAATTATTTTTAATTTTAGAAAGTGGTATTAGGACGGGTTAATGGAAAATTTATCGCGCGGAATTTTTAAATGGATTATTAAAAATTAGAGAAATATTTGAGGAGGAGTTTCAAATTGTTTTAAAGGCGATATCATATAATTTGTCTATCGGGACTATTGACCTTTTTCGCACAAATTTTCCAATTTATTCTTTAAAGTGTATTTCCTTTTTGTCCATTTTTTTAACTGATAACAAGAAAGAAAACAACAGGCTACTGTCTATACTAGCGTCGGCGAATCAACGCAGTTAAGTCACACGACGTAACAAACGACTGTATTGTCTGGAACAATGCAATTGTTTGTTACGTCGTGTGACGTAATTGCGTTGATTCACCGACGCTAGTATAACATCATAGATACACTACATATATCACATAGAAGCTCTTAGATGGCAGAAGTCACGAATTTAAACGCTGTTCCAAGGTACATTATGCTCATGTAAGGATATGCGATACTGAGAAAGTATCGATATTTGGGTATCGATTATATCGAATAAAAAGTATCGATACCGGTATCGTATCGAAACAAAATATCGATATTTTCAAGTATCGAATGGAGAAATGAATATATTTTCTATAAAACGTAAAAAACATTTTATTCTTATAAACACAATTTCATTGTTGCACAATAATAAATAGATTAAAGTATAAAGGCTATTACAAACGTTTAGACAGAACTAAATGGGAATTTAGTTCTTTTAGGTTTTCACGAGTCACGAGAATGAACCTTGCTTGGGTAATTTCATTTTTCAGCTTGGTATGTGAAAATTTAAAATTCCAACAGTCAAACTGTTCTGTGAGTGAAACCATGGAAACGAATGATATTTATTAAAAAAATTAATATTTTTTTAAATATTTTGATGCCAAAACAAATAAATAAATGGGAAATTTTTACTATGAATGACAAAAAATTAAAATGCAATGAAGAGGACATTTTATAATGACAATCAATTTAATCTAGAATTTGCAATGTGAGTATGATTTACAAAACTTAAACAAAATGACAAAAAGTCCGAATCAATAGATAAAAATTACTAGATTTCAAAATCTAGTTCCGCGTAAACGTTAGAAATAGCCTATATATGCTGTTTACTTTTGTAAAAACAAACTAAGAGGAAAATTTGATTTCAAAAGTTTGCATCTTTGAAATTGTATGTCAGGTTGGTATTAAAAACTGGTAAGGCAATGGCGCCTATAGGTCTGAGTGATTGTTTAAAATATAATTAAACACACCACTTTTCTTCAAGCAGCGAGAAAAAGCAGTTTAGTAAGCCTTTTGCCCAGAAGCCTATTTCTGTCTCTGCATACAGTGGCTCCTGCTTTCGAAAATAAGCGCTCTGAAGGAACTGACGTCGCTACTACAGACAAGAATTTCTGAGCAATTTTATATAAGTTAGGGAAGAAGTGGAGGAGCAAGAAAGGACAGTCAGAATAGACAAATCAAGGAGCGCAGGGAGATATAAGGAGGTCAGAACTATAGGGGTACCAAGCTACTTGAAGGGAGAAAGAGGAAGGTCAGGAGGGAGAGTTAGGAGGATTGCGAGGCTAAGGTGCGGGAATGAAGAGAGAGGAAATAGATATTGGAGGAAACAGGAGGAAAAGATGTGCAGGATGTGCGGGGAGGAGGAGGAAGATATAGAGCACCTCGCGAAGAGGTGTAGAGAGATGACAGTATGGTCGGGGAGCACATTAGACCTGTTGCACGAAGATGTAAGGGGGAAGAAGTGGGCGAGGGAATTAGAGGCAAGAAGGATGGAGATTGGGGAAGGATAACAGGAAGGGGTAAAGGAAAGAAGGAGGAGACCCGGTAGGAAGCAGAAGGGGAGAAATGGAAGGAAGCAAGGGGGATGAGGTTATCTAGAAATGGGGAGGAAGGAAGGGAGATAGGAGGAGGGGTGAAGAAATGGTTGGAAGGGAAGAGAATGAAATAAAATAAAATAAATCAAAGATGGGCGAGAGAACTGGAAGCAAGAAGGAAGGAGATCGGGGAGGGAAACCAGAAGGAGAACAGGAAGAAGGAGAGGGCCATTGGAGCAAGAAGATAGAAAAGAGAAAAAACATTGTTAATTGTATTGGATTGTTATGTATTTATTGTTGGATTTATTGTTTTATTTTTTGTAATGGTTAAAGAATATATATATATATATATATATATAGTAAAACTATTCACACACCTCCTCAGACTGATGATGACCACATTTTCGTGGCCGAAACGTCTCCATTTTATTAATTCATAATATATATTTTATAATTTGACGATCAACAAAGAAGTTTTATTTATATATATATATATATATATATATATATATATATATATATATATATATATATCTTGTCTTCATATCGTCTCAAACCAATAGCGGATTGGATTTCAAAAAAAAAAAAAAACGATTCGGTACGATACTGGGTCAAATGTACTGATATGAGTAAAGTATCTGAAGATTAGTATCGATACTAAAATCGCGATATCGAATGAAAAATATTGATACTGCTATCGTATCAGTAGTATCGAAGCATCCCTATGCTTATGGTAATCGTAGTAGCTAATAACAAAGTTAGCATCGATGGCGAGTTAACTTCGAACACCCTCTATATATATTTGTTAAAATGCAAAATTTAATAAAGACTATTTTTAAAGCAATATTTTGTAAAGTTTGGTATCGAAACACCGTTTGAATGAGTCATAATAAATTGTTATAAATTATAAGATCCACATCTGTTGATAAAGGTCGTAACTCGAGTGGAGGGTTATGTTTTCCTTGAGTTGGCGAGAACGTTCCTCTCTCTTCTGACTGTAAACACCGACTGTTACTACAGTTATAAGTTTTTATTTGATTTGTAGGAAGGCGACCTGTTTAGAGGGTAGTTTGCCCCGAGTCACCAAGGGGATCACACAGACAAAAGAAACTTCTTTGTTGTTCCGATATGCATTCTGAATAAATGTCGAGATGAAAAAAATAAGAATTTTTATTATAGACTTTTAAAACGTGTTTAAAACTTTCTGAAATTTTATATATACTGTTTTCAACATAAAATATGGATGAAAAACTCACTAATACGCATAAATCGCCTCCAGGAATCTCTTTTGCTAGACTCAGGGTTGAATTTAGGTATTTTTTTTATCTGTGGGCAAGATATTTTTCTAAATTGATAACCAACTCTGAAAAATTGTGGGTATTAGTTACCTTATGTAAATGTTTAACAAACTAATAAGAGGTCCTGGAAGACGCAGGATGATCACTTGGCTCGGTAACCTAAGTGATTTGGAGATACGTCCACAAAAAATTTCGGAATGCAACAACGGATAAGACAAGAGAAGAAGATCCACACGTTGTAACTTATTATATACGTAAAGTTTATATTATTTGGCACGGGAGAACAAAGAGGTTTTTCAACCACACATGTTCCTCACAATACCTTCATAGAATAGGACTAAAACCTTCACCATCATGCGACTGCATAGCTTTTTAACTGCCTGATGTACCAGATTCAACAGAGTCATCCTTATGAAGAACTTGCCCTACATAAGGTCCCACTACCCGCCAGTATATTAACCCTTCTAGTTAGTATTAAAGTATATCCTATTGTTGTCAGGGAGGTAATTTTGGTATTATTTCAGAAATAAAACTTCATAACTAAATTCAATATAATCATCCAATTAGGGTAAAATATTAAAAATGATAAATGATAAAAAAATAATCTATTTCTTAGAAAGGGCATTTAAGATAAGAGTAGACTTGTTTATTATTAGAACTTAAGACTTTTGTAAACTTAACATGAAAAGTGAATCGTAAATTCTTAACAGATAACTAATGTGTCAAAAATATATAGTATGTATGACTGGTTAGGGTTAGGGTATATATGGCAACGATTAATCGAATGGTTGGAACTATCGATTATTTTGTTTCAGTTAATCGATTAATCATATGATATTTTTGGTTTCGATTAATTAATAATTAATTGATTAATAATAATAATAAAAATAATAATATTTTATTTAAGTTGAGGTACAAAATATACATAACTTATGTCATAATATGATTACTAATCAAACTTTACAGAATATGGTCTGCTACCCCGTTTAAATCTAAGTCCATGTATTCCTGTATACTATAGACAGCTTTTTTTATGAGAAACATTTTTAAACATTTCTTAAATTTTGCTGTGTTTAGCCTTTGTATACATTCGGGCAATTTATTGAAAAGTTTTGCTCCAATATAGCTAGGCAAATTTTTTGTCACCTTGTATTTCACTAGTTGAATACGAATATCATTTTTATGCCTAGTATTGTGATCATGCAGGGAATTATTTTTTGGGTACATACTGATATTTTCTTTGATATATATTAGCAAATTTAAGATGTATAGCGATGGAAAAGTTAAAATATCAAGCTCCGAAAATAATTTCCTACAGGATTCCCTTCTACCGATTTTGCAAATAATTCGTATCGACCGTCTTTGTAGTTTGAAAATTCTGATCCAATCCACAGAATTTCCCCACAATATTATGCCGTATTGCATAGCCGATTGTATATAGGCAAAATACACTATTTTAGCTACATGGAACGATACATTATTGATGATCTTGCTTAACATAAAGTTGTAGGTATTCATTTTTTTAGCAACACAATTTATGTTTTCTTTCCAGTTAAGCTGCGCATCTAAATAGAAACCAAGAAACTTTACATTGTTACACCTATAGTGAGTATCATCAGAAACAGTTCTATTTAGACTAAATACTATAGATTCGGTTTTTGATGAATTTAGGCTTAGACTATTAGCGATGAACCATTGCGTTGCTTCATTTAATGCATCCTGTAAAACTGTATTTATGTCATCATGGTCAACCCCCCTACATAAGAACGTAGAATCGTCAACGTAAATAATAGATGTTGCATTTACATTCTTGGGTAGGTCATTAATATATAATATAAAAAGATAAGGTCCCAGTATTGTACCTTGTCCGATTCCAACATCCACATTTAGCATTTTTGACAATACGTCATTGACATAAACACATTGTTGTCTATCGTTAAGAAAGTCATCAATTAGATTTAGTGCATTTCCCCTTATGCCGTAAAATTCAAGCTTATGTACCAAATCTGCGCGTGGAACACAGTCAAACGCCTTAGAGAGGTCACATAATATTGCCGCAATGTGTTCGCCTTGTTCTAAATTATCCATGACTTCGGACAGTAATCTTATTGCAGCTGTAGTGGTAGAGTACCTAGATCTGTAACCAAACTGACTATCCGAAAATTGTCTGTTCTTTATAGCTGTTTCAAATATTTTTGAAAATATAGGCGTAATCGCTATTGGTCTATAATTAGAAGGATCTTTCAGATTGCCTTTTTTGAAAACAGTTTTGAAAAGTTCCTGTTTCAAAGCAGCTATTTATTATGTGTACCAAACCTTTAATAATGCAAGTAGCTGTTTTCTTAATTAAATTTACATTTATACCATATACATCATTACTATTGCTATTATTAAGGTTTTTAATAATATTCAATATTTCTTCTTCATCAACAGGAGACAAAAATAAAGAGTTGTCTTGAGTATTACTACTTTTATGTAGTAACTCGTTACTATTAGTACTACTAGGTGGTAAATTTGCAACCGTATCTCTTGCTACAGATGTAAAAAGCTGGTTAAATTCATCTGCGGTTATACTATTTTCGTGTAAGTTTTTGTACAGGTCTAGTTTCTTTGTTTATAATTGGCCCAAGTAGTTTTCGACTTATTATTGGATGTCAGAATGAGTGTATCATAAGCTTGTTTTTTGGCTGTATCGATGGCATTTTTGTAGCATCTCTTATATCTCAGATATAGTGGTTTACAATTAATATTATGTTTATTTACATCATACAGAAGATCTAAAGTCTTTTTCATATTACGCAAGTCATTATTATACCAATTTGAAGTAGAGTTATGATGTGATATTTTCGTGAATGGGAAGAATCAATTCCAGATGTATAATTATATATTAATACGTTCATCATTTCATCTACGCTCAATTTGTTATAAAATGGCTGCCAGTTGTATTCATTTAACCATTTTATGAATTTTTCATAATTTGCGTTACTATAATTTCTACGATATACAGCATCTTTATTCTTAAAAATCTCACTATTAGTTGTTTTAAAAGAGAAAATCAGAGCTCGATGGTCCGAAATATGAGGATCAACTACTATCGTATTACAAGATTGTGCTTTTATATTAGTTACTACATTGTCTATGCAGTCGCCGTTACCCAGATATGAATATCTAGTAATTTCGGTAGTAGTTATCCGCATATTAAAGGTAGATATCACATCTGTAAATTCATTGTGAAATTTATTTTTGTTCAAAAAACTAATGTTGAAGTCTCCACAGAGCGCAATACTATGTTTTTTAAATTTAACAGCAATAAGATTAAGAACATCCAGAACTGCATCTAAAAATATATCAAAGTTACCAGCAGGTGTTCTGTACAAAGATATGATAATTATTTTATACTTAATTATTTCTATACCAACCATTTCACAATGAAATTCGACTGATTTATCCCTTACAAAATTTATGACCTTATAGTCTAAGTTATTTTTAACATATATAGAGACTCCTCCACCTTTCATGTTTTTCCTATGAAAAGAGTCTCCTAGTTTAAAATTATTAATGTTCTTATAGTAACATACCTCGTCTTTGTTAAGCCAATGTTCACATAGACATAAACAGACAATTTATGTGACTATTTTCTATTAAATAGGCATCAATTATATTAATTTTTTTCCTAATGGATTGGACATTAGAGTAAAAAACAGACAGTTCATCCTGACTCTTGACGTGGGGCTCTTCTCCTAAAAATATAATCCTCAATAGAATTTATTATTAATCGATAACTTTATTTTATTTACGAGAAATTACTAGTTGTATTGTTGAAACACTGGTCGGATGATGACTTTGCTTTCTTCTTTTCAATAAAGTCCCTAGAATACTATGCCTTCAGAACAATCGTTCTCGCCCATCTGGAGATTTTAAACTAAACCGCTATTTATTTCTAGACAATATACTGCTATAGTTTTCGTCCAGTCAGTTCAAATGCTCACGAGTGAAACGTCCTCAATCGTCTTTGGACAACAATTAGGGTGAGAAATCAGTAGTTTCGAGCGCTCGTGACTCGTGGATGATTAGAACCAGTTTTTATGTAGAAGCCAGTTCGCTGATGATGATTTATGGCGTAATTAATAGAGTTTTTAGATACATCCAAAACATCAGCAATATTTGAATACTATGGTCATCTTCATTTAATAGCGCAGCTCGTGCAACGCCTTCCTGCCACATTTTAATTTTATTGCACAAAAAAAGACTTGTAACTCATTGTTAACAATGAGTTATTTGTGTTACAACTTACGGACTTAATATGCGATTTTATATAGTCTTAATTCAAATGGGCAATATTTATTGTTACAGCCTGTTTAATTAGCAACAAAAAATATTTGTTTATGCAGATATTGTACTACCTCCCATTACTTATAGTTTCCTAATAATACAGATAAATATTTTTTATCAGCCTTTAAAATACAACATTAAGACATTTTTTTTTTGTCTTTTGATTAATTGATTATTTTCTACCAATTTAATCGAAAATCGATTATAACATTTCGATTAATCAAATGATCAATTAATTGATCAATTAATTTTTATTGTCATCTCTAGGTTAAGGTAAACAAAAAAACTGAAGAAGACAACTTCAACATCGAATATAAGTTTAATAAAAGCATAGTAATAAATTAATAAGATATATATACCTTGCCATAAATATTGTTACAAAGTATTCAGTGAAATTCCGCAAGATGCTTAAAGATATTTTAATTTTATTTTAGTACACAATTTAATACATAGTATACAGTCTACGACTGGACTAACACGTGGCTTTTACCACTGAACATCAGTAAAACCACTGTACTTCACATGGGTCA